>OY811971.1:9723477-9904732 GCA_963681505.1 Eunapius fragilis | reverse complement strand
GGTTAGTAAAAGAAGTATTGTCGAAATAAAAGTTTGTTAAGGGGGTATTTAAAAGCCTATCCCGGGGAGTATAAATATAACACAAGCTTGTCCCTGGGGTGATTTTACTAGTAGTTGGGGAGCGGAACGTTAACCTTTTTAAAACCAATCTGGCCATTATAACTCGATTAGACTGACCTTTGATTGGGTAAGAATCACGTTGGTGCTATTTTTTAAATAACTTTTTGAAAATTAATGTGTTACATGTAACTTTGTAATGGCACAAACCCCCTCTAAAATGCCTATGCCTCGAGAATATCTCAGTGCCAATATGATCCCAGGAGAAGGAGAATCAGTCATGTAAGTCAAGATACAAGGTCAACTCATCCAATCAATGGACTGACTTATCAGGTGATCATTATTGGTCCGACAAGTATGGGCATGCAACCTGACCTTCCTGAAGATTGGGCTACTCACATGCAGGGTAGTTTAGTCACATGTGGATCATCTCCAAGCATGAATTTTACTTTCCGGTAAGCAACAGTCATAAAGTGAAAAAAGATAATTTGGCACTGCGAAAAGCCAACTGGATAATCAACCACTGCCATATCACTTTATCATGGCAGAAACTTCAAGTGAGCAAAGTTTATCTTCCCTACTCCGCAAGCACACACTACACTCTAATATTAGGCTTCCTCTTATTTCAGGTAGCGGAGTGTGTGAAGCTCAGCAGAAGCAAACACTCAACAGCCTGTAGGGTCAGAATGTTGTGTTATGTGTTGTCCCCACTTCATGCAATACTTGCTTATCTGGTTAACAAGTGCAAGCTTCAAAACATGTGTAACAGGATATCTAACTGCTAAAAAGGAGGCCATCATTTTTTTTCTGCGATAAGCTGTGATGCAGGAGTGTTTTTGAACATTTGCTGTCAGCATTTCGGTATGGCCAAACCCCCCCAAAATGCTGATGGTAAATGCTCAAAAAATACTGCATGCATCTACATTAAGTATATCCTGAGCTCCCATAATGGTAAAACATGTGAAATAACTCTCCTAAGAATAGCTGGTATGAAATGGGACAGTAGTGGTCTAGCAGAAGTCTCTAGGAATATTTTTAGGAAGGTCCACCCACCTAACCATTATGGGATTGGATGGTGTAAAGCATATGGGAACAAGTTTGACAGAAATGGAAAAGCGAAATACACACATACACATATTTAGCACTCACAGGCAGTAAGTACAGCACCAGCATAGAACTATTGTAATGTACATGTAGGTGCATTTCATATTTTCAATTCTACCCATGCCATTGTGGCCTTCCAAACCTACACGTGCATGTATATATGCTCGTGGTGTTTTTATTACTTGTATCACGTGTTTTTTTTATGGTGAGATGCATCATAATTTGGCTAGCATCTTTTACATGTAATAAGTAATCCAACCTCCCCCATCCCTCTCCCTGGTCTTACGGGAGGGGGAGGGGGGGGGGGGATATTCCATATGTAATAATCTAAACTTAAGCTAGAAGACAAGCCAATGTGTGCAAACTACTCATGAAATAGTGCAATTCGATTGGGCAACCAAACGAGATAGTTGGACTAGGTATCATAAATAATCCTTCCAATCAGGTTTAAATAATTGTCATTATTGTACAATTTCATTCCCATGAACTATAGCAAGCTTACAATACACATAAGCACATCATAGCCATAAAAGGTTTCCCTCCACCCACTGTCATGCCCCGCCCCCCACCATTAATTGTACTGCTACATGTATGTCCACCTGTCCTCGTGATAGAGGTGGTATAGGGTCCACTGGTGGAGTGGGGTGTCTACCAAATAGTGGGTTTGAAGGAGCAGTGACATCCTGACATGGAGAGGGGATATGATGGATCTGGTGGGGGTATCCACCATGTACAGCAAAGGGCACTTCTTGTTCATCTGCCATCTACATGTACTTAGGAAAATATAATCTATTCAGCTTGCCATTGATGGGTCATACAAAAGACATCACATTATCCACTTAAAAGCTGACTACTGAACTTTTTGCAATGAAATGATGGATTTAAACTTTATCACTTTCCATAGAGCCTGCCCTTTATATATGTATATATTTGGGTATTTGGGTATGGCATCATTCATATATACATCTAATCTGGATATCGTGCAGGCAGTGGTAAATTCTGAACTCACTCCCAATGATTGCTTATTAAAAAAGGGGTTACGTATACATGTATGTATGTCAGTGTAGTTGTGGAGATGTTATTGGTATGATCAGAGAGGGAGGCCATCTTCACTTGTTGGCTTAATAATGTGACTGCTAGAAAAGTGAATGTGAACTCAGTCATAATATCCTCTTCTGTTGTGTACATGTGGTGGTCCCATCTAACAATCAGAGCAGTTTATCATTCCCTTGAAAAAATGTCAGACCAAGGGACATCATGATCTGTCTCATTAATTATTCATGTCTACAATTGTGCATTGCGGTTCCCTTTGTCAACGTCGCAATGCAGCCAAGAAAGCTATTGTTGTTCACACATGAACTGCGACTGCCACTTTTTGAATGTTGTAACTAACGCTAACTGTTGCTTTTTAGTTTCTTTACTTCCATCTGCAGCAGCTGATTCACACTTTACGTATTTTTGCTAGCCATATATGTTATTACATAACAACACCCATAACATTTCACTACGTGTGCACAATCTCAATCAGTCATTACAGCCAATCAGCGTAGTGGTATGGTAAATGATAGGCGACCGTGATAATGAGCAATCGGCCGTGGCAAGAAGTTGAACAGCAATATGTCCGATGGCTGACCGCTAAAAACTGCTCTATAACAGTATGGCTGTGTGGGTCACTTTGTACATGTGGTGGTCCCATCTAAAAGTATGGCTGTGTGGATCACTGTGTACATGTGATGGTCCCATCTAACAGTATGGTTGTGTGGGTCACTGTGTACATGTGATGGTCCCATCTAACAGTATGGCTGTGTGGGTCACTGTGTACATGTGGTGGTCCCATCTAACAGTGTGGCTGTGTGGGTCACTGTGTACATGTGGTGGTCCCATCTAACAGTATGGCTGTGTGGGTCACTGTGTACATGTGGTGGTCCCATCTAACAGTATGGCTGTGTGGGTCACTGTGTACATGTGGTGGTCCCATCTAACAGTATGGCTGTGTGGGTCACTGTGTACATGTAGTGGTCCCATATAACAGTATGGCTGTGTGGGTCACTGTGTACATGTGGTGGTTCCATCTAACAGTATGGCTGTGTGGATCACTGTGTACATGTGGTGGTCCCATCTAACAGTATGGCTGTGTGGGTCACTGTACGTTCAGGGTAGTTTGTTGGGTTCATACCTTCCTCCACCTCAGCACTCTCACCGTGGTGTTCTGTTATCATAGGACCAGCTTTTGGCAGCATCTGAGGATGGAAATATTGAAGACGTTAAGAAACTGCTGGAACAAGGAGTACATGTTGATTGTACAGATTGGGTGAGTACTATATCATCTCACATAACCACAGTGATAAAAATGAGATGTTAAATCAACATGCTTAATTACATCAACACAACATCAAAACACTATGACATGTCCAGGACACCTGAGGGGCAGGTGTACTTAAGTAATTAGATTTCCCTCCACATCATACCTCCACCCCACACGCTTACCTTTCCCTCCACATCATACCTCCACCCCACACGCTTACCTTTCCCTCCACATCACACCTTCACCATTCCCAGCACCTCATAGCTCACACCCTCACCATTGGTACAGTACCTGTCTGCCACCGTACACTAGGGTACAAACACGCCACTCCACTGTTAGGCCAGATGAGAGCATTACATTACATTATATACATGTAGCATGCAGTGAAAGTAGTAATACACTAGCGCTCAGGCATATCAACAGTGGCACCCCCACCCTCCCTCCTCCCCTTTATATGAGGTTAAATCCATACAAGTGCACACCTACATGTATGTGCATCAAATGTTTCCATTTCTCTTTACACACACCTCTCACACCACCACACCTCACACCACCACACCTCACACCACCACAACTCTCACACCACCACACCTCACACCACCACACCTCACACCTCTTACTCCACCACACCTCTCACACCGCCACCTCTCACACCACCACACCTCACACCACCACACCTCTCACACCACCACACCTCTCACACCACCACACCTCTCACACCACCACACCTCCCACACCACCACACCTCTCTCACCACCACACCTCTCACACCACCACACCTCTCACACCACACACCTCACACCGCCACATCCTCACACCACCACACCTCTCACACCACCACACCTCTCACACCACCACACCTCTCACACCACCACACCTCCCACACCACCACACCTCTCACACCTCCACACCTCCCACACCACCACACCTCTCACACCTCCACACCTCACACCACCACACCTCTCTCACCACCACACCTCTCACACCACCACACCTCCCACACCACCACACCTCTCACACCTCCACACCTCACACCACCACACCTCTCACACCACCACACCTCACACCACCACACCTCTCACACTACCACACCTCTCACACCACACACCTCACACCACCACAACTCTCACACCACCACACCTCACACCACCACACCTCAAACCTCTTACTCCACCACACCTCTCACACCGCCACACCTCTCTCACCACCACACCTCTCACACCACCACACCTCACACCACCACACCTCTCACACCACCACACCTCACACCACCACACCTCCCACACCATCACACCTCTCACACCACCACACCTCTCACACCACCACACCTCTCACACCACCACACCTCTCACACCACCACACCTCCCACACCACCACACCTCTCACACCTCCACACCTCACACCACCATACCTCTCACACCACCACACCTCACACCTCTTACTCCACCACACCTCTCACATCACCACACCTCTCACACCGCCACCTCTCACACCACCACACCTCACACCACCACACTTCTCACACCACCACACCTCTCACACCACCACACCTCTCACACCACCACACCTCACACCACCACACCTCACACCACCACACCTCTCACACCACCACACCTTTCACATCACCACATCTCTCACACCACCACACCTCTCACACCACCACACCTCTCACACCGCCACACCCTCACACCACCACACCTCTCACACCACCACACCTCTCACACCATCACACCTCCCACACCACCACACCTTTCACATCACCACACCTCTCACACCACCACACCTCTCACACCACCACACCTCTCACACCTCCACACCTCACACCACCACACCTCTCACACCACCACACCTCTCACACCACCACACCTCTCACACCTCCACACCTCACACCACCACACCTCCCACACCACCACACCTTTCACATCACCACACCTCTCACACCACCACACCTTTCACACCACCACACCTCTCACACCTCCACACCTCACACCACCACACCTCTCACACCACCACACTTCTCACCACCACACCTCTCATACCACCACACCTCTCACACCACCACACCTCTCACCACCACACCTCTCACACCACCACACCTCTCACACCACCACACCTCTCATACCACCACACCTCTCACACCACCACACCTCACACCACCACACCTCTCACACCACCACACCTCTCACCACCACACCTCTCACACCACCACACCTCTCACACCACCACACCTCTCATACCACCACACCTCTCACACCACCACACCTCACACCACCACACCTCTCACACCACCACACCTCTCACCACCACACCTCTCATACCACCACACCTCACACCACCACACCTCTCACACCTCACACCACCACACCTCTCACACCACCGCACCTCTCACACTCATCTTTCCCCACCATTCCCAACTCACACCCTCACCTTTGATAGTCACAACAGTCCACAGTCCTGTATGTAATTAGCTGTGAACTGGTACATACATGTACATGTATAGACACATACAAGTGCACACCTCCAGTGGTATCATGTGCATCAAATGTTCCATTTCTCCTTGCCTTAATTTGCACCTATTGAACATGTGTGATGTCATTTTGTACCTAATGAAGCCTGCTGTGCCATTACATTTCCTAATGTCATGACTGAACACTTGTTATCATCCAGACAATGGTTGGAGTAGGGAGTAGTACATCAATCTTATATTTGGACTCTTCCTACTCACCTGCCCCACCCCCACCTCCTGATTCAAATTATTCCTCCCATGTGGTTGTGTCCTCTGTGACTGTGTGAAGAATGGGTTGTGTGGTAGGATGTTCCTGGTACTGCCATAATCATATGTTCATCTCTTCAGGGTGGAAAGTTATCACTGATGAGAGCATCTGAGAATGGCCATGAAGAGGTTGTGAGGATATTGTTATCAGCTGGTGCCAAATGTGATCCACAGGATGAGGTGAGTACATGTTGCACGTTACTTCACACACATATCCCTCGCAGTGCATATGACAGGTTTTCTATGTAGTCATGACATTCATTGTCAGACCATTACCAATGCTGATCTGACATACATGTAGTAGCACCTGTGGTGTCTGTTTGCACCATTTACCAGTAAAGGATCCTGTTGTACTTATTCATGTGAAATTTTTTGCGTGTTACTTGTTACATTGTACGTTAGACCAGTAACGTCAAAAGTGCACAAAACATGGCGCCTAACATTTACAACATTTAACCATTATATAAAATTGTCGAAGCACCATGTGAAGCTGAAATTTTCAACCTAAGCTTGACTCTTTAGGCACCTAATTTCCTAATGTCATGACTGAACACTTGTTATCATCCAGACAATGGTTGGAGTAGGGAGTAGGAGTAGTACATCAATCTTATGTTTGGACTCTTCCTACTCACCTGCCCCACCCCCACCTCCTGATTCAAATTATTTCCTCCCATGTGGTTGTGTCCTCTGTGACTGTGTGAAGGATGGGTTGTGTGGTAGGATGGTCCTAGTACAGCCATAATCATATGTTCATCTCTTCAGTATGGAGAGTCATCACTGATGAGAGCATCTGAGAATGGCCATGAAGAGGTTGTGAGGATATTGTTATCTGCTGGTGCCAAAGTTGATCTACAGGATGAGGTGAGTAGTACCAGCCCAGCCCAAGGACATGTGGTGACTTGTACTCTGATGTGAGAACTGTAAATTGAACTACAGTACAAGGACATGTGTACACCATTGAGTTCATACACCACTGGAGCTGTGCACTTGTATGGGTTTATCCTCATTAACGGGAGGGGCATTATGGATTATAATGTAATCTACAATGCAGGGGAGTTAAGGGACTTTTAAGGGGTGTGTGTATGAGTGCAGTGTGTGTGTGTATTAGTGCAGTGAGTGTGGTGTGTGTATAAGTGCAGTGAGTGTGTGTGTGAATTAGTGCAGTGTGTGTGTGTGAGTGTGTGTATACATGTATGAGTGCAGTGGGTGTGTATGTAGAGCTGAGAGTATGGCGCCGAAGACGCCTCGTTCATGGCAAGATGGCGTTGATTAAGGAGAGGTGAGTTAGTGAGTTTCAACGAAGAGTGTAGAGTGGGAGGGACGGGTGCAATTTGAGGGTGGATTCGGAGAGGGGGTGAAAAGTTGAGGGGCGTAGCGGGCCTTCGGCCCCCCCCCCCTACCCTGCCCTAAGCCCGAATTTTCTTCTCTCACACTCACAGTCCTCCGGACTGTTTGCTTTATGAGTGCAGTGAGTGTGTGTGTATGAGTGCAGTCAGGGTGTGTAAGCACATGGTACGTCTTGGTTCCCATGAACCTTTTGCACATTGAGTGCAATCATTGTCAAAGACCATCAACCCCAACTTTCCCTCCACCCACAACCTCATTCCCTCCATATCACATCCTCACCTCACATCTCCCACACGTCACACCACCCTCACCTTCAACCCACATCCTCACTTTCCCTCCACAAATTGGTTCTGCTATAGTCATATACATGATGTGCAAGGTCTCTAGTCCAATCATATTAATATCACTACTATACATGTGTAAACCTGAATCACCTAGGCATTTGGCTAACAAAATTGTCAAAACCAATCATTTAGAAATATTTGGAACAACCGATTTTCAGACTGAAAAATTTTGTGTGTTTTTTTTTTTTAAATTCTTCTAAGGAACCGATTTCATTGTTCAGGGTAGGTTAAACACCCTAATGCATGCTTGTTTGATATGAAACCTATTTAGCAGTGAACTGGTTATTGTCCAGAGGTCAACAGGCAGAGGTTTATCGACACCCCACCACCCCAAGGATAACAAGGCTGGACAGGTGCCTTTTCTAGCCTAAAATTTTGGTCACACAGCCAGTAGACCACTTGTGCCGAGGGCAGTGATTATAAATTGGAAACTCCACCTTTAATAGGAGTGGCTTATGGACGAGAGGTTTGATTTTGTTGATGTGCTATATATACTCTAAGGGGTCACAGTATAAAACCTATGGGCTCTTTTAAGTGTCAGGTGATCCTTAGTTGATCTCTGTTTGCTATATAATGAAGGATCACCTGATGCTCATAAGGCTTACAGCTTTTATACCTAATGAAGCCTGCTGTGCCATTACATTTCCTAATGTCATGACTGAACACTTGTTATCATCCAGACAATGGTTGGAGTAGGGATAGTGCATCAATCTTATATTTGGACTCTTCCTACTCACCTGCCCCACCCCCACCTCCTGATTCAAATTATTTCCTCCCATGTGGTTGTGTCCTCTGTGACTGTGTGAAGGATGGGTTGTGTGGTAGGATGGTCCTGGTACAGCCATAATCATACAGTATGTTCATCTCTTCAGGATGGGCAGTCATCACTGATGAGAGCATCTGTGAATGGCCATGAAGGGGTTGTGAGGATATTGCTATCTGCTTGTGCCAAAGTTGATCTACAGGATTATCTAGTGAGTAGTACCAGCCCAGCCCAAGGACATGTGGTGACTTATAAGACTACTATACTGAAATGTAAAATAAATTTTGATAACCTACACTGTAGGTATTTGGCTCAAATTGACAAAACTTAGGATTTTCCTGGTACATGTACATCCATAATCATGTGTTCATCTCTTCCTACTCACCTGCCCCACCCCCACCTCCTGATTCACCCATGTGGTTGTGTCCTACGGTGGCCCGGTAGGTCGCGGGTACGAGCAGCGGTTTGAGAGCAAAAATGAGTACGAGCAACGGTCTGAGAGCAAAATTGCGTACGGTACGAGAGCAAAATTGCGTACGGTCCAAGAGCAAAATTGCGTACGGTCTGAGAGCAAAATTGCGTACGGTCCGAGAGCAAAATTGCGTATGGTCCGAGAGCAAAAACGCGCAGGAGCTGAGAGCAAAAATGCGTACGAGCTGCGAGCAGTTGTTCACATTGGATTTAGGCATTACGCCATTTGTTTTTTTTCTTAAAAAAATGGCTTCCAGATGCATCGCTGGCGTCACCCGTTTGTAACTTTTCCAAGGGCTGTTAACATCCTGAGGCAGCGCAAGGCAGCTATTCTCGATCCCTGATGTGTAACTGTTTGGTGTGTGTGTGTGTGTGTGTGTGTGTGTGTGTGTGTGTGTGTGTGTGTGTGTGTGTGTGTGTGCGCGTGTGCGCGCGCGTGCGTGCGTGCGTGCGTGTGTGTGTGTGTGTGTGTGTGTGTGTGTGTGCAATTCCTTTTACATCGTGATGTGTATCTCTTTATTTGTCATACACTGGTACAGTTAAGAGCAGTCTTGGGAGATTTATCAAAAGCACGAACAGCTGTGGTCTTATCTTATTTACTGTGCACTAAGTCGGCTGACTGAAGTGTGTGTGTGTGTGTGTGTGTGTGTGTGTGTGTGTGTGTGTGTGTGTGTGTGTGTGTGTGTGTGTGGTCTGTCTGCATCATGCATGTCTATGTTCTAGGCGTTAAAGAAGGGAAATTTACTTTTAAATCATGCATACTTTCATTTTTGTCCCACTATTAATTGGGCCAAGGATCTTGTAACACTCAAGATTGAGATACTAGTAATCGGCTTCAACTGCCCAGAACTCTCTAAGTTGCTGACATGTTGTCCCTCTCTCTCTCATTGCGTTGTTGCAGCTTTGATTGCCTCCCTGTCATTCTCAGGCTTGGGCAGTGCTGTTAACAGTAGTCGACGGGCAGTGTTCAACACCAAGGTCTCCCTCTCCAATGCCATCTCTGCTCTGGACCCTCCCATTTCCCAGAGGGTCAAATGATAATGATATAAGTTTAACATTTCCACATCTTGTTGGAGTCTTCCTCCCCAGCCAACAGAGCTTACTTTCTGTCAGTAGCAGTTAGCTCCTCATGCTTCCTCTTGGCTACCGGTGGTCACTTCCCCTGGTATGGGTTTGTACCTGGATTCCAATGAGTACCAGATGGCCATTGGTGGTGGCTTGAGTTGGATACTCCCGATTAGTCTATGTGCCAATACTGCTCTCATCCCTTTTGGTCACCAGAAGGGGAAGGGACCACTGGTAGCCAAGAGGAAGCATGAGGGGCTAACTGCTACTGACAGAAGGTAAGTTCTGTTGGAGACTCCAACAAGATGTGGAAATGTTGAGCTTATATCATCATCATTCCTGACAAGACCCTCTGGGGAATGGGAGAGTCCAGAGCAGACATGGCATTGGAGAGGGAGACTTTGGTGTTGAACACTGCCGTCGCCTACTGTTAACAGCACTGCCCAAACCTGAGAATGACAGGGAGGCAATCAAAGCTGCAACAACGCAATGAGAGAGAGAGGGACAACATGTCAGCAACTTAGAGAGTTCTGGGCAGTTGAAGCCGATTACTAGTATCTCAATCTTGAATGCAACAAGATCCTTGGCCCAATTAATAGTGGGACAAAACAATAAATGAAAGTATGCATGATTTAAAAGTAAATTTCCCTTCTTTAACGCCTAGAACATAGACATGCATGATGCAGACAAACCACACACACACATACACATACACACACACACACACACACACACACACACACACACACACACACACACACACTTCAGTCAGCCGACTTAGTGCACAGTAAATAAGATAAGACCACAGCTGTCCGTGCTTTTCGTAAATCTCCCAAGACTGCTCTTAACTGTACCAGTGTATGACAAATAAAGAGATACACATCACGATGTAAAGGAATTGCACACACACACACACACACACACACACACACACACACACACACACACACACACACACACACACACACACACACACACACACACACACACATACACACACACGCACGCGCGCGCGCGCACACACACACATACACCAAACAGTTACACACCGGTGCGCAATCAGGGATCGAGAATAGCTGCCTTGCGCTGCCTCAGGACGTTAACAGTCCTTGGAAAAGTTACAAACGGGTGACGCTAGCGATGCATCTGGAAGCCATTTTTTAAGAAAAAAAAACAAATGGCGTAATGCCTAAATCCAATGTAAACAACTGCTCTCAGCTCGTACGCATTTTTGCTCTCAGCTCCTGCGCGTTTTTGCTCTCGGACCATACGCAATTTTGCTCTCAGACCGTACACAATTTTGCTCTCAGACCGTACGCAATTTTGCTCTCAGACCGTACACAATTTTGCTCTTGGACCGTACGCAATTTTGCTCTCGGACCGTACTCATTTTTGCTCTCAAACCGCTGCTCGTACCCGCGACCTACCGGGCCACCGTAGTGTCCTCTGTGACTGTGTGAAGGATGGGTTGTGTGGTAGGATGTTCCTGGTACAGCCATAATCATATGTTCATCTCTTCAGGGTGGACAGTCATCACTGATGAGAGCATCTGAGAATGGCCATGAAGAGGTTGTGAGGATATTGCTATCTGCTGGTGCCAATGTTGATCTACAGTATAAGGTGAGTAGTACCAGCCCAGTCCAAGGACATGTGGTGACTTGTACTCTGATGTGAGAACTGTAAATTGAACTACAGTACAAGGACATGTGTACACCATTGAGTTCATACCACTGGAGCTGTGCACTTGTATGGGTTTATTAAGGGGAGGGGCGTTATGGATTATAATATACATGTAATCTACAATGCAGGGAAGTTAAGGGTCTTGTAAGGTGGAAAGTATCATAAATCTGTGGGATCAATGGAAAATGCAAGGATTTGATTGGCTTTTCCTAATTGGAATGTGGAGTACAATCATAGTTTGTTTTTGCAATTTAGTTTGTCAGAAATACATAATGGAACGAATCACTGCAAACATTCAACTATTTGGGGGATGTTACTGTCCACTTTGCGAACCCCCCCCCCCCCTCCTCCCAAAGAGGTCTGTTGTTGATACCTCCTGAGGTGTGAACTTCTATGAGTGGTGATGAGTTGTGATACTTATGTATGGGAACCATTATTAATGTGTTGGTGAGGGGGGCTCTTAGGGGTCCATACATGTATGCTTCTACTGTGCCGTTACATTTTACCATAGTCAGGTGGATGGTATAGATTTGTATTTAATGCGTGTACTCAATTTTATAACTCAGGTAGCCACACCAGCCCACAGTTCCATGTGCTTTGCAAGGTAGCTATACCAGGTGGTACATGTAGCCACTGGCAGAAATTATGCAAAATCCTAAATGACCTGAAAAACGCAGTTATTTTAACAGGTCTCTACTTCCACCACACATGTCCAACACATGCCCACGATGTCCCTGACTTGTTTAGCATGTGTGCAAGACCCTATTGCAATGACCACAAAGCTCACCAATGGTGCAAGAGCATCTGCCACATGTCTGCACACAGCTTATAACACTTTCCAGAGCACTGGTCAGTAAGACTGTATGGAAATAATAATGTGTTTGTGGCATTACTGGTACCAGTATGTGTGTGGCATTACTGGTACCAGTATGTGTGTGGCAGTACTGTTACCAGTATGTGTGTGGCATTACTGTTACCAGTATGTGTGTGGCATTACTGGTACCAGTATGTGTGTGGCATTACTGGTACCAGTATGTGTGTGGCATTACTGTTACCAGTATGTGTGTGGCATTACTGTTACCAGTATGTGTGTGGCATTACTGGTACCAGTATGTGTGTGGCATTACTGGTACCAGTATGTGTGTGGCATTACTGGTACCAGTATGTGTGTGGCATTACTGGTACCAGTATGTGTGTGGCATTACTGGTACCAGTATGTGTGTGGCATTACTGTTACCAGTATGTGTGTGGCATTACTGGTACCAGTATGTGTGTGGCATTACTGGTACCAGTATGTGTGTGGCATTACTGGTACCAGTATGTGTGTGGCATTACTGGTACCAGTATGTGTGTGGCATTACTGGTACCAGTATGTGGGTGGCATTACTGGTACCAGTATGTGTGTGGCAGTACTTGGTAATGTACATTACTGAGCTGAGAGCATGAGGAAGGAGAGCAGAGGTATGAGTGCAGTGTGTGTGTGTGTATGTGTTTGCATACATTTACGAGAGTACCCTTGGGGTAAGCAGGATCACATGGCATGTCTTGGTTCCCATGAACCTTTGCACGTTGAGTGCAATCTTTGTCAAAGACCATCAACCCCAACTTTCCCTTCTCACACCCACACCATCCCTCCAACCCACACCCTCACCATTCACTGCCCATCACACCCCACCGTTCTCATCACCTTTTTACTCACACCCTCACCTTTGGTAGTCTCAACAGTCCCCACAGTCCTGTCTGCCAGGGTACAATAGGGTACAGACACCATCCACTCCACTGTTAGGTCTGATGATTGAGAGCTAAGCAGTCATCAGTGGTACCACTACCTCCTCCCCTTTATATGGTTAAACCCATATTTAGACAATAGCGGAAGTGATTCGTGCAATCTGATTGGTCAATTGCAGGTATCTAAACGCGGTAGAAACCTAGAGAGGGACTCTAAGTGCCAGTCGGGGGGATTCTAAGTGCCCCGGGCACTTAGAATCCCCCCCCACTGGCACTTGCCCACTGGCACTTAGAATCCCTCCCGTTATCGTTATCGCGTTGCGCGATAATGTATTGGTTGCTACATACGCATTGCTATTGTCTAAATTGGTTAGACACTGAATCTACGTGATTTATAATCCCCTCGGGCCCTTAGTAGCGCCCTTGCTACGCTCGGAATGCTACAGCCCAGGGCCCTCGGGGATTCTAAATCACATAGATCCCTCGGTTTCAGTGTCTAACCTATATATGTACAACATCTCATTACCCATAATAGTGCACACCTCATTTGCACCAATGTTTCCATTTTTCTTTACACATATAGAACATGTATGATGTCATTTTGTACCAAATGAAGCCTGCTGTGCCATTACATTTCCTAATGTCATGACTGAACACTTGTTATCATCCAGACAATGGTTGGAGTAGGGAGTAGTACATCAATCTTATATTTGGACTCTTCCTACTCACCTGCCCCACCCCCACCTCCTGATTCAAATTATTCCTCCCATGTGGTTGTGTCCTCTGTGACTATGTGAAGAATGGGTTGTGTGGTAGGATGTTCCTGGTACAGCAATAATCATATGTTCATCTCTTCAGTATGGAAGGTCATCACTGATGAGAGCATCTGAGAATGGCCATGAAGAGGTTGTGAGGATATTGTTATCTGCTGGTGCCAAAGTTGATCTACAGGATGAGGTGAGTAGTACCAGCCCAGCCCAAGGACATGTGGTGACTTGTACTCTGATGTGAGAACTGTAAATTGAACTACAGTACAAGGACATGTGTACACCATTGAGTTCATACCACTGGAGCTGTGCACTTGTATGGGTTTATCCGCATTAAGGGGAGGGGCATTATGGATTATAATGTAATCTAGAATGCACGGGAGTTAAGGGGTTTGTAAGGTGTGTGTATGAGTGCCGTGAGTGTGTATGAGTGCAGTGAGTCTGTATGAGTACAGTGAGTGTGTGTATGAGTGCAGTGATTGTGTGTATGAGTGCAGTGAGTGTGTGTATATGAGTGCAGTCAGGGTGTGTAAGCACATGGCATGTCTTGGTTCCCATGAACCTTTACACGTTGAGTGCAATCAATTCTTGTCAAAGACTATGAACCCCAACTTTCCCTCCCCCACACCCTCATTCCCTCCATATCACATCCTCACATCCTCGCCTCCCACCTCCCACACTTCACACTACCCACACCTTCAACCGACATTCTCACTTTCCCTCCACAAAATTGGTTCTGCTATAGTCATAATGCATGACGCACAAGGACTCTAGTCCAAACATACATTGTATAATACTACATGTGTAAGACTACTATACATGTGTAACTCTGAAATCCATTGTAAAATAAACCTGAATAACCTACATGTACACTGTAGTATTTGGCTCAAATTGACAAAACGTATTTGGGAAAATCGATTTTTTAATATTTTGATTGTGTGGTAGGATGTTCCTGGTACAGCCATAATCATATGTTCATCTCTTCAGGGTAGAGAGTCGTCATCACTGATGAGAGCATCAGAGAACGGCCATGAAGAGGTTGTGAGGATATTGTTATCAGCTGGTGCCAATGTTGATCTACAGGATGAGGTGAGTAGTACCAGCCCAGCCCAAGGACATGTGGTGACTTGTACTCTGATGTGAGAACTGTAAATTGAACTACAGTACAAGGACATGTGTACACCATTGAGTTCATACCACTGGAGCTGTGCACTTGTATGGGTTTATCCTCATTAAGGGGAGGTGCATTATGGATTATAATGTAATCTACAATGCAGGGGAGTTAAGGGACTTTTAAGGGGTGTGTGTATGAGTGCAGTGAGTGTGTGTATTAGTGCAGTGAGTGTGGTGTGTGTATAAGTGCAGTGAGTGTGTGTGTGAATTAGTGCAGTGAGTGTGTGTGTGTGAGTGTGTGTATACATGTATGAGTGCAGTGGGTGTGTGTGTAGAGCTGAGAGTATGGCGCCGAAGACGCCTCGTTCATGGCAAGATGGCGTTGATTAAGGAGAGGTGAGTTAGTGAGTTTCAATGAAGAGTGTAGAGAGGGAGGGACGGGTGCAATTTGAGGGTGGATTCGGAGAGGGGGTGAAAAGTTGAGGGGCGTAGCGGGCCTTTGGCCCCCCCCCCCCCCCTACCTGCCCTAAGCCCGAATTTTCTTCTCTCACACTCACAGTCCTCCGGACTGTTTGCTTTATGAGTGCAGTGAGTGTGTGTGTATGAGTGCAGTCAGGGTGTGTAAGCACATGGCACGTCTTGGTTCCCATGAACCTTTTGCACATTGAGTGCAATCATTGTCAAAGACCATCAACCCCAACTTTCCCTCCACCCACAACCTCATTCCCTCTATATCACATCCTCACTCACACGTCACACCACCCTCACCTTCAACCCACATCCTCACTTTCCCTCCACAAATTGGTTCTGCTATAGTCATATACATGATGTGCAAGGTCTCTAGTCCAAACATATTAATATCACATGTACATGTATAAAACTACTATACATGTGTAACTCTGAATCACCTAGGCATTTGGCTAACAAAATTGTCAAAACCAATCATTTAGAAATATTTGGAACAACCGATTTTCAGACTCAAAAATTGTGTGTTTTTTTTTTAATTCTTCTAAGGAACCGATTTCATTGTGCATGGTAGGTTAAATACCCTAATGCATGCTTATATGATATGAAACCTATTTAATTGCAATGTAGCAGTGACCTGGTTATTGTCCAGAGGTCAACAGGCAGAGGTTTATCGACACCCCACCACCCCAAGGATAACAAGGCTGGACAGGCACCTTTTCTAGCCTAAAATTTTCGTCGCACAGCCAGTAGACCACTTGTGCCGAGGGCAGTGATTATGAATTGGAAACTCCACCTTTAATAGGAGTGGCTTATGGACGAGAGGTTTGATTTTGTTGATGTGCTATATATACTCTAAGGGGTCACAGTATAAAACCTATGGGCTCTTTTAAGTGTCAGGTGATCCTTAGTTGATCTCTGTTTGCTATATAATGAAGGATCACCTGATGCTCATAAGGCTTACAGCTTTTATACCTAATGAAGCCTGCTGTGCCATTACATTTCCTAATGTCATGACTGAACACTTGTTATCATCCAGACAATGGTTGGAGTAGGGAGTAGTACATCAATCTTATATTTGGACTCTTCCTACTCACCTGCCCCACCCCCACCTTCTGATTCAAATTATTTCCTCCCATGTGGTTGTGTCCTCTGTGACTGTGTGAAGGATGGGTTGTGTGGTAGGATGTTCCTGGTACAGCCATAATCATATGTTCATCTCTTCAGGGTGGGCAGTCATCACTGATGAGAGCATCTGAGAACGGCCATGAAGAGGTTGTGAGGATATTGCTATCTGCTGGTGCCAATGTTGATCTACAGAGTAAGGTGAGTAGTACCAGCCCAGCCCAAGGACATGTGGTGACTTGTACTCTGATGTGAGAACTGTAAATTGAACTACAGTACAAGGACATGTGTACACCATTGAGTTCATACCACTGGAACTGTGCACTTGTATGGGTTTATCCTCATTAAGGGGAGGGGCGTTATGGATTATAATGTAATGTACATGTACAATCCAGGGGCTTGTAATGTGTGTGTGTGTGTGTGTGTGTGTGTGTGTGTGTGTGTGTGTGTGTGTGCGTGTGCATGTGCATGTGTATGTGTGTGTGCGTGTGTATGTGTGTGTGAGTGTGTGTATGTGTATGTGTGTGTGTGTGTGTGCAGTCAGGGTGTTTAAACTCCGGTAGCCACACCAGCCCATAGCTTGTGCTTTGCAAGGTACATGTACATGTACAGTAGCTATACCAGGTGGTCCACTGGTAGAAATTATGGAAATCCTTTCTAACTAAATGACCTGAAGTATGCAGTTATAATAATGACATACCCCTACTTCCATCATACAGGCCCACAATGGCCCTGACTTGTTTAGCATGTGTGCAAGACCCTATTGCAGTGACCACAAAGCTCACCAATGGTGCAAGAGCATCTGCCATATGTCTGCACACAGCTTATAACACTTTCCAGAGCACTGGTCAGTAAGACTGTATGGAAATAATAATGTGTGTGGCATTACTGGTACCAGTATGTGTGTGTGGCAGTACTTGGTAATGTACATTACTGAGCTGAGAACATGTGGAAGGATAGTAGAGGTATGAGTGCAGTGAGTGTGTGTGTGTATGTGTGTGTGTGTGTGTGTGTTTGCATACATTTACGAGAGTACCCTTGGGGTAAGCAGAATCACATGGCACGTCTTGGTTCCCATGAACCTTTGCTCGTTGAGTGCAATCAATTGTTGTCTATCAACCCCAACTTTCCCTCCATCACCCACCCTCCCCTTCCCTCATGCCACCCTTTTTGTTGCCCTCCACTCACACCCTCATAATTCTCTCCATATCACATCCTCACCTCACAACTACCTCACTTCACACCACCCTCGCCTTCAATCCACATCCTCACTTTCTCTCCAGAAAAATTGGTTTTGTTATAGTCATATACATGATGCGCAAGGTCTTTTGTACATTCATATTCATATCACATGTAGACGTATAAAACTGCTATACATGTGTAACTCTGAAGTCCATTGTAAACCTGAATCACCTAGGCATTCGGCTAACAAATTGTCGAAATAAATCAATTTTTTATTTAGAAGTATTTGGAAAAACCGATCTTCAGACTGAAAAATTGATTAGTGTTTTTTTTTTTTTTAATTCTTCTAAGGAACCGATTTCATTGCGCAGGGTAGGTTAAACACCCTAATGCATGCTTGTTTGATAAAAAACTCATTTAGCAGTGAACTGGTTATTGTCCAGAGGTCAACAGGCAGAGGTTTATCGACACCCCAACACCCCATGGCAGGACAGGCGCCTTTTTTAGTGTGAAATTTTGGACACACAGCCAGCTGACCACTTGTGCCGATGGCAGAGATTTTTAATTGGAAACTCCACCTTTAATGGGAGGGGCTTGTGGACCAGAGGTTTGATTTTGTTGATGTGCTATATATATTCTAAGGAGTCACGGTAGGGTCATTCCATGTCCTGACACAAATGAATTGGCATGTACCCCTCAGATTTGTGTGCAATTTATCATATTTGCTTGACGTAATATGGATGTTACTTTAACGCATTAACTTTTAAAATCTCACGAGTGGTTTACGAATTAACACTGTCATGAATAATTAATTGTTTTCCACTTTGAAGACTCATAAGTCATAACTCCCCACTCACAGAACGTGTATGGCTATTGTTGGCCTCAAATTGAAGCTCTCTTAGTGTACAATCCAACTATAATATGTTTTTGTGGGAGAGGCGAAAGGGTTAAAGAATAAACGTTTATACAGCACGGTTTTCAATATTTAGGTCACTTGCAGGGTGATACTTAAGAATTTTGTTTTTGTTTATGAAAACTGTTCATTGTCCTTACATTTAAAAAAAAATAAAAAGTTTGAGTATCAGCTAGTTCTGGGAACTGCAGAGGGTTAAAGGGCAAGACACCATTTTTAATTTCTCCATAGTTGATTTTTATCACTAATGAGAAGTAAGTGTTTGTTTAGATACGTCTCAATGGTATTACATAATACTGTCGTCAACTATCACAACAGTAAGAAAGGGTGTTGGTAATTTTAAAAAATGATTTTTAGTACATCGAATTGCGCATTTACACGGCCAGTTTTTTGACAACGAATCAGAGCTGTTAACGCTTGCGTAACATCTCTATTAGCACGCGGGCGAATCAGATCCTTTTGGCAGCGCTGTGATACACTTCTTAAATTATCTCGGGTGAATCATTATCAACCGCACCTGATTCATGTCCGTATAGCTGATGAATCATCAACGAAGTTCAACGTATACCGTATCCCTTATTGAGCGCATTCATATGTTTTTATATTTTTCGCTTTTATGTCAAAACATCATTTGCAATTCAGTAAACATTATAACAAAACATAGTATTACTCCAGTCATGTTTTAAACGCAGTTTGTTTTCAGTTGCTCCCTGTCGTTCTGTCCTGGTAGCAATACGCATGAAATCCACAACACATGTTGAGCGCACCGATGAACCACTGAAACTGCACGAACGATGGCTGTAGGAGAAATGACCTGAAGGACCTTCGTAAGCGTCAGAAGTGGGCAATCAAACTCGTTGAGGCATGGCTGTCCACTGGCCATTTCACGATCCATATGTAGTAGCGGGTGCTGTTAGCTCAGTAGGATCCCTACCTGCATCTATAGTACTGCACATGTAATAATGAATACACCATCTGGAGGACTTACTGGAGACCCAGCTCTGTCATTATTGAGCACAAAGTCACCCACATTAACAGTGTCACATTCAGCTGTCGCTGTTGCTTTGCCCCAGGTGACATGACTTTGCAGGTCTGTAGTCAACATATGTTCATCTATCAGAGTTGTGACAGACATCTCCCCAAGTCCATGTACTTGAAGCAACACAGATCCCAACTTAGTTGGCTTACATACATTGATCTAAGGTTGCAGAGTATCACCATAATGTAGCAACACAGTGAAAACGAAAGCCAACTGAATACCTTACGAAGTGCCCCATGACTACAGATGGCTGTATCACTAGTAGGTAACCGTCCGGTCAGGAACTCAACAACTTCTGCTGACTGATATAACTGTAGCAGGCCATCACCACACCTGATGAGGAGTCATTATTAAAAATAAATGGCAAAACCAATACTCACTGCATTTCTGATGGATCGAAATGACCTCCTGAACAGAAAAATCGTATGCTCTCCTGGATTGCAAAGCTGTTGGCAATGTCTTTGCTTGGAGCATATTTATTGCCGTATATGTTACGAGACCTGATCGCACCATTATAGCTCTCACATCTAAAGAATGATTAGTAATGTCACAGACTCTGAGCCAGAATTAAGTCTTACCTTTTGGTGTTAAACCCTGATGCAGGTCCAAACTGAAGCATGTGATCAGGTAGATGAAGGAGGAGATGGATTTTGAGCTTTTCCCTCAGCTCTGGACAGTGTCTATCAGTAGTGGCTCGAGCAAATTCAAAACAACACAGACTTCATGATGTAAACTTCTCAACAATTATACCCGCTTGAACACCTGACAGACGATACGAATGAAGACACATACATAAATGTGTAACACATACCTTTGAAAGAGCCAACCATACTTCTGCTTCACTAGGTGTTAACAATGGTGGAAACACAGTGTGCTAGATGTGCCAAAGTTTTGAAATCACGCCCCACAAATGATTTATAGTAGTACTTAGAGATATCTCCTGAGAGAGCTGACCAGAGAAGTTAAATGAGTTAATGCAAGCCAAAACCTCTTTGTATTGCTGTGGTGAAAACTAAGCCATCCCGGAATCTAAGTAGATACTTGTAAGGGCCCAGAGTTAGAGTATGCAAAACCTCCGCTGGTGTAGCCTATGTGTATTGAAATTAATGAAATTATGCCTTGGAGACCAGTGCAAACATCAACCTTGACATGAAATGAATAACTGGGTAAGGGCCATCTGAATATAAAAGTAGCACTTACAATGTACCATAATAGTATACAAAGAACACATTTACTTAAGTGCAATGGTTATCTTACAAACAGCACTCTCTTCTCTTTCGGAACTGACTACAGCTGGTAGAGTCTCTTCTCTTTCGGAACTGACTACAGCCGGTAGAGTATTCTCGACGACAGCACCTTCGAAATCGTCGCCTAGGCCTATAAATTCGCAAAAAAATGTGTCCAAAATCTCATTACACTGCTACTTACTAGAGCAGGATTCACCCTGTGTGGCAAAAGGTTGAACCACAATCTGTACATGTGGAGGCACTAACACGGCTGTGTTTGTTTCTTCGCCTATTTTACTCCAGGTATGCTTCGTAACCAGCCGCCTTCAGATGACGCAAATACTTGTTTCTGAACTCGAATCCAAGCTTACACGATGGGCAATAAAGCTCGCTTTCTCGGACACCAATCGCGGTCACGTGATCAAGCATGCGATTCAGAGGTGAAAACCAGCCGTGTATCGTTTGTTAAGTTCAAATTAATAGTCACTGCTGTTTGCGGCTGGACACAATTCAGATAATTGGCTAATACGGTATACCTTTTGAATAGTGTAAAATAATTTACTTTTAGAGCTCATTATAAATCGTACTTTTTGTGACCCACATTTCGTGCTTTTTTCAAGTCACAGCTTTGAGATGATTTGATCTTTCATATTCCCTATCATCGCACTAAGGAAAATCTCCAACGCGCACAGCCTACAATGTTACTCGAATCGTTGCGCATCGTTTTTATACGCCCATGTGATAGAGGCGGTAACTGAGAGGGGGTACTTTGATCGTGTGTAGCAAAGACAGCGACAATAGGATTTAGGTCAGCGAGTTATGACATTAACATGACAGATCAAGAAGCATATTGATAACAATTAGAACAAGCCACAGTTTTGTTTTATCAACCTACGCGCGTGTGTATTTTTGGAATAATCGGTGCGGTTTGAATGAGCATCACTACATTAACAAAGGTCAGGAGCGATGCAGGGTGTGTGGTCGCTTGCTTGTGGCACCTGATAATAAACCAAAGCGTTCAAATCAATGCACAGAGTTACTTGGTATTCTATTAACAACATCCACCCATGCACTCAAGTTCTGTCATCAATGCAAACAAGTTATGAGGGTGGTATTAATAGCTGAGATGAGGGTACAGGTGGCTCAGATGAGACTGGTACTGGTGGCTGAGATGAGGCTGGTACTGGTGGCTGAGATGAGACTGGTACTGGTGGCTGAGATGAGACTGGCACTGGTGGCTGAGATGGCAAGTGGCTGAGATGAGGCTGGTACGGGGATGTTGCTGTCTGCTTTCGGCCAATTCAACCTGCGGGGGGGAGGGGGGGGGGGTGCTGTCTGCTTTTGGCTGGTTCAACCAGTGGCAGCACGGGGGGAGGGCGCTGTCCGCTTTCGGCTGATTCAACCAGTGGGGTGGGGGTGCTGTCTGTCTGCTTTCGGCTGATTCAACCAGCAAGGGAGGGGGTGGTGCTGTCTGTCTGCTTTCTGCCGATTTAACCAGCGAAGGGGGGGAGGGGGGGGTGTTGCTGTCCGCTTACGGCTGATTCAACCAGCGGGGTGGGGGTGCTGTCTGTCTGCTTTCAGCTGATTCAACCAGCAAGGGAGTGGTGGTGCTGTCTGTCTGCTTTCGGCTGATTCAACCAGCGAATGGGGGGGGGGGGGGAAGGGGGGGGGTGTTGCTGTCTGCTTTCGGCTGATTCAACCAGTGGGGTGGGGGGTGCTGTCTGTCTGCTTTTGGCTGATTCAACCAGCGAGGGAGGGGGGTGGTGGTGCTGTCTGTCTGCTTTCGGCTGATTCAACCAGCGAATGGGGGGGGGGGAGGGGGGGGGTGTTGCTGTCTGCTTTTGGCTGATTCAACCAGTGGGGTGGGGGGTGCTGTCTGTCTGCTTTTGGCTGATTCAACCAGCGAGGGAGGGGGGTGGTGGTGCAGTCTGTCTGTGCTTTCGGCTGATTCACCAGCAAGGTAGAGGGGGGGGGGGGGGGCGGGGGGGGGGTGCTGTCTGTCTGCTTTCGGCTGATTCAACCGGCAAGGTAGAGGGGGGGTGGGGGGGGGGGGTGCTGTCTGTCTGCTTTCAGCTGATTCAACCAGCGAGGAGGGGGGGTGTTGCTGTCCACTTTTGGCCAATTCAACCAGCGGGGGGGAGGGGGGGGGGCGTCATTCAATCCCGAAGGGGGGGGGGGGGGGGGGCCATGGGTACAGGGTGCTTGAGATGAGGCTGGTACTGGTGGCCAAGATGAGGCTGATACAGGTGGCTGAGATGAGACAGATACTGGTGGCTGAGATGAGGCTGGTACTGGTGGCTGAGATGAGACTGGCACTGGTGGCTGAGATGAGACTGGTACTGGTGGCCAAGATGAGGCTGGTACTGGTGGCTGAGATGAGGCTGGTACTGGTGGCCAAGATGAGATGGTAGTAAGACATAAGTAAGATCCAACAGTTGCTCTGAACTATGAAAGAACAACTGCTGTTCATTGCCCTACATAACGCGCCGCCAATCCCATATCAGGACCTACTAGTAACCAAACATATTAACGATACTCCCGGTATTTCTTGCTAACTTTTAGTACATTTGTTCGCTGTCAGAAAAAACTGTGGCTACAAACCATTGCAAATATCTATTAGTACCTTTAGTTCCCTTTACGAACCAACCTTTATTTCAGATTTCCTATTGTCGCAGGCGTGGAGAATCGCTTCTGCGTCGAAGAGGTACGCAAAGACTAACCCGCTTTCAGGGTCCGTAGCTTGCTGTAACAAGTTGACTACGCCTCGTGGTTTGCGACACATATAGAAAAAAGGTGTTCCTTTCCTTGTACCGTGTTAAAATGGCGATTAGTCCATCCATAGATTCTTCGGTGTTTTTGAGTGATCTCACGTTCAAAGGTCTTCAGTTGTCAAGGTCGTTGTTAAGGGCATGACACATTGGGCCGCAAACACCAGTGTAGTAACTAGCAATGGTTTATATAATAATCCAGGTGATTCAGACCGCACATATAATGTCTGAATCGGACCCTTTGGGAAATCACCTCCGTTACGTCCGTAATATCACTGCCGTTGTCACAGGATTATGCGTCCCCCCGGATTATGCGTCCGGCCGGACTCGTGGTCCTAGGATACGGAGTCCCCCCTTAGGATAGGCAGTCCCCCCATTGCCCCTCATCGAACCGAGGTAGTTAAGCCTAGTAATTACTGTTATCTGCTTGTACACGTCCTTCTCACTCTTTCAAATAGGTACTTTATTGGATAGGTCTACATGTATAGCTATTAGCTATAGCTGAAGCACGTTGCTTACATTACGTTGTCCCTGATTGGAGAATGACGCAAGTGCTATATCCACGTGCTGTTACGAGGCATCGCCATGGCTGAAAAGAGTGCACAAGACTAGAGAAGCTGTTTTTTACAAAGACGTGTTGAAGTATTAATTTGACGGTGAGGTCATACAGAGAGAAAGCTGAAAAGCAATGGAAGAGGACGATTCCGCAGGAAAGCGCAAGATTTCACAGCAGTCAATGATGGTCAGTTGTATATTAAGGGAAAGAATGGCCAGGAAGCTAGACGTTGGGTTTTCGATGAGGAAGATCAAAAAAGAGTGATGGAGGCTTGCCACGATGACAACTAGGTAATCGGCCATTGAGTCTAATACACAGTGGTTGGATGATGCTGTAATTAATGCTTCTCAATATCTTCTCCACAGCCAGTATGGTATATCGGGATTACAAGCAACAACACTTGGATACCACCTATACATTTGACATTTTGAGAAAGGACTTCGTACAAATTCTTCATAATGGAGAAGACCATTGGCTAACAATCTCTACCCTTGGATTGCCATCAGGTCATGTAAACATCTATGACAGACTGTGCATGTCAAACCTGTACTGATCATGCCATATACCAAATGTGCTCCATTATTTTCACCCCTAACAATGCTGTGTACCTCCACTTTACTGATGTTGACAAACAGACCAATTAACAGCTCAGACTGTGGCCTGTATGCCATTGCTTATGCTACTGGGTTATGCTGTGGTGAAGATGTATGTTCCAGAAAATATGACATGATGGTCATGCGGCAGCATCTATTGAAATGCTTGAAAAGTGGAAGAATGGCTGCATTTCCTAGTTCAGATAGAGAAAACCATCATATTGTGGCCAATAAGATGATTAAAGTGAGGTACTACTGCCTATTGCCAGATTCTGCAGTAATGATTCAATGCAGTTCTTGCAAAGAATGCTTTCACAAGAAATGTGACTCCTCTATACCCCGAAAGGCCTGGAGCAACTTAAAATGCAAATGGCACTGTAAAATGTGCCATTCTGTACCTTTAATCAACTGATCATGAACTATCAGTATACTTCAATTCATAAGCACGAACTAGCTCAGTTATTCATCAGCATATACTATGTGCATGCAATTCCGTGTATCAACGGATATCATGCATCTCGATATAGTAAAATGAAAACAATTATACTCTGAGCTGAATGCATTGTGTATAGAACAGTAAATAATATTCAAAGAACAAGGCACTGAAATAGGTGCTACGAATCTGTTTCATTTCTGTTTTGTGGTTTTAGCTGACCAGCCTTATAGGATATACACATATGGGACAGTGTCCAGCAGAATCACCCTTCTGGCTAGTGTTTCAAGTTTTCAAATTTTTTGATTTTCCTTGAACACCCATGAGCTTCTGTCAATTGGTCCTTACGCATCCTAAATCGGACTATCCATCACAAAGTTATTAAGCACTGAATTTATAATTAGCCATACATTTCAATGCGAGCGTTACTTTTCTTTTGCTTGTTGAAAAAGTACCATAAGGGTGATTTAGCTGGACACTGTCCCATATATATATATACGACGCCCATTTATGCCGAGGCATGCACCTGCTTATAATTGTAACGCTGTATAAATGGGGGAGGGGGACCACTAGTTCTAAGGGGGGACATGATATCCTAGGATACGTTGTCCGGCCGGACATTGTATCCTAGTACTGGGCGTCCGGCGGACTCCGGGTCCTAGGATACAATGTCCGGCCGGACAATTTTTAGGGGGGACGCGTAGTCCTGTGACACCGTAACGCACGAGATCATTAAATCAGGAGAGATTCAGAAGTGTGGAGAACTGGTTGTGTATTGGAAACCGTTAAGCCTTCTAATGGGATCGTTGCTTAGGTAAGCGTGCTCGTTATTACTGTCATAAGTGGTTACAGCTCAACATTTCTTTTGATTGGAAGTAAAAAGGAACAACGAGGTTTAACTGAACCGGCGGTGGGACCTATTCATACGCCGGATGACGGCGTACCGGGGATCCCACCCGCGGCACCACTACCCCCGGTGCCACTAATTGAACTCCCGCGGCTCCACTACCCCCGGTGCCATTAGTTGAACAACCCGCGGTACCACTACCACTTGCCGAGCCTCCTGAGCAACTACCAGAGGTCCCAGCTGCCGTAGCTGACGTACCAGTAGCATCCGATTCCCCTGCCGCCCTTCCACATACAGCGCGTCGATATGTCCCTCGACGCGCTGTATGTGGAAAGGCGGCAGGGGAATCGGATGCTACTGGTACGTCAGCTACGGCAGCTGGGACCTCTGGTAGTTGCTCAGGAGGCTCGGCAAGTGGTAGTGGTACCGCGGGTTGTTCAACTAATGGCACCGGGGGTAGTGGAGCCGCGGGAGTTCAATTAGTGGCACCGGGGGTAGTGGTGCCGCGGGTGGGATCCCCGGTACGCAGTCATCCGGCGTATGAATAGGTCCCACCGCCGGTTCAGTTAAACCTCGTTGTTCCTTTTTACTTCCAATCAAAAGAAATGTTGAGCTGTAACCACTTATGACAGTAATAACGAGCACGCTTACCTAAGCAACGATCCCATTAGAAGGCTTCCAATAAATGCGCAATTCGATGTACTAAAAATCATTTTTTTAAATTACCAACTTTCTTACTGTTGTGATAGTTGACGACAGTATTATGTAATACCCTTGAGCCGTATCTGAACAAACACTTACTTCTCATTAGTGATAAAAACAACTATGAAGAAATTAAAAATGGCGTCTTGCCCTTTAACCCTCTGCAGTTCCCAGAACTAGCTGATACTCAAACTTTTTATTTTTTTTAAATGTAAGGACAATAAACAGTTTTCATATACAAAAACAAAATTCTTAAGTATCACCCTGCAAGTGACCTAAATATTGAAAACCGTGCTGTATAAACGTTTATTCTATAACCCTTTTGCCTCTCCCACAAAAAAGTATATTATAGTTGGATTGTACACTAAGAGAGCTTCAATTTGATGCCAACAATCGCCATACACGTTCTGTGAGTAGGGAGTTATGAGTCTTCAAAGTGGAAAACAATTAATTATTCATGATGGTGTTAATTCGTAAACCACTCGTGAGATAAATTAATGCGTTAAAGTAACATCCATATTAGGTCAAGCAAATATGATAAATTGCACACAAATCTGAGGGGTACATGCCGATTCATTTGTGTCAGGACATGGAATGACCCGGTATAAAACCTATGGGCTCTTTTGAGTGTCAGGTGATCCTTAGTTGACCTCTGTTTGCTATACAATGTAGGATCACCTGATGCTCATAAGGCATCACACCATCTCCCTGATAGGACTGTTCTCTGTGACTGTGTGAAGGATGGGTTGTGTGGTAGGATGTTCCTGGTACAGCCATAATCATATGTTCATCTCTTCAGGATGGACAGTCATCACTGATGATGGCACCTTTATATGGCCATGAAGAGGTTGTGAGGATATTGTTATCTGCTGGTGCCAAAGTTGATTTACAGGATAAGGTGAGTAGTACCAGTCCAGCCCAAGGACATGTGGTGACTTGTACTCTGATGTGAGAACTGTAAATTGAACTACAGTACAAGGACATGTGTACACCATTGAGTTCATACCACTGGAGCTGTGCACTTGTATGGGTTTATCCTCATTAAGGGGAGGGGGCGTTATGGATTACATGTATAATGTAATCTACAATGCAGGTGAGTTAAGGGGCTTGTAAGGTGGAAAGTAACATCTGTGGGATCAATGAATAATGTAGGAATTTGATTGGCTTTTGAGTGCAACCATAGTTTTTATAATCTAATTTGTCTGAAATATGCAATGGGAACTGTTTGAGGGTGTTACTTTCTACTGTGCTGACCCCTCTCTCCCCCTCCCCCCCCCCTCGTCTCAATAAGAGGTTTGTTGTTCATACCACAGGAGATGTGTACTTCTATGGGTGTAGACTTTAAGTGATGAGTTGTGTTATGTGTAGTGATGTTTGTGATGAACATTGCTGTACATTTGTATACCCTATAGTGTACGGTTTTTAAACTGCAAGGAATTATAATTTTCATTTTTCTTTGTGACCTCGCTCATTTCTGTATGGTATAACTTTAGCCTTCCAACATTCTTGTCAGATCAATTTGAACTTAACCATTGTAAATACAGAGTAGATGACAAAAATGATTCTTCTTAGCACGTACCATGAATGGGGTCATGAATTTGTAATGAAGCATGACCTATCAACAATTCTGACCATAGTTAGCTAATCATACCACAAACGTATTTAGCTAAATATCTTTCTGGGATACATATTCACCAGGAAACTAGACTATGTAATGGTCTCATGTGAGCATCACTTGATCCTTAGTTGATCTCTGTTTGGTATACCATGAAGGATCACCTGACGCTCATAAGGCTTATACCATGATACCATCTTGCTAATAGGACCCCCTGGTCTAAATCCTATGGAGGAGCATACTCACCATACATACATGTACAACACACCAACAAACTAAAACCTCTGGTCCACAACCTCTTCCCATTAATGATTTAGACACATACAAGTGCGCCTTGCCATAATATGCACCTATTGAACATGTGTGATGTCATTTTGTACCTAATGAAGCCTGCTGTGCCATTACATTTCCTAATTTCATGACTGAACACTTGTTATCATCCAGACAATGGTTGGAGTAGGGAGTAGTACATCAATCTTATATTTGGACTCTTCCTACTCACCTGCCCCACCCCCACCTCCTGATTCAAATTATTTCCTCCCATGTGGTTGTGTCCTCTGTGACTGTGTGAAGGATGGGTTGTGTGGTAGGATGTTCCTGGTACAGCCATAATCATATGTTCATCTTGTTCATCTCTTCAGGATGGGGGGTTATCACTGATGAGAGCATCTTTATATGGCCTTGAAGAGGTTGTGAGGATATTGCTATCTGCTGGTGCCAATGTTGATCTACAGAGTAAGGTGAGTAGTACCAGCCCAGCCCAAGGACATGTGGTGACTTGTATCTGATGTGAGAACTGTAAATTGAACTACAGTACAAGTACATGTGTACACCATTGAGTTCATACCACTGGAACTGTGCACTTGTATGGGTTTATCCTCATTAAGGGGAGGGGCGTTATGGATTATAATGTAATGTACATGTACAATCCAGGGGCTTGTAATGTGTGTGTGTGTGTGTGTGTGTGTGTGTGCATGTGTATGTGTGTGTGCATGTGTATGTGTGTGTGTGTGTGTGTGTGTGTGTGTGTGTTTGCATACATTTACGAGAGTACCCTTGGGGTAAGCAGAATCACATGGCACGTCTTGGTTCCCATGAACCTTTGCTCGTTGAGTGCAATCAATTGTTGTCAAAGACTATCAACCCCAACTTTCCCTCCATCAGTCACCCTCCCCTTCCCTCATGCCACCCTTTTTGTTGCCCTCCACTCACACCCTCATAATTCTCTCCATATCACATCCTCACCTCACAACTACCTCACTTCACACCACCCTCGCCTTCAATCCACATCCTCACTTTCTCTCCAGAAAATTGGTTTTGTTATAGTCATATACATGATGCGCAAGGTCTTTTGTACATTCATATTCATATCACATGTGCACATATAAAACTGCTATACATGTGTAACTCTGAAGTCCATTGTAAACCTGAATCACCTAGGCATTCGGCTAACAAATTGTCGAAATAAATCAATTTTTTATTTAGAAGTATTTGGAAAAACCGATCTTCAGACTGAAAAATTGATTAGTGTTTTTTTTTTTTTTAAATTCTTCTAAGGAACCGATTTCATTGCGCAGGGTAGGTTAAACACCCTAATGCGTGCTTGTTTGATAAAAAACTCATTTAGCAGTGAACTGGTTATTGTCCAGAGGTCAACAGGCAGAGGTTTATCGACACCCCAACACCCCATGGATAACAAGGCTGGACAGGAGCCTTTTTTAGTGTGAAATTTTGGACACACAGCCAGCTGACCACTTGTGCCGATGGCAGAGATTTTTAATTGGAAACTCCACCTTTAATGGGAGGGGCTTGTGGACCAGAGGTTTGATTTTGTTGATGTGCTATATATATTCTAAGGAGTCACGGTAGGGTCATTCCATGTCCTGACACAAATGAATCGGCATGTACCCCTCAGATTTGTGTGCAATTTATCATATTTGCTTGACCTAATATGGATGTTACTTTAACGCATTAATTTTTAAAATCTCACGAGTGGTTTACGAATTAACACTGTCATGAATAATTAATTGTTTTCCACTTTGAAGACTCATAAGTCATAACTCCCCACTCACAGAACGTGTATGGCTATTGTTGGCCTCAAATTGAAGCTCTCTTAGTGTACAATCCAACTATAATATGTTTTTGTGGGAGAGGCGAAAAGGTTAAAGAATAAACGTTTATACAGCACGGTTTTCAATATTTAGGTCACTTGCAGGGTGATACTTAAGAATTTTGTTTTTGTTTATGAAAACTGTTCATTGTCCTTACATTTAAAAAAATAAATAAAAAGTTTGAGTATCAGCTAGTTCTGGGAACTGCAGAGGGTTAAAGGGCAAGACGCCATTTTGAATTTCTCCATAGTTGATTTTTATCACTAATGAGAAGTAAGTGCTTGTTTAGATACGTCTCAATGGTATTACATAATACTGTCGTCAACTATCACAACAGTAAGAAAGGGTTTTGGTAATTTTAAAAAATGATTTTTAGTACATCGAATTGCGCATTTATTGGAAACCGTTAAGCCTTCTAATGGGATCGTTGCCTAGGTAAGCGTGCTCGTTATTACTGTCATAAGTGGTTACAGCTCAACATTTCTTTTGATTGGAAGTAAAAAGGAACAACGAGGTTTAACTGAACCGGCGGTGGGACCTATTCATACGCCGGATGACTGCGTACCGGGGATCCCACCCGCGGCACCACTACCCCCGGTGCCACTAATTGAACTCCCGCGGCTCCACTACCCCCGGTGCCATTAGTTGAACAACCCGCGGTACCACTACCACTTGCCGAGCCTCCTGAGCAACTACCAGAGGTCCCAGCTGCCGTAGCTGACGTACCAGTAGCATCCGATTCCCCTGCCGCCCTTCCACATACAGCGCGTCGATATGTCCCTCGACGCGCTGTATGTGGAAAGGCGGCAGGGGAATCGGATGCTACTGGTACGTCAGCTACGGCAGCTGGGCCCAGCAAAAAGTTCTTGGCCAAGATTCCCGCCAAGAACTTGCCCAAGACTTGTTCAGAACTGGCCAAGATCTTCCCCAAGACTTGCCCAAGTCCTTGCCCAAGGCCTTGCCCAAGATGCCAAGATTATGCCGGCCAATTTCTGGTCATGATCTTGCCAAGACCTTGCCCAAGATCTTAACCAAGATGATCCAAGATATGTGATCAGTGATCATGGCAAGATCTTAAAACCAATTTGCTACATGTAAGATATGGCCCATCTCCAATTGCCGATGATAAATATGAGTATGCACTATGAAAGTAAAGCATTACCAGCACATGGAGGATAATCCAATTCTAAATGGCGGCATATGAGTTAAGTTATATATGGAGTCTGTATTGATCTGTAATGCCCAAGGCCAGCAGTAAAAGTAAATCCTTACATGTACAGCTTATTCTTAAACAAGATGTTTCAATTAAATTATATAAACACATTGTATTATAATCAGTACTAACCTATACATAGCTATAAGTGATATTCAATGTCAATCTATTGTTTCCTTTAATTAAACTTTTTAAACTTACTAAATCTATCGCGACACTTTTGATTTAAGGACTCTGTAATCTTCTGGTCATTGAATGCTGCCGTACCTTTACCAAACTTTTTGTCAATGCAGTCTGTTACAGGATAAGATAAAACATCACTGATATTACATGTTTTAGTATAAAAATAATTGTACCTTCAAGGAGCTTCACTCGTTTTGGTGACAAAGGAGGTTTTTGAGATACGCTGCTGCTGTTGGTTTTTGTAGATGCTTTGTAACAACATGTTGATTGCTCTTCATTGGAAAACAAAGCATCCAGTAGAGCTAGAGCATATTTTCCAGGATTCTGGGATCGAATCTGTAGAAGATTCACACCACTTTTCTGTTCAGATAAAGTATGTGCATCAATATACATCTATGACTTATAAAATGAAAAATACTTACAGATATGAAGTGGCTCTCCTCCTGTTGCATGTCGCCTGTTGTACCTACATGGTACAACCAGAAAAGTGTTATACTACTCACAATTTAATGTGCATGCATGCACAAACCGTTATGCTCAGCAGGACCTGGATCTGAAACAATGGTACTATTATACTACTCAATATTTTATGTGCATGCATGCACAAACCTTTATGCTCAGCAGGACCTGGATCTGAAACAATGGTACTATTATACTACACAATATTTTATGTGCATGCGCAAACCTTTATGCTCAGCAGGACCTGGATCAGAAACAATGCATTATTGATGAATAGGTGTAAAATAATATTGTATGTGCATTTGCAAACCTTTTTACTCTGCAGGATCTGGATCTTGAACAATGCATTCTTGCCGAAGCGGTGTAAAATGGGCCTCCAAAAGGCGATATACTTTCTCAGAAGTATTGTTCAACTTTGCAATCTCCTTGTTCCAAACTTTCATTTGCTTGTAGAGTTTTGCAAGAATCTGGCATTATTGTATATTATAAACCACTTTTCAGGAGCTCTGTTCTTATACATAGATATTGTAAGATAACAGCACATTACCTGACTTTCCATGCCACTGGAATAATTCATCCTTTCCGCTTGTACCTAATTTATGCATACAAGAACATTCAAAGGATTAATGCAAACATCAAATTTTATACTGCATACAGCAAAAAATGAATTACTTTAGAAGCAATAGATTATGTGTATGAACATTCAACTTAGAAAAAGGATCTCGTACCTCACTCCTTAAATCAAATGCCAGTGTCTTCTGAACCCTTTCTTCCTTTCTATTCCTTTTTCTTTTCCTTTTCCACATTCCTATTAATGTATTTGTAACAATTGCAATGCAGTAAATACTATCTCACTATTTCTTCCATCTCAATGTCCGAAAAATGAGATTTCTTGCCTGATGGCATCTGTGTAATGTTAAACAATGGATGCATATGCGTTCGACATTACGCGGTGTCTTCTCAACTGCTTCTATTGCTTTTCCTTTTCCTTTTTCTTTTCCTTTTCCTTTTCCACATTCTTATAAGTATACTAATTATGAACTGTAACGCAGTAAATATCAATAGTCCCTTACTATTTCTTCCATCTCACTGTCCGAGAAACGAGATTTTTTGCTTGATGGCATCTGTGCAAAGTCAGATTAAAACAATAGATTAGAAGAAGTGTATGGATGTTCAACATATATTTCATAAACAATTAAGATTTCATACTTCACTTCTTGCTGGTCTCTTTTTGAATGCTTTCGCCCTTTCTTTTCCTTTTCCACATTCCTATTTCATATTGATAGTATATGAATTACTGCACAGTACTTGATAAAAGTCATGTTCAATAATACTATAATAAAATTTCATTGCTTACTGCATTGTCATCACTACCATTATCAGATGCAGAGTCTTCCTCAAATGTTTTAGATCTGGGGTTTGCATCTCCTGTATAAGAACAAGTACTTTTCTTATTCCAACTGGTGGAAGGATACATAAGAGTATACCCTTAAAATGCTTGAAATGAACATAAACCCAGATAAGGTCATTTCCAGGCTTTAAGTCATCCTGCGTGACATAATCTCTACTATCAGTTGATAGTGATGATGTGTTGCAAGCATATTCTCGATTATTCTCTAGACATAAAACTGTACATTGTTCTGGATATGAATATAGAAATCGCAAAGTTATAATTCACGTACATAAAATTTATATAAATACGGAAGTCAACATAATTAACCAGTTGAAATATTCATATATCACGCATTGATGGCGCATGTAAGCTAATAGTGTTCAGTCTCCGAGTACATATCCCTCAGCGGTCCACCGGTTAAATTAAAAAAACGCCTGCGATGTGAATTTCATGCATTTTAAGATATCGTAAATTAAATGTCGACATTGTTCGCGTCTACGTCAATTGACGCCGCTAATATTTCCATCCCTACCTCTAGCTGGCAGGCCTATATATCATATTCGATGGTAAAGGACCACCCGGTTATCTTCTAGATCATCCCCCCCCCCCCTCCCCACTTTAAATCAATTAAAATCAATTAGTGATTAATTAACTACATTAAAGGTTAGTTCATATCCGCGAAGCGGAAAGAGCGCCGCAGGCCCTGATCCAGCGGCGGATACAGGTTTTGGGGGGGGGGGGGGGCACGGATGGTGGGTGTGGCTGGGGGTGGGGTCGGCTTCTGGCCCGATACGAAAAGCGGGGGGGGGGGGGGGGGGTGCTGTCGGTTTATGGCCCGATACGAGGAGCGGGGGGGGGGGGGGGGGGGGGGTGCTGTCGGTTTATGGCCCGATACGAGGAGCGGGGGGGGGGGGGGGGGGGTGCTGTCGGATTCTGGCCCAAAACGAAGAGCGGGGGGGGGGGGGGGGGGGGGTGCTGTTGGTTTCTGGCCCGATACGAAGGGCGGGGGGGGGGGAAGTATGATCGCGTATCGGGGGGCCCGGGATATAGTACAGTAGTAGAGTTCATGCGTGCGGATATCAATAGACAGCGCAATCGTGCAGCTATATTATAAAATGCGGCCCGAAAAGTTATGAATTTATTAATGAAGGGGGGGGGGGGGGGGGGGGCACGTGCCCCGAGTGCCCCCCCCCTGGATCCGCCGCTGCTGATCCTATATGAGCGCCGCAGGCTAGCGTGAGCAAAGCGAACCAGGAACGCCTGGGCTACGAGCGCCGCAGGCATCAGATTTCCAGGACCGCGAAGCGGTCCTGGTTACTCCGACTACGACCCGGCCCGCCTTAACTAGCCCTATATAATACTCCAATAGTAGCAAATTGATTAAAATTTATTTAAAGTGGGGGTCTAGAAGATCAAATAATCGCTTCAAATAATTGGGTCGACCGGCGGGTCAAGAGTTTTAAACATCCTAACATATCTACGTCCATGAATATATATGTACATATACATAATTATAACAATAATCAGTGTATAAGCATGATGACATGCAATACTTACGATCTTCAGCTCGTTTGCCATCGATAGCGATTTCGATGTTCTCATGTAGGTATCTTTCAGGAGGTCTCACTGTACGCTTCGACATATTGCCTTTTGGGATAAAGCACGTGGTACGAATTTCTTACCTGTAAAAAAATAATTGTTTTCGCTGAATTTGATCAAATGCAAAATGAGCGATCGCATTGCAGGTGGAAAGCGAAAACACTACAAAGAGTACCTAAGGAACCCTGAACTTTCTGTTCCAGAAAGGACAGCAACACGATGCAAGCAAAGTGGCTCGCTTAAATTAGGTATAGATACTTACCATGTACGCGCATTAACTATACACATACGCAAGCGTTAAATAGACACCTTGTACGTATCAATTAAAGCTATATTGGTGATGATTATTCATTCACTCTTACTATAGTTCATGACCGCTTTGCACTTTTAGGGTACTGTACTCAACCCAGATACATGTTAATGAATACAATTACGTCTTTTGAATAACATTAATTGAATAACTCTAACCCTAACCCTAACCCTAAGTCTTTTGAATAACATTAATTGTGCTGCATGTAGGCTACAAAAGAAAGCGATATAATACAGACCCAAGCATTCCAATTCCAACCAGAACCAGACGACGATGGCTGAGCGGTATGTGTAACATTTTTAGGACATTTATATTTTGATTCACTTTAGATGCAGCACAGAGTTGCTCCAGATTGTTAACTGCTTCAGACACAAGCAGTGATAGTAGTGAAGATCATAGCTTGAAGGAAGATGTGAACAGACATGACTGGGATGACAGTGATCAACTACAAGATGCTTGTGATGGCCATGATGATTTTGGTAAAGATATTGGTCATGTTAATATTGATGATAGGCAGTGTACCAGTAACCATGGTTATGATGGTGGCCTTGATGGTCATGATATTATTCATGATAGTGAAATTGATGACAATGCTGATGTTTATAGTGGTGGTGATAATTATAATGATGAAGGTTATGGTTATGGATGATGGTTATAGTGATAATGATGATGATGATGAGGAGGAGGAGGATGATAATGATGATGGTGATGATGATGATGTTGATGGTGGTGATGATGATGATGATGATGATGATGATGATGATGATGATGATGATGATGATGATGATGATGATGATGATGATGATGATGATGATGATGATGATGATGATGATGATGATGGCGATGGCGATGACGATGATGATGATGATATACGCGATGATGATGATGACGATGATGATGATGATGATAATGATGATGATGATGATGATGATGATGATGAGGAGGATGATGATGATGATGATGATGATGATGATGATGATGATGATGATGATGATGATGATGATGATGATGATGATGATGATGATGATGATGATGATGATGATGATGATGATGATGATGATGATGATGATGATGATATACGCGATGATGATGATGATGATCAAGAAAAACATATCACACCATCAGCCACACTTTCTAGAGGTGATAGGCTACCCACAGTACCACTCTACCAAGGTGCACCAGTTAGTGTGAAAGCAAGTTGGCTAGCAGCTAACTACTTTGCAGTTACAAATAATTTAAGTGATTCAACTACAAAGCAACTATTGGATTTGATTGCCATTCATTATCCAGAAACAAATTCGTTTGCAACATCAACATTTCAACTCAGAAATAAGTTGAATTGTGATGAAGCAGATATATTTATGTATTGTTCAAGATGTATGAATAAAATTGTGATGTCAAACAAATGCAATAATTTTGTTTGTAAAAAAGAAAAAGCAAAAGTTTGTTATCTAGCTGTTCTTCCTTTTGAGCAGCATCTGTGCCCCATTTTCAAAGGTAAGGCCATAACCTTTTGAAAACTAAATAATATTAAGTTCTTATTATTCTAGAAAAATGGAACCAAATATGTCAATTCTTCTTTAGACAGCATACTGAAGACATTATTGAAGACATAGATGATGGCACTTTGATGAAACATTAAAAACAAGAAAGTTATTTCCTATCTGTTCCTGAACATGCAGGACTCATTCTCTGTTGTGATGGTGTCCCAGTATTTAAATCTTCAGGTATGATTCAAGCAATGTACATTAATATTATTAAAATTATTTCTAAACTGTTAGGTCAAACCCTGTGGCCAGTTCTGATGTTCACCACTTCCCTTCCACCCACAAACCGAATGAATGCTGAAAATATGATGGTTGGAGCATTGTGGCTTGGTCCTTGTAAACCTCCCATGCAGACATTAATACCTCCTGTTTTGAAAAACTTGAAACGACTGGTATACAATTCCAAACCTCTGAAGGAATTAAGACACTCAAAGGATAGCTTTTAGTGGGAGTATTTGACCAACCTGCGAAAGCAATGGTCTTGAATGTTGTTCAATTTAATGGGTACTATGGTTGCCCTTATTGCCTAGATAAAGGTGTGCACAAGTCACATCGTCACCTTTATTTGCCCACGGAACCACATATACTTAAGATTCAAAGTGACATCGATAAATGGGCTTTGCAGGCTGAAGAAGTATCAAAAGCAGTCTATGGTGTTAAGGGTACGTCTCAGTTAAGAAGGCACATTCTGACAAAATGTGTTGCCCAGGACTACATGCATGGAGTTGCACTAGGGGTATGTAAATCTTTTTTGGAATGCTCCATTGATGTAAACAATCGTGCTCTAAGATTCTTTTTAGGTGATGTTTTAACTGATATTGACAAGTGCCTTATGAGAATAAAACCACCTCATGAATTTAGCAGGCCACCTAGACCAATTCGCAATTATTTGGGTTACTGGAAAGCATCTGAGTATAGAGCATGGCTGCTCTTCTACTCATTACCTATACTTCTAAACTATTTGCCTCCTGACTATGTGCATCATTTTGCACTATTGATCGCATCAATGCACATTTTGCTTAATACTGCCATTTCATCAGATGACATTGATGCAGCTGAAAACATGCTTAATACATTCTTCAAGTATGTTCCTGAATTATATCCAGAAAAAATGTGTTCATCTAATGTGCATGGTCTAATACATTTGACTGCTTTTGTGCGTTGGCTTGGTCCACTTTGGGCTTATTCTTGCTTCAGTTTTGAACACATGAATGGATACATTAAAAAACAGCGGCATGGATTCAAAAACTTTCTACCCAGCTTGTCACGATCAATATGTTCGAAATTTTCTCTTCGTTCATATGTCAATGAGTTAGCAAGTTCAGAACATGAGAGAACATTGCAGTTTTTGAAAAAGGAGATTCTGAATACTCAGGAAGGAATTCGTGGAAAAATATTCAATGCTGTTTTATTGAATGAAGAACTTGATGCCATTCACAATGCTGGATTTCATACTACTAGCACAGATAATGTTGTTACAACCTTTAAATCTTACTATTTAAGAAATACTTCATATCGTATAAAAGATAAGAAGACTCTGCGAGACAGTTCAGTATGTTAATTTCAAGACAGAGGAATGAGAAGAATTGGGTCAATTAGGAAATTCTGTATGTTAAAGGAAGGGCCTGTTGCTATCATTGATATATTTGAGAAACTTTCGGATGGCATTTTGAAAGATATTCAGGCTAGCAAGCCTGATTTAGTGAATGCAGCAGTTGACAGATTTTTTGTAAAAGTGAAAAAAGTGTCTGTAACAAACATCATTTCAGCAGTAGCCACTAATTCTTTAATCCGAAAATGTGTTCATATCCCTTAACAAACATTCTCCTACTGATGTAATAGTTTATCTGCCAAATGTCTATGAAAAGCACTAGATAATAATGTATTGAGTTATACTTTGTTGTGCTATTTTTTTCCCCTGTAAACAACATCAGTTGATCATATACACATCAGTGTGTCATTTTTAAATGTCAACTCATACATAGTGTATCAGCCAGACATATTCTTGCAAATCTATCCTTTCTACGTACTAATTCAGTTATTAAATGTTTCAGATTTGGTGACTTTTTTTTTTTTACTAATGGCAAGATCTTGGCATCCTGGTAAGATCTTGGCCATCTTGACAAGATCTTGGCCATCCTGACAAGATCTTGACCATCTTGCCAAGAATCTTGGCCAAGAACTTTTTGCTGGGGGGACCTCTGGTAGTTGCTCAGGAGGCTCGGCAAGTGGTAGTGGTACCGCGGGTTGTTCAACTAATGGCACCGGGGGTAGTGGAGCCGCGGGAGTTCAACTAGTGGCACCAGAGATAATCTATATATTATTTCTGGTGGCAACGGGGATAGTGGTGCCGCGGGTGGGATCCCCGGTACGCAGTCATCCGGCGTATGAATAGGTCCCACCGCCGGTTCAGTTAAACCTCGTTGTTCCTTTTTACTTCCAATCAAAAGAAATGTTGAGCTGTAACCACTTATGACAGTAATAACGAGCACGCTTACCTAAGCAACGATCCCATTAGAAGGCTTAACGGTTTCCAATAAATGCGCAATTCGATGTAAAATTACCATCACCCTTTCTTACTTGACGACAGTATTATGTAATACCCTTGAGACGTACATTGTATCTAAACAAACACTTACTTCTCATTAGTGATAAAAACAACTATGAAGAAATTAAAAATGGCGTCTTGCCCTTTAACCCTCTGCTGTTCCCAGAACTAGCTGATACTCAAACTTTTTATTTTTAAAAGGACAATGAACAGTTTTCATATACAAAAACAAAATTCTTAAGTATCACCCTGCAAGTGACCTAAATATTGAAAACCGTGCTGCATAAACGTTTATTCTATAACCCTTTTGCCTCTCCCACAAAAAAGTATATTATAGTTGGATTGTATACTAAGAGAGCTTCAATTTGATGCCAACAATAGCCATACACGTTCTGTGAGTAGGGAGTTATGAGTCTTCAAAGTGGAAAACAATTAATTATTCATGACAGTGTTAATTCGTAAACCACTCGTGAGATAAATTAATGCGTTAAAGTAACATCCATATTAGGTCAAGCAAATATGATAAATTGCACACAAATCTGAGGGGTACATGCCGATTCATTTGTGTCAGGACATGGATTGACCCGGTATAAAACCTATGGGCTCTTTTGAGTGTCAGGTGATCCTTAGTGTTGACCTCCGTTTGCTATACAATGAAGGATCACCTGATGCTCATAAGGCCATCACACCATCTCCCTAATAGGACTGTTCTCTGTGACTGTGTGAAGGATGGGTTGTGTGGTAGGATGTTCCTGGTACAGCCATAATCATATGTTCATCTCTTCAGGATGGACTGTCATCACTGATGATGGCAACTTTATGTGGCCATGAAAAGGTTGTGAGGATATTGTTATCTGCTGGTGCCAAAGTTGATTTACAGGATGAGGTGAGCAGTACCAGCCCAGCCCAAGGACATGTGGTGACTTGTACTCTGATGTGAGAACTGTAAATTGAACTACAGTACAAGGACATGTGTACACCATTGAGTTCATAACACTGGAGCTGTGCACTTGTATGGGTTTATCCTCATTAAGGGGAGGGGCGTTTTAATGTAATCTACAATGCAGGTGAGTTAAGGGGCTTGTAAGGTGGAAAGTAACATCTGTGGGATCAATGGAAAATGCAGGGATTTGATTGGCTTTTGAGTGCAAGCATAGTTTGTTTTTATAATCTAATTTGTCTGAAATGTGCAATGGGAACTGTTGTGGGGTGTGTGTTACTTACGTTATGGATTATAATGTAATCTACAATGCAGGTGAGTTAAGGTGGCTTGTAAGGGGTGTGTGTGTGTATGAGTGCAGTGTGTGTGTATGAGTGTGGCCAGGGTGTGTAAGCACATGGCATGTCTTGGTTCCCATGAACCTTTTGCACATTGAGTACAATCATTGCCAACCCCCACTTTCCCTTCTCCTCACACCTTCACCTTCCCTCATGCCACCTTACTTTTCCCTCCACGCACACCTCACCATTCCCTCCATATCACATCCTCACCTCTCTTATCTCCCTCACCTTCATCCCGCACCCTCACTTTCCCTCCACAAAATTGGTTCTGTTATAGTCATATACATGATGCGCAAGGTCTCTCTAGTCCAATTGTATTAGTACTACACTATGGCCAAAGTTTTGATAGCTGAGGTTTTGGGCCTTAGCAACACCTACAAACAGCCTCCACAAAAGTGGCTGCCATACACTAAAATGGTTTGTGGTTATCAAATGCTATCATCAAAACGTTTATTTTAATGTTTAATCTCCAGGGAAAAATCCTTATTTAAGGATGCCATTATCCATAAGGATAATCTTTTACGTTGGATATTTTTCCAAACCGAATAAGTAAGATAAAATAAATGCTATTAATCAATTGTATACTGATTAACCTCCATAACAGACTTTAAATGATGTCAATATGATCAATGTCCATGTGGTAAAGCAGGGAGGAAGTGGCACATCCTTATTTAAGTATTGACACCATCCTTAAATAAGGATCACAACAGTAGAGATTATTGACCATAAAAACCGCAGTAGTTTTGAAACTCTTGATTTTCTCTGATAGCCAGTTGATCCTACTCACAACCTGATTCGTCAAAGAAATAATTTGTAGTTAATAAGTTATGCCTATTTACACCATAACACTTAACACCGGTTCCGTGAGAATCGAATGTTTTTTTGGGCTATTTTGTCGAACTCAAGTTTTAGAAAATTAGTCGGACGACGTTTTTTAGTCACAAAAGCATAAGAACCTAGTAGTGCAACTCTCTGCATGAGGGTTTGCACTATTTCTAGCGTCGTATGTACTTCCTGTCGTAACCAGCATTCGTTTTTAGTCAAACGGTTGGAAGCTTCACAGATAAAAGTACACTTTTTTCTGAAGCCTTTTCTAACACCGAAAGCGGTCCCAATATGCTTACCTTTGTAAGATGTGTCTGTCGGTTTTGTACATATTTAGACCGTTTAACTGTATACGAGCGTTGAAACCAGCACTTTTTATTATGTCGATCCTTGTGGCCGCGTTCCCAGACCGATGTATTAATCTGCGGGTGTCGAACTTTGGCTGTTATATAAGTCTTACGCATGCGCTATTTTCCATTTGTATACAGTCATATATAGTAGAGTTCATAGTACACACATCAGAACACATATATATCATCACTGCTGCTAAACAGAAGCTGCTTGCCATGTGCCCTGTCTGTTACTCGCTCTTGCTTATTTCCCGTCTTTTCAATGTAGTGATGGCTGCAGAGATATACCTCCAGTTCCACTTGGAGAGATCTTTTTCCATATCCAAATGCTCAAAGCTTATCCTTGCCTTCTTTTGCCTTCCAGAGCTCCCTTCAACACTTTAATGCTATAGCCTCATGCAGATTTCCTATACACACTGCTGGCATGCAGTGGAACATTGCTCAAATCTGATTGCTTTCTGCAACTGCAGCTCAGCCAGGTAAACATATGGCTTGCTGTCATATGACTCTGAATATTATTGGCAGGACAGCAAGCTATGGCCATGTGCTTGGACATGTGTAGTCATATATGACAGCAAACCACACCCATGTGCAGTCACCTGTCAGCAAGTTACAGCCATATGCAGTCACATGACAGCAAGCTACAGCCATGTGCAGTCATATAGCTACAGCCATGTGCAGTCATATGATAGCAAGCTACAGCCATTGGCAGTAATATGACAGCAAGCCACAGGCATGTGCAGTCATATGACAGCAAGCTACAGCCATGTGCAGTCATATGACAGCAAGCTACAGCCATGTGCAGTCATATGACAGCAAGCTGCAGCCATGTGCAGTCATATGACAGCAAGCCATGGCCATGTGCAGTCACATGACAGCAAGCTACAGCCATGTGCAGTCATATGACAGCAAGCCATGGCCATGTGCAGTCACATGACAGCAAGCTACAGCCATTGGCAGTAATATGACAGCAAGCCACAGGCATGTGCAGTCGTGTGACAGCAAGCTACAGCCACGTGCAGCCATATGACAGCAAACCACATGCATGTGCACTGCAGCAGTCATATGAAAGCAAGCCACAGACATGTCTGACCTTCAAAATGTGTGCCTGAGATTCCAACTTCAATGTCTACCTGGGTTATGCCCGATTTACACATTCAGGATTTTACCGATCTTGCGATTGTGGTGATGGTTCAGAATTAGACAAAGCTATTACATTGCTTGGCTGACCACGCTTACGTGGATGCCACATGCAGCACTTTATGCAGTTTGTTCCTGCATGGCACTTGCTGCACACTAAAAAATTTTATTTTGCAAAAACGTATAATGCGCATGCGCAAAATAATCAGTATAAGTCTGGGTACGAGTTTTTGTACAAAACAGTGCAGTTTGCACGTAAACTATGCTAGCTATGAACATGGTATTCACTAGGCCTTTATTTGGTATGTAGAAGAATCTAAAAATACCATCAGATTTTGTTAAAATGCGATAGGAAAAAAGTGTACCGATCAGCTCTCGAACATCAAAAAACGAGAGAGTGCGTAAGTTTCACCCGATACAAGTACATTGGTGTATATGCCACAAAGCTGAAATTTATACCAAATGGCTCATCGAGAGTTGTCCTATCAGAAAATATGCTTTCTAAAGCATAAAAAGCTTTTCCGACTAATTTTCCAAAAGGTCGGTTCGACAAAAAAACATTCGATTCTCACGAAAGCGGTGTTAAAAAGTATTATCAAGCATTTGTATAATGACGTGTAAAGTGTTGCCGATTGGCATGCGATATGTGTTCTAGCTTAGTGGAGCTTAGCCTCAATTAATCAGACTCGAGGAGACCACACCATTGTTTAAGCCTGCTGTTACTGTCGCTGTCACTGTCATTTGACGAATTATGCAGTGCTGCCGCTTTGGTCACCTAAAGCCTACATGTATGTCATTCATCCGTAGTGAGGAACTACATCCGTCGCTTTATGTGGCTCCCTCGGTATCTATGCAGGGTTGCTTAACTTGACGCTTTCGAGTGTATGCAATCACTTCGATCTTTGGAAGTAACTGGCCGGTACGTGAACGTAGGTTGTTGACGCCGTGGATATTGTTCCACAGATCCATCTGACAGTGTACATTTTACTCCTAGAGCTACCAGAAACCTGTCCTTCCTTGCCATACGTCATACAAAGTAAATTTGCTCACTACTATATCGCCAACGGCAAATGGTGGTTTCGCCATGTTTACACTGTAATACCGGTTTTTGAGCAAGCCAAACCTGTTTTAATCACGGCATATCACTGATCTGCATGATCTTGAATCTAGTGAATCACTAATATAAAACAAAGAAAGTGTACATCATTCTTTTAGAAAGTGGTCATCATCCTTATTTTTAAGGATGGCCATCCTTAACTAAGGATTGCGGGAGATTAAACATTAATGTTGAACATAATGTGGCATATAGAATTATAAAATAAATATGCAATTATCAACCATCTTCACACTACGAAGTATATGTTATAAACCAATGCATTGTTTAACCCATTCATCTTATGTTAAGGTGCTTGACATACATGTAGTAAGATTGTACTCTTCAATTTGGTGCCATGCATGGACCTGTTTTCATAGTGGGCACCAAGAAAAGTTCAGATTATATGTGAACTAATTAATTATTCAACATTGATTATGGAGGAGTTTTGTCTTATGGCATACATTTAATAATGACGTTGATCGTTCCCCCCTCCCTAGCTACATGTACTTGACCGCATTGATGATGTACGTGTATTGAGGAGCTTAAAGTGGAGTCCAAAACCAGAGCTGTTAGCGTATTTACACATGCAACTAGCTTATCTATGCCATGTGCACATCTATTTCTAGATTCAAGTATGTGAATTCTATTACCCTTTCAAACCATAAATGAATAGTACGTCATAACGTTGACCAAGAAAACCTTGTTACCTGTTCATACGCCACCACTGTCCAGCCAGGGCAGCATATGTACGCAGCCCCGTTTGCACGTGTGCCTGTGGAGTATGTTGGAACGTGTATGTTTCCTTGGTACGTACATGTTGTGTCAGAGATATTATCCCTCGTTGTGTTACGATCAGCTACATTAGTAACACACAGCAACTGTCATCACCAAGCTAGCTTTTATATATAGAGCTAGGTAAAGAATGGTATTTTACACAAAGAAATGCGTTCTATGCAGCCATCTCTGTGAAGATCACGCGTAACAAACCACTTCCCACCGCAAGTGTGCTCCATATGAGTGCACTCATACATGTATGAATGGAAAAGCCCTTAGTAGCAAGAATGCCAATAGTGCTATAATTCTACAACCCTGAAATACATGGGGGTGGGCAACTAGGTTTTGAGGCATAACCCAGTTCTCCACTCCCTTCATACCAAAACCTGTATTTCAGGTTGTTTATGCCCTCCCCCCCAACCATCTCAGTCTTTGCCAAAGGATTATTAATGAGGCGGTGACGTAGTCACGATAATGATACAAACAATGAGTGAACGCAACGAACATGTGCTGAAGTAACAGTAAATAGCGGCTGCTTGGAGCTTCGTCCTCCACTTTTACGTGTTTAATTAGTTAGCCACGCCTAAAGCATGAGAATTATACCCCCCACCCCTTTACCCCCCTCGCAAAATAATTTCTGGATCCGCCCATATGTGAGTGTTATATAGTGAGAGGTGTGGCATAAAAGTTAATTCCACTCCCAAGATATCTCCTGGATCATGAATTATTAACTAGGGCTACAACTGAGATCATAATGCTTAGCCCCGAACCCTGCCCCTTATACCCCACCTCTCCCCACTCCAGAGTGTGTGATGGCAGTGATGATGATGATGATGGAAACATTAAATTCAGTTGGCATATACCCCACCTCAGCTCCCCTAATACATGTATTCATATTGCCGTGTTGTATACCTACTGATGTTCCTCAGTAGGTGAAAATATTCACTGTCCATTGCAGGAGGCAGGTAGTAGCAATTTTACATGTAAGTGCACAAGAGTCAGTTGGCATGCCTCCCCCCCTCTCCCCACTACCATGTGATCTGTGCTACCTTAACTTCAGAGCAGGGGTGGATCCAAAAAAATTTGCAGGGGGGGGGGGGGGGTATGTGGAGGGGTGCATAATATTAATGCTTTGGGCATGGGTAACTAATAATGGGGAGGGATGTGGGGCGAAGCCCAAGCCGCTTTATACTGTTAGTTTGCACATTTCATAGCATCATCATGACATACATCACTGCCCTTGATGGTGTGAATATTTAATTCTTACTTGGCCGGGGGGGGGGGATGGGATACTGTTCTATCCATGTTTCTGAGTAGAGAACCATTCACTGTCCATTGCTGGATTACACAAATGCCAGTTGGCATGTCCCCCCCCCCCCCCCCCCCCCCCCCCGCCCCCCCCCCCCCCCCCCCTATCTACCATGTAACATGTACTTATTGGCATGCTACAATATTTCTATACCTCCAGCAAATATTTTCCCATATGGATAAAACAATGTGATGTTTAGCTAGCACGGCAATATGCAGCAGGGCAGAGGGAAGAGGACAACAGACTTAAAATTGCTATTACCTGACTCCAGCAATGGACAGTGAATACATGTATTTCCCCCTACTCAGGGACATAAAACAGTCTCTAATGTTTAGGTAGCATGGCAATAAAAAGGCAGGGGGGGGGGGGGGGGGGGGGGGAGACTGTTCATCCATGTCCCTGAGTAGGGGAAACCATTCACAGTCCATGGTTAAAGCCAAGTTCAATAGATGTTCAGTAACACAGTTGTATGCCCCACCCCCTATAGCTAGCTACATTTGCTATCCTGCCAACACCAAGTACGAGTTGTACATGGTTACAACCCCTAAGGCTGGTATGACATTACAATGAAGTCACCAGAAATGATCTGCCTGTGCTTTAGAAGGCTAACCTAGCTCAAAAATGCTTCATGTCTCTATGACATTTTAAATTGTCAGTGCATATGCCTTTAAGATACATGTAGCAATAACAACAACCATACAACTGTATAAGATAAGTGTGTTCACAAGAAAGCAATAAGAATGGAACTACAGTTTCACAATGTAAACACTCATAGCTTCTAATGGTAGCTGCACAGGATTTCTTCATTGCCATAGTGGACGATAATGCATGGAGTGGGAATAGAGGGCAAATGAAAGGGTTCCCAATGGCATGGGCAACTTGTCAAACCACAGACACATACACACACACGCACACACTCACACACAAAATCATGTTGGTCCAGTACAAACCAATGTGTCAATGTCAAGCTGGAGTGATTATGGGGGAAGGAGAAGGAACACACACTCCTACTCGTCCTGTTAGTGCAGAATCCTAATAGACGTTAGAATGCTAAATACTGGGGGGTCAACAAGTTTGCAAAATGGTCAATGACCTTCCCTTGTGGAGCTGAAGGGTTGGGTAGAAGGTTGGTGTGTGTAAGAAAACAGGGGTATATGTGTAGACATCTGGGAGAAAGTGAAAGAATGGTGGTGTGTATAGTGCAGAATGGATTCTCTTTTGGTTCCTTTCCTACTGTAGCACATTCATACCACATCAGCATGTCTGCTTTGTACATGTATCACCACCGTACCCTGGGCTTACAGAATTAAGATGAGTATGTTACACATTAGAAGGTATTTAAAGGTGTGGAATGGGGACGAATACATGGGCGTGTATAGCGGGGGGGGTAGTGATCTGATCTCAATTTTTAGGTAAGTACCCAAACCTTGTATATTAATTCAGCTGTGGATGATACTCTCCATGCAGCAGTGATATAAACTTTAGCGTACAAGGTTCTGGGTACTAGACTATATCATCCCCCCCCCCCCCTCTTTTATAAAGGTGAGGGGGGCCCTGTGACTATACATATTTCCACTCTGGAACAACCAGGGGACCTGGGTGCTGTTTTGGTTGGCTGCTGTCACTGGCCATGCATGTGCAGCAGGTGTCAGTAGGATTGTTGGGTGGGCCAGTACATAAGGTAAAAGGCATGCTAGGTGATGAAGAGAAGCTTGTTGTGACAACCCAATTTTCGTCCTGACACCTGTGCTCTTTTCAGGATGTACATGTACTTTTATCAGATTGTGGATACTTGTTTTTGTTTAGAGGTCTCTATTTTTACAGTGACAAATAAAGTACATGGTATCTCCCAGCTAGCAAGCAACACACACATACACACACACTCACACACACACACATACACACACAAGCACACACAGTGCATAGAGGGGGAACACATTAAATAACCCTCATGATAAAACAAATGCAAGATGCTTTTTTTAAATAAATATACAGCATTTAAGTACTACATGTATGATTGTGAAAGTATTTTTAAACTCCATTAACCAAAGTGTTTTCTCAGACTAGCTGTCAAAGGTGTGATAAACTGCAGCTGCTAACATGACCTCATTCTTATTCATTACAATCACATTACCCTTTTAATCTGATCATACATGTAGGGGAGGGAGTATGGTGGGTATATGTAGTAGTATCCTTTGGAAGGCTTACGCCCCAACCCCTCCTGTATATATTTATATGTCCCAACCCTCTCCTCCCCTATGTAGTCCCATGCCCCTCCTTCCCTACAAAAGGCAGAGTGCCCCATATGTCCTCTCCTGCTAAGCTCTTCAGAGGGGAGGAGAGGATTGGGACACACACAATGCTTAGAGATGGAACTCACAACCAGAGCAACCTTGTTACAGGCCATTGGCAGCTGGAACAGACTAATACACAACCATAGGCTTGGGATATGAATATAATATTAACAAAGTCCCATGCTACCTGTCTATTGTATGGCAGGCTTAGCCTGACTTTGATGCGAGCCAACGCACGGGCACTCCTGTTTCAAGCAGGATCATCTGTGGAAGATCCATAGAACTTATTGTATATTAGTCCTTTTGTAACAAAACAGTAGTTCCATAAGCGCACAAAACAATTCAAAAAGTACATCACACACAGGGCTCTTTTTGCTGGATCTGGCTTCACCCTCCTTTGCACTATTGGAATGTTTACCACATGCACGGGACAACATAAAAGCCCTGTGGGTGTGGTGTTCTTCCAGGAGTGTGAGGGGTTAAGGAACGTAGCCAACAAAAAAGAGCTCTGTGGGTGTGGTGAGGATTGTGTGGATTGTCGGCTATGTTCCTTAACCCTCCACACTCCTGGAAAGTACACCACACTCACAGGGCTCTTTTTTGTCAGTTACGTACCATAACCCCTCACACTCGTGGAAAGTACACCACACCCACAGGGCTCGTTTTTGTTGGCTATGTTACTTAACCCCTCACACTCCTAGAAAGTACACCACGCCCACCGGGCTTCTTTTTGTTAGCTATGTTCCTTAACCTCTCACACGCCTGGAAAGTTCACCACATCCATAGGGCTCTTTTGTCTGCTATGTTCCATTTAACCCCTCACACTCTAGGAACTTCTATCTACACCAGGCATTGATGTTAACCTTAAGAACAAAAGAGGCCAACCACCCCTGCAACTGGCTAGGGACTACATGTATAACATACTGACAATGCTTCAGAAGTATACGACCAGCTATGAAGCCTTCCCTGTTCACACCTACGGAAAAGTGATCATGTGTGGGGATAGTGGTGCTGGGAAAAACACACTGACAAAGGTCAGGCACATAAGTACAGGGGCTGCTCGGCTGAGCAGACAATGTCACCTCACCGAAGCGAAAGAATGAAGTTATTCATTGTACCACAATGCTGGGCTCTTTTTTGTTGGCTACACTCCATAACCCCTCACACTCCTGGAAAGTATACCACACCCACAGGGCTCTTTTTAGTCCGTTCCTTAACCCCTCATACTTCTGGAAAGTTCACCACACCCACAGGGCTCTTCTTAGTCGGTTATGTTCCTTAACTTCTCACACTCCTCACCACACCCACAGGGCTCTTTTTGTAGTATCTTGCTTAACGTCCCGCACTCTTAAAAGTAAACCACACCCACAGGGCTCTTTTTGTGGTACCTTGCTTAACCCCCCGCACTCTTAAAAGTAAACCACACCCACAGGGCTCTTTGTCGGCTTAACCCCCACACTTTGTTGCAAATTAGACCACACCTACAGGGTTCTTTATGTCCGCTAAGTAGGGCACACCAACACTATACTACTCACAACATGAGCAGCCTTGTTACAGGCAATCCACTATCTGCAAGAGAAATGAAGAGGACAATAGAAAAGCGAGAGAATATTTATTCTCTATCACGGATCTATTTATTTTTTATCACGATCCATCCCATCATTCAGGAATGTGCTTTCTGCACACCTTGATACAATTCCAACAAACACACATACACGCCTCACTACTTACTTATTGGTGGAATCAGAAATTTAATATCATCCTAACGTAACTTACTATCCATCTCCTTAATTGCTGGCCATGTGTCCATCTTCTCGTTGAAGTGGTATGCAATGACTAATAATTGCCAAAAATGTCAACAAGCCGTAGTTCAAATGTGGTTAGTGTTACAGAGTGCAAACCACTGCGCCACAGCATTTAGTATGCAGAGCTGTGCGGAGTCTGCATTTCAACCGTATGCAGACGGATATCATTGAAGTGTTCGTTTGCAGACGTCTGCAAACGAACACTTCACTGATATCCGTCTGCATATGGTTGGTATGCAGACTCTGCACAACTCTGCATACTAAATGGAGTGGCGCAGTGAACTTTGCACTTCTTGTGGTTAGTTATGAGCAAGATTGGACAGTGTCATGCCAAAAGACCCGGGTGCATCTGGAGCCAAAGATGCAGAGACCATTCCCTGAACCAGTAGAAAATCAAAGTTATTACCCACCCATGACCTGAGAAGGTCCTCTTTATAGGCAAAATATCTTTTTGAGTAGTAGGTACACTGTAGGCTCCAAGCAGGAATAAATAGCTTCATCAACCCTTCAAAATCCTGTTCAACCATTACTAATGTTTGAACAGGATTGAAACAGGTGGTGCACAATAACAGTCAAGTTACCTACCAATCTATCTACCAGCATATAGAACACATACTATAAAGAATCCTTCCATGACATGTCATGCACAGACCCTACTATGTCTTTATCTGTACATGTATTACTATGTATTGTGACTCAGTGAGGACTCACTTTCATAGAATTGGCTTGTATATGCTTCCTGTTTACAATGATGACCATGTTTGCACAGTATTAATTAAGTTATTTGTGTGCATTCAGTAGGTGGAGTAAGCCTGAAAATGTGGCTCTGAAGCATAAACTAATATTTAATTCCTACAGAAATTATACATACATGTACATGTACTTTGACTAACATTAAAAATCATATGAAACATGCTAGAAGAACGTGAACCAGAAATAATGCTGCACATGGCAACTTGACATGTAGTGTAAATCAATGTTATAATAATTAGGTTATTATTGTTATTGATTGAGTTTTCATGTGATTTAGTTAAATTAACAACACATTGTAATCCTGCAAACCCCAGATTTTGGGCACATTTAACATAAAACTGGTGCTAAATGAAATCCAATAATCAAATACATGTATTAACGATTAAAAGGATGTAAATATACATTTTTGATGTTAATTAAACATTTGTGCCAGCAAAACATTCAGTACATTACATACAACTGTTGAAGGAATTAAATTTATTTGTATGCATTCTAATGCTTTATTGCATGTACACATGAATGTGTTGTACAATTTAACAACTTTCCATTTAGGATGGAAATACTGCATTACATAGGGCTGCAGAGTATGGTCGTGAAGCATGTGTACGACTTCTCCTATCTACACCAGGCATTGATGTTAACCTTAAGAACAAAAGAGGCCAACCACCCCTGCAGCTGGCTGGGGACTATAACATACTGACAATGCTTCGGAAGTATATTGCCAGCTGTGAAGCCTTCCCTGTTCACACTTATGGAAAAGTGATCATATGTGGGGATAGTGGTGCTGGAAAAAGCACACTGACAAAGGTCAGGCACATAAGTACAGGGGCTGCTCGGCTGAGCGGAAAATGGCACCTCATGGAGCGAAAAAATAAAATTATTCATCGTACCACAATGCAATTTGAGGTCAATTAGTGGTACGGCTACGTCAACAAAGCCATGTCTCCCACACTAACGTAAAACTTATTCATGATGGTAACAGCAAACCAGTTATGGTTTGTTAAAACTAACTTAGCCGTTACCATAATTAATATGTTTTACATTAGTGTGGGCATGGCTTTGTTGACGTAGCTGTACCACTAATCAACCTCAAATTGCATAGTGGTACAATGAATAAATTTATTTTTTCACTCCAGCGAGGTGTCATTTTCTGCTCAACTGAGCAGCCCCTGTACTGCCGAAATTGACACGAGTTGCACATTACATTTTCTGCTCATGAGTGTAGATGATTATGATTAACAGTGTGTTTGGATGTGGATACATGTATCGCCATGTAAGTATAAAATCACTTTTTATGCAGACCATTATGGATTGTTCCCTACCCAAAAGTGAAAATGAAGGAGTTTTTAAGGTGAACACAAACATGTACATGTGATGTTGATAGTCTGTGTGGTCATACTGCTAGCATGTGAACATGTATTCTGGCCTTGATCATGTACAGTGGTGTTCACCGAAAGAGGGGGAAAATGCAATAATGCACATTTTTTGGTAATATCTCATTAATGGTATATCTTGCCAATTACATTTTTAGATTCAGCATCTATTTCTGAACAAAATTCATTCATTTATGACTTTGTAAACATAACAATGCACCATAGTAAACAACTGCTGGTCAGGTTGGATGTTCAAGGCTATAAATTTGCAGTTAAGGTGCCAAATTTTTTGTTGTATGTACCCAATACAGGTAAGTACATATATTGTTGTATTGAGCTCATAAGGCCCACATGCTGTGATATTGGTAGTAAAGTATGACTTTTTGGAGGGAGGCTATTTTGGATAATTTAATCTACGATAGTAGTTCCTATATAGGAATTGACCCGGGTCGTGAGTATCATTAAAAAACGCTACCCGCATACATGTATAACTCGTTCGACTTAAGGAACGAAAGGTATTCCAATTCCATTGTATGCAGCAGTCCCCAATGTATGCGTATATTTTATTGCGTTAATGGAAACACCGATTTATAATTGATCAAAAGCTAAGAAGCTTTAAAGTCACAGTCATTTTTGTAATCCATGATTTATCACAACATTCCACAAGTAGTAACATAGGTCACAATCTGCATGGTGTCCAGCACAATACATTTACGTTGTTGCTGCAGTACTCATGAGGACGATAAAAATGCCTTTTGTATCTCAAAAGAAGCATTCTTTTGAATGTACAACAGTGCTGTGGAGACAGCTTTGTCAATGGTGTCTGTGTCATATTTGACCGCATCACCGCATCGTGAAGTGAGAAAGTTGATCTTTCCTCTGCAGCAGATGACTCTTTTTGGGCGTGGTTTATTACAATGGTATGCTAAGCTTTCTCTTTGCATCCTCTTTTTGATGGCAATACGCTGCTTCCTACCTCTGCTAATAGCACTATCATATCTCGTTTCCTCGTTGGCCTCTTTTCAGAAACATCTGAGCATGGACCTTCTGATGCCATGCTGCATTGGTTCTAAAAAGAACCCATGGCATTGTCTTCACTGAAAGTATTGCCTGAGCTGGAGCTGTTGATTTCCATCGTATTTGAATAGATGTTACGTGACATCTGCAAGTCCACTGCTTTACTAAGCTTAATTCACAAAAATTGTGTGTTTTTTAAGCTTTTTATCTTCTGATCAATTATAATTGGTGTTCGCATTAACACAAGGAAATATACAAATATATACATTTACACTGGGAACTGTTTCATGCAATGGAATACAATGTACTTTCCATTCCTGAAGTCGAACTAAATCATCCGAAATTGCACAAAGTCCCTGCCTCCCTCTGAAAAGTCATACTTTACTATCGATTTCCACAGTGTGTGGGCCTTAAGAGCTCAATACAAAAATATAGGTTCTTACCGGTATTGGGTACATACAACAAAAAATTTGGCACCTTAACTGCAAAGTTATAGCCTTGAACATCCAACCTGACCAGCAGTTGTTTACTATGGTGAATTTTTATGTTTACAAGTTATAAATGAATGTATTCTGTTCAAGAAATAATGCTGAATCTAAAAATGTAACTGGCATGATACCATTATATACCATTCATGAGATATTATCAAAATGTGCATTATTTTTTCCCCTCTTTCGGGTGGAACACCACTGTATATGTACTGGTAATGACTTGCATTTAATATCAACCTTGTCTGTTCATGCTCCATCATGTACAGCGGTGGTAAATTTTAGACTCCCACCCCTCAAATGTGGGATTGTAAAATCCCCTACCCTCAGTCCAAAAAACAATGACATCTTTCTCATCTAACCTTGAGAACCTTATCCAGGGTACTAGCTAGGGTCAACTACCGATAAGCTTTGTCTTTACCACTTACCGGTTATCCGATACCGTTAAGCAACCGGTAAGACACTTTCTTATTCATTACTGAAAGGAAAGCCGGAGGACGAGATAAAATGGGTATAGGTTGGACTGCCACACACAACACTTGGGAACCCGTCACTAACCTTGCTGGCTATGAAGGAATGGTCGCTGCGTTTGAGAAGGTTTGGCAAGAAAATTATGACAAGATGTCAGAAGAGGAACCAATAAGGAAGGCATTAAATTAGTCACCGCAATGATAAGATAGCCATTTTGTCATACTAGGAGGAATGTGAGCAATATTTAAGCATCCCTGCAGTTTCAGCTAGGATTGATCCATTCATTGGTTTGGTGGCAACAAAAATGAGAATAGATTTCCTCATATTGCAAAAATGGCAAGACAATATTTCCTGCAACTAGTGCGTCAGTTGAACGAGTCTTCAGTGGCGTTGGAACTGACATTTGCTGATCTTCGCAAAAACATGAAGGATTCTACACTGGAATCAATTTGTTGGATCAAATACAACTTGTAAAATTCATGCATGCAGCTTACGTGATTGCCTGCATAGTTCTGTGTATACATGTATATCTGACAGTTTATTTGTAATCAATACTGCAAAAAGAAGCTTGGAAAAGATGGGAGTGACTCATAGTCTTTGGACACGCCCTATTCCTTTGTGGTAATCATTACCATTCAGTAAGAAAGCTTATCAGTAAGTTTATTATCGATAACGAAGAGAAATTTCAGTACATAATCGACAAGAGGTATTTACTTACTGATAATTATCGATAAGCTCAAACCTTACCGATAGTTGACCCTAGTACTAGCAGGTCCATCCACACTCCCCCTGCTGAGGGAGGCTCACATGAAAACCTGGCATCCCCCAAACTATTGATAGCTGATAGGTTAATAAATCTCTTGTCAAATGCAATATGCTAAGTAATGTTAAACTGCTAACAATAAAATTCATCCCAATCATCACCATAAATTGAGACTCATTATCGTCACAGTCTTTCATTCACGACTCTACTTTCTCCATGTTTATCTCTTTCCACCCACTCCACCTCCAGCGGGAAATGCCTCATACCCTCCTTACCACCACACCTCCCCCCCCCGGGGTATCGCCATGAATCACATACTTTAGTTCTACTAAGAATGAGCTTCAATTTGATGCCATTTTCAATAGTATCTGCATTGTTGCAGCCAAGGTATGAGGTAACCAAGTAGTACAAAATCAATTATTCAGGTGGACGTAAAGGCAAATAAATGGGAGAAGGTGCAACAGTGTCTGAGAAAGTAAAGCAGAAAAGTGATTGACATTAAATAGAATTACCCTGTTGTGAGCAACAATGAAGCTGTCTAAAGAAAGAAATAGTTAATAGGGTGGAGAACCATGGTGCCTGCAGCTGAAGTTGCCAGCATACCCGCACAAAGTTCAGCTGCAATTGTGACCAAGGATCACCAAACAGTAACTGCAAACCCCTTCATGAAGCCAGCCACATCATGTAGTTGCCAGCTATATACTATTCATGCACCATCATATCATACACTGAGTATGCAAAACATTGAACTAGTGCACAGAACAAACAATACACCTTTTGTAGTAAAAATTCATGAGGTTAAAAGTTCAGAGTACAACCAAATATTTCTTTTCACTTGGTTTGTACCAGGTCCTACACATCTGCTTCAAGTGGGCCAATGTACAGCACCTCACTAGGCAAAGTTTCAGGTTTTCCTATTGGTATACATGACATGGGTTAATTCTTATATAGGAACCAGCAGTGGAAGTATATGAGGGGGAAAGGCAGGGGAGGATGGGGTTTGAAAAGTTTGATTCACTGTATCTATCGATGTGATTGCCTACTAATTGTATAATATTATTGAAGTGCTGAGAGGGGGACTCAACCCGTCCCCTACATCCACTACTGATGTACAAGAGCCGTCTACATGTACATGTACCGGTAAGGACTCCTTCACATACAAACAAGGACAATCATCATCTCATAAGAAGGCAAACAATACATGAACCAAATTTGTCTTGATATGGAATTATCTGATTAAGTACAACACAATTGGTACTTTCAGAGTGTGAACCAAAGCATGAATCACAAGTTAGTACACTAAGTCACTCTAGTACACGTTTCAAATGTTCTTCCTGTCGATTTGTATAACATTTTAAATGATGCTATTGTACCAAAACCTGTGGCATTCCACATTGAGACACCTGCCTCAGAATCTAAACAATCTGTCATCGACAACCAACCCCACCCACCCCAGCACAGAAAGAAATGTTTTGCTGTTCACTTTTTAAAGGGATCTATTCACACTGAATGCGCTAGAATTCCTGTAACAATTGACTAAACCTTATTCTTTGGATAGTTGTAAAACATGCTGTGCAAGTTAACCTATCGATAACGTTCCATAAGGTACATCAAATGTGAAAGGATATATTGCATGGTTGAGAAAGCAGGCCTGTTGTCATTGGTGGATGAATTAAGCAATAGAAGGAAGATGTATAGGCACCTCAGATAGCGTCAGCATGAAGGTTTCTGTCCATAAGTCGAAGAAGAGCCTGATGGACAATGGGAGATACGCAATGTTACCAGAGGAAATTCTCACAGACTAGGAACCAAGACTGGCTGATCCAGAAGTGGTTTCAGAGACAGTCCATGAAGAGGAACCAGAGCTGGATACTCAAGGTAACCCATCCCCAGTCCATAATCCTGCAAATGAGCAAGTCCCTCAATGTATTGAAAGCAACACATCACCCACCAGAGCCTAGGCAATGGATAATGTATTGATATGACCATGTGGTCCTGTGGACAGGATGGGGCCTGTCAAACATATTTGTAGGACAAGTACTCTTGCCAGATTTATTTTAGGTTGATAGGTATATAAATTCCATGCGTATGGTTATTTTACTATCCTGGATTAAGAAGTAATTAACTTCAATGCTGGTTATCGTCTTGTGCTGTTCATGCGACTTGACAAAACTTTGCTCTGGATACTAGACTATAAAACATTCTTGTGTGATTTTCATTAATGAATCCAAATAAACAAAGTTTCCAACTATCACAGTACCCACTGTGTTGCCTCTTGCAATGACCACCAACCCATTTCAGAAGTCCTAAATAAAAAAAGTACGAAGACTTTTAAGTCCCATGACACTAACATGTATATAGTTGCAATAATGCAACTTAATTAACCATTTTACTCTGTATAGATGCTGTGATATAAATTTATTTATTCTCACCAATATCATAAACACATGTCACTATGTTCCTTTCTTTTACCCATCAACAACAGCAACTCTTTACTTGGTTTCGTACAAAACCAGTGAAGGCCCTCACAGCAGGTATTGTCTCACATCGAGTTCAGAGTCCCAAAGCAAGCATGACAATCTACGACCTAGCTGGACACAAAGAATATCATAGTAGTCATTCCTCCTTATTAGAGGCCATTTCCATCACCGCTCCTTCCATCTTCCTTCTCCTGGTCAACCTTTTGCTCAACTTCCAAGACAGCATCATTAAGCAGATTCACTACTGGTCTGCAATGATTGGTGATGTCTGTCATAAGTGTCCCCACAAATCTTCAATCATCGTTGTAGGCACCCATGAAGATAAGATAACTGATAGGCGAAAAATGAACTGGCTACAAAGAGAAATAGAGAGGGTTGCTAAAAATGCCATAGAGGACAAGAAACAGCTTTTCGTGAAGTTCATATCCCTTAATGCCACAGCACATGGTGGAGCAAATACAAATATGTTTATCTCTCTACTCCGTGAAACAAATGATGATGTCAGAACTAAATGTCCAGCTATATCTCCGAGTTGTCATGTGCTGTATGCTTTCTTGAATGACAGGGTGCCAAATAATCAAGATGCTATCACTCTCTCAGAACTTGAGACTCTACTTGAGAGGGAAGAACCAAAAGTGTTGCCAACAAAGGGACCAGAAATTACACCACTGCTAAAGGTACTGTCTAATATAGGGCTGGTTGTATTTTTTGATGCCATTGGCTGGATAGTCCTTCATCAGGATGCATTGCTGGAGAAAGTGAATGGTGCTCTGTTTGCTCCTGAGCACTTTACAGAAAACCTCAAAATAGCCAGCAACACCGGTGTGATACCTATAGCAGTTCTCAAACACCACTTTTCAATGTACAACATTGATATGATTGTTCAATTTCTTATTCGATTTGAGCTGTGTCAACAGATCACAGTCAGCAATGTTATCACAAATCTATGCCCAAAGTTTCCGCTTCCTTCTGATGATGGTCAATGGCTCTTTTTCCCAGCTCTGATTAATTCTGACATTCCTAGAGAAATCATTTCCTCACGACATCCTTCTGCTCTGGGCTGGATCATGTACACACATCTGTTCTTGTCCCCTCGCTTCCTCCATGTCCTCATCCTCAGACTGGCCTATGTCTTCTGTCTCCCCAAGACAACTGCTGATCCTCAATTTCACAATCTTGATCGACATTGCAAGGTGTGGAAAAATGGCATCAGTTGGAAGACTGTAGAGTGTGTGGAGGTGGTTGTAGAAGTGAGGGAGCTGTGCCAGTGTTATGTGGTTATGTCCTTCCCTGATGCCAGGAGGTACAAGGTAACCTTCTCTGTCCTCCAAGTGATCAGAGATACCTGCAAGGAGTACTGTCCTTGTGCTGATGTCAAGGAGGCCATAGTGGACCCGCTCAAAGCCTGCCATGTGTATACAGAAGTGGTGTCTCCCTTATCTCTGCCTCGTGCCGACTTCATTAACCTAAGAGATGCAATTGTTAATAACACCCACTTTGTTTTAGGCTGCAACAATGAAACAATAAATGTGTCCAATTGGACTACTGCACTACCTCAGATTAATCATCTGTTTAAAGAAGGTAAACCTATTAGTGACTTGTTTGGTATCATCAATTTATATTATAATTTTCTGTTTCCATATAGATACTACATGTACATCTGCTAACCTGAGGGAAGATGATCATACTAACATATTTCAGACTACCAAATCTGCAAGTGATAAATGGAGGGCCATAGGCAGGGAACTTGGCTTCACTGAAGACCAGCTGGATGCCATAGTTCATGAACCTGGACGATGTGGGGAAGAGGAGTACTATGCTGCCATGCTGAGGAGATGGTTGGACTGGGCACCACCCAACCACTCACATCCTACCATACAAAATCTGTCATCTTCTCTTCGTGCAGTGGGAAAAGAGAGACAGGCCTGGGACCTTGATGTAATGTTTGATGTGCATTCAAAGTGATAGTAAGCTCCATAGCAATGTACTTTGGATTGCAATACATTTTACATGTTAGCTGTTGTTAATTATTATTTGTATTTAGTGTTATGGTGCATTACATGTACATGTATTTTTGTTTCGATGATGATTTTTTAATCATAAACTTTTGTGAATATGGAAGACCAATCTCACTCTCCAAACCAGTGAGCAAGTAATACGGGTGGGTCTACTGCATGGTAGTTGTATTATAGTGGGCCCTGGTATACCATGCAGTATACCTGAACAGCGGCGTCCAGGATTTTGAGGGGGGGGGGGGGCACAGGTGGGTGTGTGGCAAGGGGTGGGGCGGAGTCGCCCCGGGGAGTGTGCGGGTCCTCCCGCCCAGCCAGGGTGTATGGGAGAGCGCTTTAAGCTCCCCCAGACCCCCAGAAGCCAACGCTTTTTCCGTAGAATCCCCCCCCCCCCCCCCCCCCCCCAAAAAAAAAGTACTGAACTCACCGTTTGCTAGCTAGTTACATGTACATGCACAGCAATTCAGGGCTTTGATTCCGGGCCCGTGACAGCACGCAATATCACCCGGAAGAGCGTGCTTTCGAATTTTGCGCGCCATATGCTCTCGAAATCGTGAGTGGACCGATTTCATACGAATGATTTCTCGGTCCCGGAGGATTATTTGTATGCGCACGGGGTATTTCGAGAGCAACATCGCGCGCGAACGTGCAATTTTGTACGTGACCGAGGAACCTACCGTGTACGCGTAATAGAATTATCGTATGACGTAAGGAAAGTTAAATATACTAGTTAATACTATTATTAGTTAGTGATCACAGTCAAAAAATTTAATGTTTCAAGTTTACGTTTACAAATATAAAACTATAAAACATACAAAGTTGATAGAGAACAAACCTGTTCGTAAAAAAGAAAGCATAACTGAAAAAACACTTTCACCAAAACATGGCCTTACCTCCGAGTAGTTGATTGTGAAGTTTTAACATCTGACTTCCACAATACCTTTGTTTAGAATAGTTCAACCCGAATGCACGTAGAATACACCGCCATTTGAGCGGAAGGAAAATGGTAACAATAACGAGGTACTGTTACATCACGTACGTTTTAGCGCTCTTATTCAGCCAGGATGTTGCAGGTAGATCAAGGAATCCAAATTTTCAGCCATAATGCAGTAGAGAACAACATTATTCTGTTCCCGACGTTATGCCTTGGAAGCAAAGTGCCACACAAAACACGTAATTGACAGCTCACCTCGGTGTGTAGCGTAGCAGGCCGTTCTTAATAACCAACAACCTGCCTGAATTGCATCGCATAACGTTATCCCAATACACTATTTCCTGACAAGCAAAGCTTTCAATTCAAAACGAGTGTAGGCTAAAAGGTAACTCACCTCGCTTTCGTTTGACGATTTTGGAATAAAATGGCACCTCTCAGACTTACAATGGAAGATGCAGTGTTCCACAGCGGTCATACATCCCATGAAAAACACATTCTGTGAGCCATACTTACCGACGCGAGACGAAAATAAACATCACGTGATTCACGTGGCTGCTATTATACCATAGCGCATGCGTCGTCATGTTTTACTACTAATGTTGTACTAATGACATGGCGATCGCAGACCTCGCTTGCTGAGAGCGTGAGGCATTCTGAAAGACACATATCCATAGTGGGAGGTTGGAGTTGGCATCCTGAGTTTTTGTATACTTGATATGAGCGGCCATTCATAAATTACGTCACCTATATGGATCCCTCCCATACATGATGCATGCTTCATGTATACAACATCGTCACACTGGCTGCTACCACCCTGCATGCTGGGGGCACCAAAGCAGACACCGAGAGAACGATGTACATTCTAGCGATAGATTGTTTGCGTGCCCCGCCTCTTTATGCCATGCATATAACAAGTAACATAATAACCAAGGCATTCACTGACCTCTTTGGTCGCCTCAGTCACTCAATAATTAGAGCTAATGCTCGTGCCATTCCGAGTCGTTCCTACTCCCACCTTGTGCAGCAGGTGGATGAACTTTGTGTGTGTGGTTATATACTTGGGTAGCACTGTACACAGAACCAAATCAACAATATGAAAAACTATTCATTAACATGACTCTGATAGGTGAACAGATTCTTGATGCATATCCAGTGAGTGCTGCATAGTCACTTATCCTTAGAAGACCATTGGGGTGAGGCCTCAGACCAAATTGAAGCACACTGGACAAACCTTGCATCACATATAGTAGTGATCCTCACATCAGTATGTATATATATACCATTATTAGTGACAAACAACTCACCTGAGATAGCCACACCCTTCAGAATCACGTGACCCTCAGAAGACCATTGGGGTGATGTCTCATACCAATCTAAAGCTTACTGGACAAACCTTGCGTCACATACAATGAAATGCAGTGATACTCACGTCAGTATGTATACCATTATTAGTGATAAACAACTCACCTGAGATAGCCACACCCTTCAGAATCACGTGACCCTCAGAAGACCATTGGGGTGATGTCTCATACCAATCTAAAGCTTACTGGACAAACCTTGCGTCACATACAATGAAATGTAGTGATACTCACGTCAGTATGTATACCATTATTAGTGACAAACGACTCACCTGAGATAGCCACACCCTTCAGAATCACGTGACCCTCAGAAGACCATTGGGGTGATGTCTCATACCAATGTGAAGCTTACTGGACAAACCATCCGTCACATACAATGAAATGCAGTGATACTCACGTCAGTATGTATACCATTATTAGTGACAAACGACTTACCTGAGATAGCCACACCCTTCAAAATCACGTGACCCTCAGAAGACCATTGGGGTGATGTCTCATACCAATCTGAAGCTTACTGGACAAACCTTGCGTCACATACAATGAAATGTAGTGATACTCACGTCAGTATGTATACCATTATTAGTGACAAACGACTCACCTGAGATAGCCACACCTATCAGAAACACGTGACCCTCAGAAGACCATTGAGGTGATGTCTCCTACCAATGTGAAGCCTACTGGATAATCCTTGCGTCACATACAATGAAATGTACAGTATGACAAGTAAATAAAAACCTTCTCTAACGAGAAAGTTGGTGGGCATATAGGATTGACAATGGTGGTGTAAAAAGCACGGAAACAAGTGTGACAGAAATTTTACTGGAAAATTGAAATAGGCCTATATATTTAGCCCATTTTCTCAGGCGTGCGCTGCCTAAATGTGAGTGGGCTAAATATAGGCCTATTTCAATTTTCCAGTAAAATTTCTGTCACACTTGTTTCCGTGACTTTTTACACCACCATTGTCAATCCTATATGCCCACCAACTTTCTCGTTAGAGAAGGTTTTTATTTACTTGTTTCATAAGTTTTTTTTTCTCCGTGTCAACGAAGCTTCATAACTGTAATGTGATGAGGAACGATGTGCAATGGACAAATGTCTATACCTTACGAACGCTTTGTGTTTTGCCCCGACCACAAGTTACTATATAACTTTAATAAATACGTACTAGTATGTAAAAAATTTAGCCCACTCACGTCTCAACATATAGTGCACGGTCTGTTGTATGGGCTAAATATAGGCCTATTTCAAATTTTCAGGATTATTAAATGCACAGCTCGCAGGTATTTAGTATACCCATACCGTATATGATACTTTTTCGTTGTAGCTTCTTTCTCAATTATGACCTTAAGGGGCACCGCGCCGGTAAATTCTGAAGCGTTTGGTATCATTGCCGTTCTTTAAAACCATTCCTAGCGTGAGTTATACTTGACGGAGAAGAAGAAGAAGAAGACGACGACGACCAACAATTTTTTGGGAATGGGCACGAGAAGCAGGTTTTTTGTTTGTCTGGAAGCGCATAGTTTAATGACATGAAACTAGCACGAAAACGTAGATCTTGGTGTTGTCGTTCGATAGCTGCAAAGTGATAAGCAATCCGTTTCTTCGTTGTCCCTCCCGACGCGATTTAAAATTTTTAATGACATTCATCACTCCTCAATCAATCCTATGTTGAACCTGCTGACGCAGATTCAGATACACATATCCGTGTGTATATCATTATTAGAGACAAATTACTCACCGAACATAGCCACACCCTTCAGAATCACATCACCCTAAGAAGACCATTGTGGTGAGTCCTCAGACCATTGTGGTGAGGCCTCAGACCAATGTGAGTACATACAACTAGCTATAACCTTGTTCTGACCCCTGAGCGACAACGAGTGCACATTGATTTCTGTTTCAGGCATTAGAAAACTAGCTTTTTTGACCTTACATACCTTAATTAAAATTCGTGCGACCTGTCCTCTACTGCAGCTGTATCCTCGGCGTGTCGTAAAGAATTCAAATTCAATCATACGTGAGGAGAGGGTTAAAAGGCCGTTTAATGATAATCCCGTACAGGATTGGGCGGTGAAGTTTTAAAAATAACGGGACTACGTTAATCGTGAGTGCACGCTTTGTGATATGCACGGATGCATGACTGAATGCGTAGTTTGTAATCACCCGCGCGCGGACGGCCGAATTGCTGTGTATGTAGGTCACATCCTTAATATTAAAATGAAAGTTTTCAACTATGTGACCATGTGCCCACATGTATGTCTAATATGGTTGTCATGCATCATGCACTAATGGTCTGCATGGCCAGGGAGAAGTGGGGGTCACACCTGGCACTTAGGACCACCACTTCTTATAGCAATATTAATGTGCATGGTCTGTCGATATCACCAACCTGGAGAGTTGCTAAGCCTTGAGTACAACCTCTGCCCCTGTGTGTAGCTGAACCTTGCTAACACATTCACACTCATCACACACACAGCACACACACACACAAACACACACACACACACACTCACACACACTCACACACACACAGCTTCATCGTCAACTTTTGCTCATACACCCAGCTGGGAGGGAGGAACCTCACTTTCAGGGACATGGCCTCACTTCAAAAACCACCCCTAGATGGAGGAGGGAGGAGACCACAGGTATTGCCCTCCAATCTGAAATCTGAGCGACATACATGTAAGAGGGGACAGGCCAAAAAGGCTCATGCCCCTAGAGCTCAAGCAGCCCTAAGTGACCCCAGTATAGGTGCACATGCAGCCCCCAGCTTATACACATGTGCACACACACTGATAATGTGCACCCTCCCACCCACCACACACACATATGCAAAGCATGGTCACACATGGAGAGCCACGCCCTCATGTCCAAAGTGACCCCCCCCCCCCCCCCGCCACCCCAACTTTGTAGAGGTGTACATGTCCTCATGGCTTAACTGCTCAGTAGGGTCACACTGGAGCATCCACTCGGCTAAGGCTGCACGAGGTACCCCGTCTGCTGGAACAGCAGCAGGTATCTTTGTTTATTTGTGTCGTGGTTACAGATAGGTGCAATAAAAAGAATCAAATTAAATGACTCCATCTATTGTATGTCTACACAGAGAACACCTACAGCTATGGTACCTAACTAATCTTTCCTCACTAACAGCTCCCACTTCTACAGCAGCTTCTTCTTCACTAGTGGCTGACCCCTGCTCCTTCTCACTCAGCCTCTCCAATGCCTTTGTTCTCCCCCAGCTACTAATGCTGTAGCACACGAGGGTAGTGGTAACCATGACAATACTGCAAGTACTTATAACAATTACCTTGTATCTGGCTTCAGTACAACGACAGCAAAGGCTAGGAGGAAGTTGAAGGTCATGCCATAGACCCAAATATTCTCCCAGTCCTCCTGCCTCTTCTCTCCAGGACGCAGGGGCTGAAGTTAGGGTAGACATTATATCCACTGTGTGTTACTTGTATACGTAGTTGTGTTATGTACTAATACCAAACACATGCATGCACATGCACATATGCAGCCCCCCCCCCCCCCCCCTCCGCTAGTATACACATGCGCTCGCACACACACGCACACACACACACACACACACACACACACAAATGCACACGCGCACACGCACACACATACACCATAGATAGTATAGTACTATCTATGCATACACACACGCGCGCACACACACATGCACACACACACAACCACACGCACACACACACACACACACACACACACACACACACACACACATACAACACACCACGCAAAGTACGGTCGCTACGAGCTCCAAACGCACAGGACGTGCTTTCTAACGCGGCTAAGATGTCTTCAAGATACACAGATGTGAGCAATCTTTATTGTAAACTCAAATAAGTGCTCATCTCGATCGCTATAGGCCTGCCTGTACCTTCTCGTTGAAAAGAAATCCGTTAGGTGGTTCCGGTCCGCTTGTGGATTCGTGTCCCTCGTGCAAAGGGTATACAGGCTGTTGCAGATTGCAACGGGCCGGGGCAATATTAATGTTTTTGCCATGCATTCCAAAACTCTTATACACATTTCGGACAACCTATCTGCTATAGCCTGGCGTGTGACCAAGCCATTCATCTGGTGATCTAACTTGTGCTACTTGGCATCACAAATGTGGGATCGTAGAAGCGAAAAGGGGTCTATTTTTTCAAGTTTTTTCATTTTGTATGAGACACCTATGTCCTCTACAACTTCTTTCTTACGCACTGGTAATTAGTCTATCCATCATGGAATTACAGTGACCTGATCATGAATTTTAATTACGCTTAGCAATCGTCGACTTTGATACGCCTTTTAAGCTTCCTGGAAAATTTTTGCATGCGCTAGGTCACTTTTCGCCGCCACGACCCCAAATTTTCCAGGAAGGAGCATCAAAGTCGACGCTTGCTATGTGTAGTTAAAAATTCAGGCCACAATAACTCCATGCATGATGGACCGACTAATTATTATTTATAGTGCGTAAGACAGAAGTTGTAGAGGACTCGTGGAAAATTAAACTTGAAAAAATATGCGTCATTTTCGATTCGCTGCCATCATCCCAAATGCTTATCTATTAAACGTGACATTTAGCCCAAGTGTGGATAATATATATAATATAATACTTTCATGCACACACCTCAAACAACTTTACAAAGTACAACATCATGGATGATACTTGCTCATCATAGTTTCCGATCATCTGAACCCCCAGACCAGTTCCCTTTATGGCTGAGTAAAGATGTGAAATACTTATAACATTAATTTGCTTTGATGAGGATTACATGAAAGAATTATTTTGTCCCAACAGCAAGAAGAGTGCTGTATATGGGAGAATTCCAACATAGCACAAATGATACGATAAATAAAATTATTTAAAAGTGTACAATTGCCATTTCATGTTATAGAGAGCAGAAGTAGCTAGAATTAATTTAACGGTTTTCAAGAAATAAATCAACCATTTTTTTTCCATACAAGTGAAGATGTGTGGCAGTAATAATTGCAGCTAAGCGCAAGGGTATTGCTGTAGAAATATTTTACGCATGATTGTATGATTGTGTGGTATATGATATGAAGGGTGTAATAATGCATCATAGAAATGTGGGTTCAGAGTGGTACACATGAACACAGTATGAATGTGGGATGGATGCTGAGGAATGACAGCAGAACTACTGTAGCATGTGGTGAGGGATCATGACATGTTGGATAAATGATTCTTTTGCACTGTCCCCATGCTCACTATGACAAAATCTCTAATACTATATGAAGCACTTCATCTCGAATCCTTCATAATTATACAGCTCTACTGAGCATTTGTACTGAATCCAAAAGCTGCATATGCTAATAACCATCCTGCCAGTAAAAGTGAAGGTGCATAATTCATTATTAAATAACTTCAGGATAGTTGATACACTGTAATTAATATGCAAAAGAAATGTACATATTAGTCACCAGTGCTAAAAATAGGCAGTTCAACCCCTGCAGAGATAACCACATTATCTGAATGGCATTCCTTGATGCATTGATCAAGTAGTTCTTGAAGAATAGATGGTGACAAAGATGGCTAAAAAGATGAGAAGATGCACATAAACATACACACAGCGAACATGTACATTGTACATGTACTCTGGAACACTGGTTTGAAACTGAAAGAATCAAGTGATATTGATTTGTGTCAAAAGGCTTTTTTCTTTAACAAAAGCCACAGCATACAAGTATATGGCAGAGTCATGTAAGGTTGGTGATTGAGTAGTGCCAAAATGACTAACGCATGGCATAGAGGGTAAAATGGTGATATTTCAGAGTCTGTAGCATGCTATTTGATGGAGCAGCAGAACTAAACAGTGCACATGGTCTCAACGGATGGCAGCTTTAGCGGAAGTGAGAATATCAACATCATGGTCATCACATGTACTGTACATGTATATGTGAAGGGTTCAACTGGCATGTCAGTTGTGCTGAATGATGGGTGCTATTTATCCTGCACTGCATGCATTGAGTATGAATAGGTGCATGACGAAATGAATTTGTCTAACTGTTCAAATTAAATATAAGGTTTAGTTACTAGCAAGATAACCTGACCTTGTCTTTACTCACTACTTGAGCTAATACAAATCATTGGGCATGCACAAGTTGCACAATCATGATTTGTCACTCTTCCCCTTGCATTTTTCAACATGCACATACACAGTGTGGAAGTTTTCATCAATAGACAAACTGTGAATTTAAATGCATGCATAGTAATTTAATTTTGAAAGGTTGTGAAATTATCTGCTGTCTAATCAACCACAAGACATATCCATATCTGCAGTGAGGGGGTGTTTAGGTCAGGCCAATACGAAAAGTGGGTGCTGTCCACTTCTGTACAAAAAGTGGGAGCATAATGACACACCTGTATAAATACGTGATCATTAAAAATTAATGGTACCAATTTTGGCCAAGGTTGGGAGGGGGGAGGGGGGGGGGGGCTTCAGGCATCCAGAGCACCCTCTCTGGATACACCACTGACAACTATTTTTTGCCAAGTAATGTAAGTTTGTGAGTATAAATGTAGCTGACTTTCAGGGAAAAGGTTTTGAAGTTTAACTCAAATGTTTTGCTCCTTAGTTAGGGATATAAATAATACTTCAATCATTCCTGACACACATGTGCCTCCTCCATACACATATCCATGTGTGTGTGTGTAAATGAGATACATGTACATATTTTATACATACATGTATCTGTGAGTGGGGAGGAGGTTGTATGTGAGGAGATAGGATGTGATGGGGATGAGGGCATTTGGGGATGATGTACATGTACATGTGTGCGGAGAGGAGGGACATACATGTATGTGTGTGTGGTGGAGGGCCATTCTGTGTAGGATGGAGAGACATTATGCGTGTGGAGACGAGGGACACATGGGTATGTGTGCGAATGAGGGATGTGTTAGAGGGACACATTGATCCACTCTACTTCATGCACTTAATTGGTCCAGCAGAAATACACATACTGCAGTGAGGATAAATCTAGTGTAAGACTGATAATGCAACCATCAGTCGGGTACCCAAACTAATTTCTGATTCTTATTACTTATAATCACAAATGTTCACAGTTCTGGTACGACACTTACATAACACACTTATTGAATTTGGAAACTAACTGTATATGAAAATTGGATACCCTCATATTAATGTGGGTTAAAGACACAGTAACATTTTAAATAATATAACCTGTCTCTTCTGTAAAATAAAAGTTACTACAATTTTGCAACCTCAGTGTTTTAAACATAATTTTGTTTCCCACCACCTGCATGTACATACATGTACATGTATTATTACATTGTGGCTGTACGAGCTCTAGTTAGATTTCAATCATATTGCTTCCAGCCACATACAACAGAAGCTACATGTACGATGTTACTAAAACAAATATATATTATGAGAAGTGGATTTAAGATTTGAAGATGTCCAGTTTGATGATTCATAATGAAACGAGCCAGTAGAGGTCCATTTTGACAATTTCCACCACAGTACATGTACCTGCAAACTGGGTTCTTCATTACTTCTGGCTTTCTCAATAGCTAGCAATTTTTCATCAATCTCCAGTAATCTCTCACTTTCTGCTCTGCTCAAAATAACATCTTGCCATACTACATTTGATCGCATGCACTGATAAGCATTTGTACAGCATTACACTTACAAATGAATATTCTGATACAGGCACTTAGTAACATGCGTTATGAACACTAGATCCATACATGAATATACACATATGATGTACATACCTAGAGATGCTTGGTATTGGTCACTATCCTCACATAGCACATCAGACAACTGTTGAGAATGCTGTGGATGTAGGACCATTGCTTACAACACAGGCATAAATAAATGTACATGTACATGTATGTACCCTGCATTCACATTCCACCAATCAGAAATGAGATCAATACAAAAAGGTTTAATTTGGATGGCCAAGGCTTTGCACTAAACATACAAAGTACAGAATTGTTACATTCATTACTAAAAATACATGTACCTCTCCTCGTATGCTTGATGAAAATGAACTGTTTGCAGGTGTGAAGCAAATGGACTCCCAGTCCGCAGGAGGCAATAGTGACTGAAGGTGACTATACGTGAAGGCATACATGGGGCTCAATTTCTGGCCTTCTTAAAAGCAAATGATGATTGCTGTTGTGTAATCACTGTCATCTAAAAAAAAAGCTAGTGATTACACAATAGCTAGTCATCACGAAATAGCAAGCATACACGAAACTGACAAGGGTTTCCTTATAAAATGTGATTCTAAACGTCAGGAAAATTATTAGGCATGGAATGAATTTTTCTACCTAGTTTCGACTGTTCCAAGCCCTTCCTTACCCTTCACCACCTCAACCCTGGAATGTACACAAACACACCAAAGTGCACAAGTGGTCCAACACAACCAAATTTGCTGCATTGTGGGCTAACATGCAGTAGGCACATGTAAAATGTACATGCACACACACACATGCACACACACACACATGACATGCATACACACATTCACATGAACACGCCTGCAAAACATTATCTGTACGAACAGATTATTGTTCCTGATACATGTAGATTATATAATAATAGGACAGGTGTGGATGATGGACATTTGTAAAAAGTAACCGGATCATGGAAATGATGCTACAGATCAATATTTGTGAATGTGGTAAACACATATATTTTGTATGCATTATATTACATGTGATTTTGGTGCAATTTGCTTACATTGTACGTCTTCAAATTTTTGTGTGTGTACATGTACAAATTACTTAACCCATATCAATTCAATACACATCATTGAATTTAACTAGGACCATGTATATAAGTGCTCACAAGAGTATATACAGAAAGACACACAGACCTATCAATTTCCTTCAGCCTCAACAAATCCTGCTCACCATACCTGTACCCAGTAGTGGACATCACAGGTAGTACAGCAATACCATCATTTGGCTGTTTTTGGAAAAGTACATTGAGAGGGGATGAATGACATGAAGAATGGGATTGGTACACATGAAGGAGGAAGGGTTGGAGGGAGGGGAGGAAAGGAGGGTAACAAGAAGAGAAGTACAATGTACTGTAGCAGGTTACACAAAAATCATCAGATGTAAGTACATGTAGATGTGCATGCACATAACAGCGTGGTGCACAATGAGCAGACCTGGTCTTCCTCTTCGGCCATCAGTTCGTCCAGCCTGTGCCTCTCAGAGCTAGTCATGGCAAACATTCCTCCTGCTTCACCAGACACCTGGGAGGAACAGCAATACTGTCACAGGTGATGCACTCATACACATGTACGCATGCAATGTACAGACATGTACATATATGTGATCAACATACCATGCGGCATGCCATACATACATACACACACCATGTTCATGTATCAGCACAGACATGCATACTGTCACATGCAGTAGTGTACATGTATGTCACAGCATATTGATCAGACAGTACATGTACATGTGTAGAGGATACATGTGTGCACACTCCAAACATGCTATATGTATATAACATACAATGTATCTCTTACGTTATCCATAATGTGACAGGATGTGTGTCTGATCAACCAGATGTACATGTAAATGCACAGACTGTGTATGTAGCACGTGTTTTTTTGCACATGTACATAGCAACCTACTGTACATATACAACACACACAAACCCTTTTATACAGACCTCAATGTTTCGTTTTATGTAGTCCACATGCTGTGTATCTGAACTGTTCTGTGAAGTCACACCCACTTCATTCTCACCAGCATTCCACCCCATGGTGCCTTTGGTGGGTTTAGTAATGGAGACAAGAGTGAGGAGGAATGTTCACATTTGTTATGGCCCTACCAAACAGACAGTACCTTCTTCAACATCAACGGTCCCTCTGGAAATGTTCTGAGCCTTGTCACGATCTTGGGGCTGGGTAGCAAACACAGGTAGCATCGAATCCAAGTCATCTTAAACAACAGGGGGGAAATGCCATTCCATTAACCATCTTCAGGTGAAAATCTACTCAATTTTCTTTGGTACTGCAAAGATGAGCTGGTTTGCTCCCATATCTCTACACACAATGTAACTTACTAGCTTTGTAAATAGCAACAAGCAGATACATGTATTTCAGCCAAAGGCAAAGTATTAAGTATAGATGTACACATACATGTATTCTCTCAAAAAAAAATCGTACAAGGGATAAACAAGTACACGTACATGCACCATACAATACTGCATATAAATATACCTCCTTTATCCCTACTGGAAACTGTGCACATCTCATTACTGCTTCCTGCATGAACATCCATAAATAAAATTGTACTCAAACATGATATTCTTAAAAAAGCAGCTGACAGACACAGCTTGTAACAAGCTTTTTAAGGTTCCCCATGTACGTATAGGTGCACATGCGTTATACAGTATAACATTGAGTACAGTAACGCGTGGTACTGACCATCTTCGAGGCATAGAGTGGCATCAGACATACCACCTTCAACCATCTGCTGCTTCAGCTGCTTTGTTTGCTTCTTCACTTCCTTTTCCTTCTGTAGAAATAACATAACACAAAATACATTGTGTACATGTACGTGCACAAGTATATAATCAAGACTTCTAGCAGTCATCCAGTACATACATTTAAAACCTTATAAGAAAGTTTGAAATGACACTCATGTATACAATGTACACAGCTACTACCCCTTCTTGTACATGTGTACATGTAGCTGCTACCAACATGCGTAGCTACTACTCCCTTCAGTAAGTGTGTACATGTAGCTACTACCTTCTCTTGTACACGTATGGCTGCTACTCCCACCAGTATGTGTGTAGCTACTACCCCTGTATCCTGTACATGTACATGTATAGCTACATGTACACTACCTCCTCCACGTGTGTAGCTACTACCCCCTCCAGTACATGTATAGTTACTCCTCCTGCACATGCATAGCTGCTACCCCCTCCAGTACATGTATAGCTACCCCCCCCCCCCCTAGGTACATGTACATGTACATGCATAGCTACTACACGTATCCCTCCAGTACATGTTTTGCATATCTCATAACTCTACATATGAGAGGAACTGCAGGTCCATTCAGTGGTACATGTAACTCACCTCAAAATCAATACATGCACCCACATACAGTACATGTATTCATTTACCACGTATGCGCCATCCTATCACACTGTGGTGTAGTTCCAAGCATGGAAACAATGAGGCACAAGATCTAGCTCCCTACTAGACGCCAATATGGACTAACTTTAACGAGCTCAAGCAACCTTGCATCAAGCTTTGCCATCTTTGCTAACGCCTTCTGAAGCTTCTCGTCCTCCACCTCCACCCTCTGTGAAGGTGCAGGAGACCTGTCATCGGCTGCAGCAGCAGGATATCCTCTGCCCTCTGACTGCATTATGTCACCCACCACACCAGGTTTGCCCAATGTCAGGTCACTCTTGATCTTTTCTGACAGCTGGTGAATGCGACTGTAGAGGTCATGGTATCCATGACTCGACAGATAGAGGGATGCGATGGAATGTGACAGGTTCTGGAACATAAGATGGAGGGGGAACAGTGTGATGAGTCTGATGTAAAAGGGCTGAGGCTTCATAAAAGAGGTGTGAGGCCCTCTGACGTCAATAAATACACAAATATGCACAAATCAAATGTAAAGGTAAGGTAGGGGAGGGGTTAATAAATAATACCTTCAGGTGGGAGATACTGAAGCGATAGCTGGCTGTCAGGCCTCAGCTACATGTAACAAGCGAAGCGAAAATAAGATAAAATGTATCGGCGGATGCATCGTGCACACGGACGCACAGATATGCACTCACGAGCTGAGAGGTAGGCCTAGAGGGGGCTGGTTGACCGCTACTGTCGTGAACCATATCAAAACTGCAAAAAATGAATTGGAAAAATTATCATTACAGCAATAAGCGGAGAGAAAGTAAAGAGAACCTTCCACTACATAGTACTTCCAATAGTTTCTAGACATATATTATTTACGCGCTCGTTTAAATCACGTGATTATTTGTTTGCTTGTAACGTAGCAACGCTTACCTAGATACAGAATTTTGTTTAGCCAGGGGAAGGACGTACATGCCCGATCATGCAGGCTTTATTTATATAGGCTAGTTATGAACGGGCCGGGTCGATTTACATCACTAGAGCATTTATGTGCATGGAAGTACGCCCGATGGTTCGCAATCTACCACACACCTCATTGATCATGACTCATGAGTACTGAAATATAAGAAGTAATGCACAGCCTGCATTAGCACTTCGTCTTGTGTTAGTTAGCTATCGCCTACATGTATATATCTATACGGTCACATTCCATTCACAAGCGTAACGTATAGCAACGAGTTTTTTTAATTCATGTAGCGTCTTGCCATATATATAAATTGATCGTTAGCGTCTCAGTAAAGATTCGGCGAACCTTTTGAATACCTATTTTTGAAATGGGAAATACAGAAATCCGCTGTTGGAAAGCGAAAAGCAATGACAATAAAAGAAGAGGGAAGACTTTCAATTCCATTGAGGTAAAAAAAATACCAGCATCTGTGTGTGTTATATATGTACCGTGTGATACATCGCAGATCAGTGTTTAGTAGAAGTATTGTGACGATAGCCGATTCAACCACCAGTACATACTTCATTCATCACTCCTCATGACACACAGGATAAATTCATATAATATGTTAAATAGCATTAAAATCAATATTATACACATCATTGCCGCAGTTTAGACTAAGTGCCATGGATATGGCATGCGTACCTAGTCGAGTTAACGGGCTTGCTTGTCTCAGATGTGATGGTTTTTGTTGTATAAGTGTATTTCTCATGTAATATAAATCCATAGCAACAGCATGAAACCGGACGCAGGGTTGAAATGTTACCAAGAAACTAGCTTATTGTAGTAATTAAGTTAGCTGCACGCGCACATGAGTTAATTTTATAAACATGTATAAAAGAAGTCCTAGCCGATCGCTAAGAAATTTCAAACCAGGTACCCAAGCCATGCTGCTAGTTTATTGTTCGTAATTCATGGCATCAATCGATTTAATTTATCACCTGTTCATTTATATCCATGCCTGATCAGTACCAGTATAATTAGCATAAAGTGTGCAATAGAGAGTAATAATGCATTCTTTAATATTACAACGAAAAGCACAAGGGCCAATCATTGAGGCAGGTGCAGTAAATATTTTGGTTAATTTAACTACTAACAATAAGTTCGAATTCAGTCCCTTATGCATCAAATTGTGTTCAGAATCATGACATCCAAATCAAGCAACTTCGTGACTGCCTGTCAGATACATTGTTCCAAAATGCAAAGTTCATAAATGAAATAAAGGAGCTCCAGCAACAGCTTGCAGTGGCTCAAAAAGACAAAGAGACAGCACTTAAACAGTGTGCTAAGCTCACTTCTATGCTGCAGATAAAGGAATCTCTAGAAGTAAGCACAATATACATTGGACAGTTTAATAAACCATATCTCGTATTTTTATGTCAACACTATCAATTTCACAATCAGGCAGTAGACAGGTATGTAATTCACATGATGCTTGTTGTTAATGATGGAGTAACCAGTATCAGCAGTTTAAACTTTATCATATTTTAAGAGAAGGGAATGATGGGCGGTTTATTATGTAATGACTAATTACGAGATATGGATATTATGAAAGTTTTGATGATCCTTTAGTACGGGAAAGTCCAAAAACAATTGTAAAAAGGACATCACAATGGTAAGGCCATTTTGTGGGATACATGTGTGAGATATTTTATAAATTCCAGGAACCTAGCATTCCTACAACATCAAGTTCTGCATGGATACACCAGAGCATCATATCCAAGGTTTGTCAACTAAAGAATATTGAAAAAGGCATGCAACTAGGCCGTTATATTTCTTTCTATTACCCTCAAGAAGGATCGCAGCACTTTCATTTCATCAGAACCTCAAGGGAATGAACAGAATATGGAGGTGCAAATACATAAAGATAACTCAAGGTTAGGCTGAATATGGATCGAGTAAGCTAATGGATAATGTGGTTTTAAAGCTGTCCGCAAACAACTTGCTGCTACTCATCTGAACATGGCACACAAATAAATGCTGCACAAGATGTAAGACAGTATTATTTTTAACTACTAAATTCAGCAATACAGCATAGTACATTTGAGGCTTGATTTTAATATCCTCCCATGTGAATAGGAGAAATTACGGTTGAAGCTAAAACGGCAAGCTAAATACATCAAAGTACTTCGGGCTGCATACTTTGAAGTGATTCAAATACATGAAGGTGGAAAAATGTCGCGAATCAATTAATGTAACATTAACCATCTCGAAAAAAATGTAATGTTGTCATAATGAATTTGAATACCTATTATTCCAAATGCTGACTGCCTTTGACATTATTTACAGGTTTCAAAGAAAATAATGACACTGTAATTTGCCAAAAACGGATGATTGGCTTATGACCCTCATTATATGACATTCTTAATAATAGGTATAACATGTCTATATTATTTCCATGTAAATGTATTGCAATGTGGTTTAATTCAGCAATATGGAGGGAACTGCATGAGTTACCAAAATAATAATATGAAATCCAATATGGAATACTTCTGTGGAACCGAATATTCAAAAGAGAAGACCTATGTTTAAAAGCATAGAATAGTTGCTTTATGAATCTGCTATAGTTTCACAAGGGAATAAACAACAGGACTTTAAAGTTTTGAAGTTATAGATCGTGGAATATTGTGATGAGAATCATAATTTGTTTTATGGATGCAAGGTATTGAATATGAAACAATTGATACATTGGAATGCATGAACATCTTAAAATAAAATCTGCTCTCATATGAAGTCCTTTGTCTTACAATCCATGCAATATATCCGATCTGTTTAAATTGGAATCTTCATGTCTATTGCTGCTTAGGTTAAGTATGAAATGTACCGGTGAGGACTGCCGCTCCCTTTGAATTAGTCTAGCTATCAGTAGCAATGCTACTTTCCAGATGCTTACCATGCTTTTTGGACGCTTACAGCGTGTCACCTGCATGCACATGTAATTATAAGTTGCTGCAAATATTTACCCACCATTATAACCTCGAGTTTGATCTGGGCTGGATGTCAATAGCATTATTATGGTGTACGTAATATTGTGTGGCAGTGTCCTGCACTTATAAAATAGCTTACCCTTGGTATGCATTCATTCATATCCTTTAATATAATGCACACCTTAGCACAGCATCATACCGAACCGAGTAAGTTATGTTTGTACTACATGCGGTTTCACATAGCACTGAAATACTTCATTGGTAGGTGGACGTACCTGGTAGGATTGGGGATTGATTAGTGAGAGGTTATCTAGCCAACCATGCAGCAATAATACTCAAATTACAGCAATGTGATGGCCGGTAAATTGACAGGTCTCAGAGTTTTTTTTTTGCAAGAAAAGTGCAGTGTGTTATAGTGAAGAGAAGACAGCGCCACGAGAGCACCGGGATTGAACGCACATTATATTCCAACGATCACATTTAGATTTCATTGTCTAACTGTCTGTCATGCAGCAATGCAAACTTTAATTTAGCCTGCACCTTTAATGGCACTCTGTGCAACCGTGTAGAGAGCGAGGTCTAAGATGGCTGTATGTAGCCGGATGGAGTGGGGCCGGTGCATCAACATCCCAAATTCTCTAAATAATGATCGAAGAAGATTTATACTCTAATCTTCCCTTCAAACTATGCGAGCACGGTCTTCAACATAAGGGCGTTGATGAAGTATAAAGAGAATGACATCAACTTGGTTGCTAGAATTATCATTGATCAAAAGTATAATGGAAGTGGTCGCATGCTAATAGTAAATTTTCCAGTCATCTTTCAAATCCTTATAAGGAAATCGAAGGCGTCACGTTGGAATCAGTAACATATGAATGGAAAGCAGTACCATAGAATCGCATATTTCTTGTACTGAAAGTTGACAGCCGCAATGCCAATAGTACAAACTGTGCTTACTGAGGTCAGAGGTGACTACCACATCATTAACGAATGAAATTCTTTCAAAGCCTGACAAAACTTAAATTGCTGATAATGCAGAAACCACACGCCAGATTTCTAATGAAAAGCATTATAGCAATGCTCAATCATCCAGCTTTCTGAAAATATACTTGTCGTTCATAATTCTTTCAATATGCTGTGTCAAAGTCATTGTTAAAAAGCCGATCCATGCACCGCTAAAATAGGTGGAAAAATTGTTAAAATCAGTATAAGCCAGCTGTTTTGATCAAAATTTGAAAAAGATGGTGTGACCTTTGTACAATCGGAAAATGAAATAGGTGCTCTTATATTATACGCACTTCTTAATGGCAATATAGTTCAAAAAAGCGCGTCCTTAATTAAGGGCGCTAAGTCGCTAACTACGGTACGTACGGACGACGACGTGACGATTAAACATTAATAAATAATAAATAATACAAAATTAAACATCAATGTCTAGATCTGATAGGCAGAATTAAATCTACTTTTCATACTGTTCCCCTTCTTCTGCCACAATGCTAGTAATGGTCATGCAAGATATCTACCGAGAGTCAGAGTTTAAGGGTAAAGTTTACATTGCACTACAAATTGTATAGATGACAGTGTACAATGCCAAGCAGTTCTGCGTGTCCCAACATTATAGCGTCCATGCAAGTGCCACCTCACAACACTGCACTGACTGCTGAAGGTGTCCAGTCAGCTCTGTACTTCCTTGAGGATTCATGTACGTAGCTCCAAAAGCTGAATGGAAAATGCCAGGTATAATTTTAAATTCTCCAGCACAGAAATGTGTTAAACTGCTAGGTGCCTTATATTACATCCACCTTTTCAATTAATGAACCTGTGTAATGTGTACTAATCTTGAGCAATACGTGGGTGCGCTGGCTGCAATACCTTTTAATTCTAGTATTTTAGTGCCTTATTTCCACACATCGTCTGATGCATGAATTCACACTCATAGAGCTCCATGGAATACTAAAGGGTTCTGCTGGCTCACTGAACGTGCACCCTGGTGCTAAGCTGCAAGTTCATATGATTGCTGGTGGGTCTGCTTTTGTTGCATAACAAAACCAGTGTACAGCAAGAGTGGATATTGGTGCATGCCTAGCATTAAAATATGTTCACACCTTTACTACATGTTAAACGTATTTCAAACATTAATACATCTAATAATATGTAAACAAATCGATGTTTCTTATTACACATCATGTTTAGGTGTACTATTTTGTGCAATGGCATCCTGGTCGTTTGCCAGTAAGTCTCTAGCAATCTTCTGAAACGCTTCCTCCAAATTAAATCCATCCTTTGCACTTGTTTCAAAGTAAGGAATGTTGGCTGCTGTTGTGCACCAATTGCTAATATCATCCTTTTGGACCTTGCATTGATAGAAATACTGCACCTCTGAAAGAATAATGGCACCTCAGAGAAATAAAGCATGCATTACATGTTTTGCAAATAATACCCATGCATAGTGAACAGATCACAAACTTAACTACCTGTGCGGGTGTCTGGTCAACCTTGTTGCAAAGAACCACAAAAGGAAAGTTGTCCGGGTTATCTAGATTGACAAGTTTGAGGAAATCATCTCTCCAACAATTCAATAATTTGAATGATTCGACACTGGTGACATCAAAAACCAGTAGGCAACAATCCATTTCTTTGCAGACTGATGTATCCAATCCTTGAAATCGTGTACTACCTACAGAATCCCATATCTGATGTGGAATACCAATAAAACACAGTTTAATTATAACGGATTACAATCATTTACCTGCAATGTAACTAGTTTCCTGTTCACCATGACCTCCTTACTGACGAAACTGGTAGTATTCGTTGCCTGATATTCAGGTGTAAACATTTGTTCCACATATTGCTTCATTATACTAGTTTTTCCAACACTAAAGTGAAACATATACGTTGAGCATAGTTAAAGTCACAGAATATTGATACTGTGGACAAAACAGATAACTGAAATTTTCAGCCTGCTGTAATTAAACAAGGTGATCATATTGAGTAATATATCTATATCTATATTGAAAAATGAGTTCATAATAGCAGTCAACCTGGCTTTGTACACTATGAGTGCAATACACAGACTTCCCTAGATGAGAATATACATTACCCATTCAAACAGCTACTTAAACACACCCATTCTCTCCAAGTAGAAGGACTTTATATAGAGTACTAGATTTCACATCCAAATTTTCTTTTTTTTTCACTGTGGGATCATGTGATAATCCACCTTTTTGTAGAAGAGCTAAGCAGAAAATTCTACTTAACTCCACAAATGAATGTGTCAATTTTAGCACTCACTAGTACCAGGTTCAGTGTCCAATTGAAATGTGCCTTGTACCCTCATCAATGTATACTGTGTTATCTCCAGGAATACCTTTTCCAAGTTAGCATGCTCCTTTGCACTTGTTTCAAAGTTAGGAATGTTGTTCCTTAACCTACACCATGCTTGAACCTCGCCTGTTGAAACCTTTAGCATAATAAACATATTTATGCGTATTTATATTAGTTGTATAAATGAACCATAAGAACTTCACTTCGCCTACCTGTCTTTTACCAAGATCAACCTTATTGCCAATCACCACAAATGTTAAGTTCTCTATTCCCACTGGATTCATCTTAGATATGAAGTGCTCCCTCCAGTAGTCAAGATTCTTAAAAGAGTTTGGATATGTAACATCAAACATCAGCACACAACAGTCTGCTCCAGTGTAGAAATTTATACCCAAACTTCGATATCTCTCTTGGCCAGCTGTGTCCCATATCTGCAGTGATCACACAAACAGCTTGGCTGCAGATCGTTACTAGTTATTTAGCCAACCTGCAGTAAAACATTCTGATCTTTCACTTTCAGTTCCTTTGTTTCAAATCGGCACCATAAGTAGACTTATATGAGGGCGTAAACTTGCTATATAAGTATTGTTTTAATAATGCAGTCTTGCCCACACTGTAAAATTAAAATAGTAATCAGTTATATAAGTATTAAGCATCCAAATGTTACGGAAGCCCGTCACAATCTGAATCACTATACATCACCCAGACACTGATATGAAGGAAACTAACACAGGTGGAAAAATAACTCGCGCATCGAATTGATGTTTGATTTTATAGATGACTGAGCACACTCAAATTGACTCAATCCATTAATTTAGTGACTTTACAAGTGTTTTTGTGTAACGTATTATTCGGGGAGTGGCCCTCATATATTATTTCTAAATTCCGGCCCTCTGACATGTACAGCTAGCTAGAGGGAGAGCAATGAGCGCTTATGCTATCAGAGCTCCTTCCAACAGAACTGTCAGCTAATACCGCAGATACATAACTACATGCCGGCCGAGCGGGTGATGGTCTTTAGAACCACGCCCAACTAGTCAGTACGTGTACTAGACCTTGCAGGTCTTTCTTGCAATACAATTGACAAGTTACTTATCATGCACCTCAAACTGTGGCCTATAGGATTATACTGTTATGTAGACAGAACTACCGTTCGTTTGCTTGTCCCCGCGACTATATAAATGAGTAGGCGTACATGTGAAACACGCCCACAACAAAAACCAGATGCTGTGTAGCTATCACATATAAAATGAAACCTATTCAAGATTAATAAAACTCACTGGCTATCTCCCAGAACAACAATTTTCAAGAGGTTAGACGCCATCGTTTAATCGCTCCAGAAGAGTGTGATAGCGCAAGTGGCGTCATAGCTAAAATAAGAATCATCCTTATTGTTATTGTTTTTTATATATACAACGCAGGGATTATTTCATACACAGTTACACTATTATATGAACGTAGAAGTACAATGTATATCAGGCTACAAGCAGCCCCGGATCCAGGATTTGGCTAAGGGGGGGGGGGGGGGGGGGCGGTTTTACTGGAGGGGCGGCACATTGACAGTGAATGCATGCGAAGCCAGGGGCGGATACGAAAAGCGGGGGGGGGGGGGTGGTGCTGTCCGTTTTAGGCCCGATCCAAAAGCGGGGGGGGGGGGGGGGGGGGGAGGGGTGTACTGTTAGGCCCGATACGAAAAGCGGGGGGGGGGTGCAGTCTGCTTCAGGTCCGATACGAAAAGTGGGGGGGAGGGGGGGCTGCTTGCCGTACGATGATTTATATCTTGGTTTGTGCGCGCGCGCGTGATAGTGCGTGGGGAATGGAGCGGGGGGGGGGGGGGGGCGGCCGCCCCCCCCCCGAGCCTATGCTGGATCCGGGGCTGGCTACAAGTTATTCTTATGAGTTGGGACTAATACACTATATACATATAGAGTAACTAAACCATGCAAATTGCATGCTCTGCTTAGGAGAGCTCTGGCATTGCACCTCACCAGGGTTACGTTTATAGCCTCCCATAGATGTCTATCAAGAGCTTCGACTTCTGGTGTCCTATGCCAAAGGACTGGCGCGAGACCAAATGGGAAAAAGCCTGCATTCCTGGCTTCAAGCCACAGCAAAAGGGATGCATTTCCATCCAAGGGTATCACACTTGGGGTCATTCGCCTTGTGCTTTATCTGCTCTACCAGTAATGTAGCTGTTCCTGCAGAAATGCTTGATTCATGAAGTGACACAGGTGTAAGAGGAGACGTCACAGTTACATCAAAAGCGGCAGAGATTCCACCATCCAATTGTTCACTGGGACATCCGCAGGATGAGATCTAGAAAGGTCAGGGGTAAGTGCACTACCTGCCTCGATCCTCACACCCTTGTGGCAAATATCTACAAAGACATCTTACTATGTTATTGGTGAAACATCCCTGTTCCAAATATATATGCAAGAAGTATGCAGGTGTTATAGATCCTTAGCGAATTATATCTCCAAACAGCTTCTATCGAATGGTTCTTAACGCATTCTCTAATTTGAGCTATCCATCAAAAGTAATTAGGCACTGATTTTATAATTAGCCATACATGTCAAAGACAGCGTTACTTTTCTTTTGCTTGTCCTGAAAATTTTGAAAAAGTATCACAAGGCCTAGGGTGATTTTGCTGGACACTGTTCCATATATAAATTATAAATTTGAAACAGTATATTACAAGGGTGATTTATAAACAGTTTCTAGCAAAATCACCCATGTGATATACTGTTTCAAAATTATAACTTATATATGGAACAGTGTCCAGCAAAATCACCCTTGTGATACTTCCAGGACAAGCAAAAGAAAAGAAAAAGTAATACTTGCATTGAAATGTATGGCTAATTATAAATTGAGTGTCTTATAACTTTATGATAGATAGCCCAAATTTGGATGCATATGGATCATGTGATAGAAGCTGTTTGGAGTTCACAGAATATTAAAAAAAAACTTGAAAAACTACCCAGAAGGGTGATTTTGCTAGACACTGTCACAATTATATAATAATTATATGTATGTGTAGTATCCAATTTGACATGGCAGCTCAGTTTAAGCTATGGTGGTTTGGGACTCCGCTCTGTTTCTCACCACTCTTCGGCTGCCTACATTGCCTCTCTTTGTTCTTCTGGTTTTGCTAATATAGGGATCACAAACACCTTGCTCACGTGGTTGATAGTTTCAACAATATTGTTTCCCCGTCTGAGATGGTTACTGTGGCATCCATATTGGCATCACCCATGCAGCAGAGAGCACTATCCGAGAAGATAGAGGACCATCAATTTTCAGAACTTTATGAAGCATCAACACCTGCAGACAAGGCACGTCTTTTGTCCACGTCAGCCCCACATGCTTCATCTTGGCTGTTAGTCACTCCGGTTACCGGACTGGATCTTCATCTTGACCCCAATGAGCTACAGACAGCTGTGTAATGGTGGTTAGGGGTGGACACTGCAAGAAAAACCTCCTGCTCTTTATGTATGTATTGGTCTACCAACATCTCTCAGTAGCAGGGTTTTTGACCCCACCAAGACTGCATCCTTAGCCTACCAGACATATATACAAGAATATTTATAGTGTGTTAGTTGAAGCAGTGAAAGGAGTTGATGTCTTTTATCCAGTACAACATATAGGGCCGGCTCTTCGGGCTGCCAGAAAACACATTGTCAATGTTAAAGAGACTTACCAATCGATATCTGTACTTGACAATATTTTGATGCAGTTCACAAGAGCCATTAAAAGAGCTAAAACATCAGCATGGTTGGCTGTTCTTCTACTCGTTACCTGCCACTCTGAACTGGCTCTGGCTCGATTTATATTGAGATGGTTTGGCGGTTCGCAGTATGCGTGACCAGACAAATGTATACGTACACCTTCAAAGTGTGATACTGCATGTTTGGTTGTTGTGGAGCCTCGCTAACAATGCAGCATGCTCTTGTAACGAGATCAGAGATTGTATTGGCAATATTGCTGCAAAGGTGTGGACAAAGTTTAATTTGTCAGAGAACCAATTGTCAGAGAGGCAGAAACACACATTGGTGACTCAGGACTGCACCTTAATTTGGGAGAACGTGGCGCTTGAAAACCTCAAGAAGAGGTACTATTTGACTTAATTGATACAGATGCCCCATCCTACATTAATCGTACGCCGGAATCATTTCTTGAATCGGGAGCTCAGGACACAAAGAGGATTAGATCAATACAAGCAGTGGAAGTTCGCACAATGGATTTCTGCATCGGGAAGCTGGGCATTTACTTAAAGAGAATGGCTACATGTGCAGCAAGCAAATGGAAGAAGTCTTATGCACAAACGTGTGGCTACATCCAGTGTTGCTGTGATATATCGCGATTAACGATATATCGCGATTTAAATGTTATATCGCGATTAACGATTTATCGCGATCAATGATGCTATCAATTGCGATTAACGTATATGCGGACGTTAACGGAAAAGTATACGGAAAATATAGGGCATGGTTTGTTTCTTAATAGAACTAGTTCGAATTATATCACATGTATATTTACAGTATATCCACTCTATTGTCATCTTGAACGTATATGGCTATAAGCTACAGAAATTTAGAGTTTTTCTTAAGAAAAATGCATTTACTGAGCCGATTTGGCAAAAATCTCCATCTTTTTTTCTGCAACATATTTTTGCCGTAAAAATACTCTTTCTGACGGAGCTGTGGATGCTGGAATCGCCAAATACTTTCTTGCGAGCTTGGAAATAATCGGAAAAGATGTTTCGTGACATTTCCACCAAGTTAAAGGATCATCTTTGCGAAAGTTTATTTCCACCTCCTTCTGGTATCTCTGCATGCATCTCATCACATCTATGTCGTCATCAAGAGCTCTTGTTCAGTATTAACTGAGCAGCCAAACAATACATTGAAATCATCACCTGCTTCAGTGGCTCTGCGTTTGGCTGGTGGCTCTATAACATCAGGATCAAAAGTGATTATGGCACCTGCTCATGCTGTGTCTGCATTAGGCTGTGAAATTGCAAACATTTCACTGCGCACCTGATCAATAATGGTTTGCTTGTTTGTGGCATTTAGCCACGATAAACTTTTATGAACTGGGTGCGTTATAGCCCCCATACCTAGCAAGATGTCTGTGGGGTCCCATCGTGCTCGCATGTCTTTAAGAATCCCCCTGATCACACTTACGTAAGGTCTATTACTGTTTATTTAAGATTATTAATGATTATTAAATCGCCGATTAAATATCGCGATTAAATGCGATTATCGCGATTATGGGCAAGTACTTAATCGCGGCAACACTGGCTACATCAATGCAAAGCTTAGGTTTGCCATCATCAGAGCAGCCAGCCTATGTCTAAGGGGTCGTAAAGTGGAGGAGTGGCCTGGACTTTGACGATTGGTCCCCTCAAAACCTTGATCATGCATGCGCTCATTGAATCATTAGCGCACATCGGGCTCGTCTAATTTCTCTGGTCCGCAACGGATGACTAAATATATATACGTGCAGAGCAAGTCAATGTTATAGCTATATGACTTTGGCAAACGCACCTACAACAATCAAAAGTGAAATTTTGTGGTATGACCTTACTGTAGTGAAAGTATAATAGGGAGGGAGACAATGGCTTTAATCGTTAACTGATTGTATATATAGTGATTGAAAGGCAATGTACATTTTATATAATACATGTACGTGTACTGATTCCTTATAATAAGCATTGCTAGGCATAAAATCTCATAGCTGGGTTTTACAGCCACATGAAGTCTCCCTGTTCTATTGGAGCACAAGATTATGAACCTACAGTTCATTATCTCAGTATTTGATGAAATCCTTTGTCATTGTGACTTAATAAACTGAAATTTCCATTCGTGTATTGTTAGATATTGTGCATATTCAATAAACTATTACATGTATTGTGCTACAATCAATCTAGAGTAACTCTGCTTAGCAAGGCCCTTGCATTTGCTCTGACCAGAGTCATGTTCAGCCTCACATATATGCTTGACAGTGCTTCTGGTCTGGGTAATGAGACTTCATAGAAAGTCTAGTGGCCAATCGAGAAAACATACGCTGTGCCTCCTCACCCTCATGCTTCATATACATCCAGAGCTATTGGGACACATACCCAGTTGAGCTCAGTGCACTTCTGTTTTTGAAATAATTTTTAAAATTACCGAATAAAAATGATAGCAAGGAGTGACGATGGTAGAGTTGTAAACATGCATTGCAGAATAAAGATTGTGTTCAAAGGCAAATATTACATGCGTATGCATGTAGTACGATCAAATGACATTAATGCATATTAATTATTATATCTTGGCTACTTCACTTTATGACTATTCTTCTGCAGGCATCGGGACATCACTTTTAACTATCGGCATTTCTGGGTAAGACAAAAAAAAAAATTAAACGTTGTAGTATAAAGAATGAGATAAATCTACAAATTTGTCACAACTGATTACCATTGCACTCTGGAATGTAATGAAGCATTTATTCACCAGGCTCCGAACATGATGTGCTCATGATAAATAATAATTGGTGCCTTATTATAATACTGATAGCAGTACATCAATAAATGCTTACATATTAAACCTGACATTTAACCTAAGTGCAGATAATTACCTGTAGAGTGAACCTTGAAATATATTATAGGGCGATTATCATATTGGCATTGAGGTCCAGTAGTTTCATCAGGACACCTAATCAAAGTAATATAATTATGTTTATTGCTGAATCCCTGACTCCCATTCATAATACCTGCACTGTATATTGACATCCAGACTTACACTGCATGTCCCTTCATTCAAGCAATAGGTACTGGTACACTCACCTACATATAAGTGAATACAACTATACAATGGTTAAAGAATGCATACATGAGGTGCAGGTGAGTCCTCCATACGTTGGTGGACATAAACATTTATAGCTGCCTAGTTCACTCACACAGGTTCCTCCATTCTTACATGGGTAAGAAATGCAGTTATTAATAATCTGACAAGTGATAAAAACATTCTCTATGCGAGAAGGTTGGTGGTATATAGGAATCAAAGGCGGTGGTGGTGTAAAAAGCAAGGGAACAAGGATTGTGATTGAAAAGGAAAAAAGAAATAGACCTATATTAGCAGCATGTCGTCATGTTTAACTGTGTGTGCTAATATAGGTCTATTTCATTTTTCCTTTTCAATCACAATCCTTGTTCCCTTGCTTTTTACACCACCACCGCCTTTGATTCCTATATACCACCAACCTTCTCGCATAGAAAATGTTTTTATCACTTGTTTCCTACATTTTTTGGTAGATTTAGTATTGTATTTAGTTCTTGAAAAGTAACCATGTAGCAAGAATGTCAAATGACAGTTTTATTTTAGAATCTCGTGGCCATGCAATTTTTTGAGGTGTGGGTGTACCATTAAAACACACAGTATTACTATTTAAACAATAAGTATTTCATTTATAACCCAGGAGCATGTCATCTTGTATAGGATATACTGCTGTATATTCTGGACCAGGATATACTTCGAATCTGTTTATCCAGGATATATAGCAGGTAGAGCAGGTGGAGCTAATCCTGGAGCTGGACATGGAACCACTCCTGGACCTGGACCTGAAACAGGTGATTTAAACAACCATTAGTTAAAACAAATCCTCCACTGGCAAGTGAAGCCATATAATACATCAGACAAAGATTACATGTACCCACTGATCTCACGCTATTATCAGATAAACCACAATACGTTGTCATCAGCAACTTTGATACTATTAGATATAAATTATGCACCACAATACACATTAACATTATTACGAAATTGTTGTCAGCGAACAGCGTGCACATATTTCAAACAACAGCATGGAGAGAGATGCAATATCTTCCGTTGTAACTGTTGCATAAAATATTTTAGCGATACACTATACATGCTATAATTTATGTCCAGATCCAACATTCATGGTGTAACGCACCTTCGGGGTGGTCGCTTTGATGGTCCTTTCAGTAGCGCGCTTGACACCTTGTCGTGTCTTGTATTGCACTCGTTTGGCATATCTGTAGGTGTATGAGTGGCTAGTTGTTGCCGGGTTTTTTTTCTGTAAGGGCGGTGGTGTGGGGGAGACACATTCTAATTGGAGCCTCTTGCTTCACATTATCTGCTGTAGACTGTATAAACGTAGTATCTGATCGCGTATGTAGTTCCACCGACAGAATTCGAAAGTTATGCTATATAAGAAGCTATAGTATAGAAATCAATTATATGCGATAGTGTCGGGTACTTACGTGTATGGTAGTTTTGGCTTTCATTTCAAGCTGCGTAACGAATGATAAGAGTTGAGAGTAACGCACAGGCGTCATGCAGAAAATGATACCTTGAATATTCGTCAGGAGCCTTCCTATAACGTTATCGCTGCTCCATTCCGTTTCTCAACCATTTGGCATTATGGTTGGACATTTATACATGGAGCCGTAGGGACCCGAAAAGGCTCTTGGATTCAGTGCGTATACAGCGTGCGGGAATATTAAGAATTTGAATCACGCCCACGACACGTGGCTATTATTGCATTTAAAAATAGCTAGCTAATGTAATTGGGTATTTTTAACCGAATACCAAATGAGGTACTATTCGTTTAGCAGGGGCGGATCCGGGGGGGGGGGGGGGGGGGGGGGGGGGGGGGGAAACTAGGGAATTCCCCCCCCCGCTGGACCGCCGTAGTAATATTCATTACTAGATATTATATCTGCTACTACGCAATTATGCTATGTTTTGTGACTTAAAAAGTGTGAAAGTTACAAAGCGGCTGGGGCGGAGCCCCAGACCCCGATGGGGGAGCTTACAGCGCTCCCCCATACACCCTAGCTGTGTGGGCGTGTCCCTTACCGCGATCACTTTCCCCCCCTCGCTCCGAAATCCTAGATCCGCCCCTGTTTAGTTAATTGCCCGAACAGTTAGGCGTCTAACAGACCCCCGAAGATAACCTGCGGACGCATCCTGAAGCGATTGGTACACTTGGCCGTACAGTCCACCATCATGGTACAGTCCACCATCATGGTACAGTCCACCATCACGGTACAGTCCACCATCATGGTACAGTCCACCATCATGGTATAGTCCACCATCATGGTACAGTCCACCATCACGGTACAGTCCACCATCACGGTACAGTCCACCATCATGGTACAGACCACCATCATGGTAGAGTCCACCATCATGGTACAGACCACCATCATGGTACAGACCACCATCATGGTACAGTCCACCATCATGGTAGAGTCCACCATCATGGTACAGTCCACCATCATGGTACAGTCCACCATCACGGTACAGTCCACCATCATGGTACAGTCCACCATCATGGTACAGTCCACCATCATGGTATCACGGTACAGTCCACCATCATGGTACAGACCACCATCATGGTACAGTCCACCATCATGGTACAGTCCACCATCATGGTACAGTCCACCATCACGGTAGCAGGCGTGCTTTATAAACGTTCCTGTCGTGAGTTATACTCTCCGGAAGGAAGAAGAAGAAGCAGAAGAATAAGAAGAAGCCGACGGAGGAGAAATTTTAGGTGGGACTGGGTACGGACGATGGGGACGAGTATTGTACTCTAAAAGTACACCGTCTTGTGACACAAATACAACGCAGAACTGTTGTCCTTGTTTATATCGCTCGAATGCCACTAAGAGCGAAGTGATCCGATTCTTAAATGTCCCGCTAGACGTGAGTGACGTTTTTAATGACATTCATGATACTGTTGGATTCCTATTTGGAACCTACTCGCGTAGGTTCCGATTGACATCGCTGTAACCATGAGGGCAAACACATGTGAATGCTTTGAATCTGTTTCAACACGTTCCTCCATTTCTGCAAGGCTGGGATATGCAGCTATCTCCAATAGTATCACAGTTGCCACAGCAAAAAAAGACCGCATTGATTCATCAATTGATTTATTATTCGGAATCACGCGCAAAATCAATGACTGATTTAACAGTTAAATCAATTGAAAATCTATTGAAAAATCACGTAGAAATCACGCAGTGTATTTATCAATTGATTTTCTTACGAATCAATTGTAGTATCCATTGTAAAATCCACAAAAAATCAATAAGTGATTTTGCACATGATTTTAGTATAGTGAATCCCGTGTAGAATCAAGCGCACGATTTCATAAGTGATTTCTCAAATGATTATTATATGATCACAAGTTAAACATTACAATGAGACAAAGAGAAAGATGGTGTCAGTCCGCATCAGAGCTAAGGTTGCTTGAAGGATGAGCAGGTTCTGGTGAGTGGTGAGGAATCTCATGGCTTGTCCCTCCAACTCCACAAGATGCTCTTGCCCTTTTAATGCTCAGCAGCCGTTTCGTTTGGTACATTGTCCAGATCCATTCTTCTTGCGCATGCTCATGCATGGCCTTCACTTGATTCATCCAAGCCGGCGCCCAAAGAGCTCGAGGTCTCTGGTAGTGGTAGTGGCACTGTTGGTACTGAAGCACGGAGCTTTTGAATGGACTCAACATCAACATCCTCTAGGTAGCTGGCACAAAATGACTTACCTCTGGGTAGCTGAGACACAATAGCTTACCTCTGGGTAACTGACATACACTCTGGCTTGCTGACACAATGGCTTACCTCTGGGTAGCTGACACACAATGGCTTACCTCTGGCTTGCTGACACAATGGCTTATCTCTGGGTAACTGACACAGAATGGCTTACCTCTGGCTTGCTGACACAAAATGGCTTACCTCTGGCTTGCTGACACACGATGGCTTACCTCCAGGTAGCTGACACAAAATGGCTTACTTCTAGCAGACAAAAATGGCCTACCTTTACCCAGCAAAAAGTTCTTGTCCAAGTGTCTTGGGCAAGATGTTCAAGATCTTGCCCATAAGGCCACGATCTTGCTGGGAGGACAAGATCTTGCCCAGGAGCCCAAGATCTTGGCAAATTTTGCCCGTGCAAGATCTTCTCTAAGTGTCTTGGCTAGGAAGTTGAACCTTTTGCTGGGTTTTGGTTGAGGACAGATTGGTTTAGCTATGGGTATAACAGACATGCAATCATGCACCACACGCGCGCGCGCACACACCCATACACACTTACACCTACACTCACACACACAGATACATGCGACTTACAAGGTGCGGTTGCAAAATTTGATCAGCCACGTTTGGTGTGCATCAATAGGAATAAAATTGCAGCGATATGCTTGCCAGCAATACAATTAAGTCCAATTGCTTACACTACAATACATATGAAATGCCTTTTGCGAATATGATCCTTCTTTCTTCGGGTGCTTAAATTTGCTACCTCAGCGCCCATGGAACACAATGCCAAATTAAATTAAATATTAATAACTTTGACTGACTAAATATAAGGGGCGCCATTTATGGTTCTTGCCCCCTATCCCCCCGGTAAAAGACAGCCAGGATGCCACTAAGTTCGAAATGTATGGGTGGATTCGCTCGCGCTCAAACCTCGGCTCGTATAACCGTAAAACCGCCCGTAATGCCGCCTACATGTACATTACTGCGGCCATTTTGTGTGCCACCCACCCACAGACTTTAGGATACGGTACATGTACAGCTTAAGAGGGATGCATTTAAACAATCACGCTTTGAGCATATGGCGCTCTCCTATCAGCTGCAAAACCTGCTAATCCATTTCATTTTCTACTCGTGGGCCTACTTCCTTCAAAATACATGTATTAAAAAAATCATTTGAAAAATCACCTATAAAATCACCTATAAAATCAAAACAGGATTCATCAATTGCTTCAGTTTCACTTGGAAAATCAACGCTTGATTTGTATATCATTGCAAAATCATTACGTGATTTTTAATCAATTGAAGAATCATAGCGTGATTTCCCAATGTGAGAATCAATTGCAAATCACAAGCGACAACTGCGAAATCACTTATGAAATCAAAAATTGATTCGCGGTCTTTTTTTGCTGTGTGCTGCCTGTATAGCCAGGAGGGCAGGTACAAGTGTAACTATTGATTCCATTCAAGCAGGTTCCTCCGTTCAGGCAAGGATTGGATATGCATTTATTTGTAACAATACTGCAATTGGGGTTTGTGTAACCCGGAGGACATGTACATGTGTAAGAATTTATTCCATTTACACATGTTCCTCCATTCAGGCACATTTGAGAGTTGCAGTTATAAATAATAGTCGTGCAATTCCTATCTGTGAAACCAGCAGCGCAGATGCAGATATAAGAGTTGATTCCATTTATGCATGTCCCCCCATTTTGGCACTTTTCAGATGTACAATAGAGCTTCCAATGTTGTTACATTGGTTGTCTGTTGAATTCTTGCAGCTCTCTCCATTCTTACAAACACACTTTTCTATTGGGTATAATATATAATGTAAAATGCACTTCATATTTCTATCCATGACTGCAAGTGATCAAAAAATGAAAGGAGCATAAATAAAAGCATCACAGCCTACAGCTAAACAATCTGTATCGCAATGGGACTCCACATTCATTGATGCTCACACTGCAGAAAATTTCTAGGGCTTGGCTTTAATTGTATAGGTTTCTGCAATGTTCTTCCTCCAACAATGGGTTATCATGAAAAACATGCACAATGCGGCAAATGGCCATAATTCTAATATGAAACTAAAGTCTGTACTTTCCGATTCGAATGCAGAGAGCGTTTCTCGAAACACATATCCCCGATAATTCTTCATGCAGTTCTGTTAGATCTCACTTTGAATTACTTAAACAACGTCATTTAATCTTTAAACACTTGCTTTTTGAAGTAGAAATATTAATATTGGTCAATGGAGACCCACAGTACATAAACCAAAAGCGTTGGAGTTACGGTATATGAATTCATTTAGATTAAATATTTACTTAGCTACACTTCCCAGCCGCAAAAATGTAATTAAGAGAATAAATAAACACAGTAGCCGCTTTGGGGCCGATCGCGCGAGATTTTGAAGTACATGCATGTAGGTATATCGCGTACTTAATGATCAACGGCACATTAAAATTGATGACCGAAAATGTGCTGTAGGGGGAAAGGTTGTATAGAATACTTTTATTGATTGTTCGTAACAGTTTTGACATTTTGTATATATAGTTAATTAACGCGTTATCACGACTTACCAGCTGCAGACTGAACGGCTGAAAGCAGCAGAGGCAGAGTCATCAAAATAAACATCGCCTTCAGCATAGCGTATACTTAACACGCATAGAGTCAGATACAAAGTAAACAGCGTTCAAGAAATTAATATCAACAGGAGCAAGGAATGTTAGAGCTCTTTCATCGCGTGACTTATTCATCTTCTAATTAGTCCGCCATATTGGTGCTCGGAGTAGTGTGGGTAGTTTTCGATTACTTCAGAGTGTCGTTTAAATATATGTTATTGTGGTCTAACACATGACTAACATTTGTAAAAAACTTGTGCCCTTGGAGCGCGAGTTATACGTATCAAAAGTACCAAACCCCCATATATTTCCGAGCACCAATATGGCGGACAATAAAGCAATTGACACAATTAAAGCCCACGCGTCATGTGACCATGAAAGAGCTCTATTGACAACGTCACGTCCTTATGAGTTATAAATTAAAATCGGCATGCACTCGACGTACACGCGACCAGAGATAATATATTTCCACTCGTGACCGCCGTGTGTAAAATGGCTCGATAAGACCATATGAGTCAGTTTCCGCCCATCGCTATATTACATTAATGATTCACGTTTGAATCGCTATTGCTTCCGAACGTTAACGCTATTTACTTCCTATTTTCAACACTTCATACTATACCATTTCTCATTGGTGAAATACACTTTGGAGTATTGCATTAGCTTCTTGCCAGTGGTGCAACGTCCGATATACCCCCTGGAGTTCAAACGCTCTTTATCTTTTGGCAGGAAAATTCAATTCGCTTCGATTTTGGTAACTATTGATTTGTAAATTTTTACTTGATCCGATATGGAGATACAGCTGTGCAAAGTAATTGCACATTTCTCGTTCATTTCGCGCCATTATATTAATTATTACAACCTGGTTCCCGCTACTCGAGCTCATAACCTCCCGAGCCCATGCCAGTACACTAACATGTACAACTGAAGTACCACCGTGTTTCCGCTTCTTACAAACGTCAGTGGTTTACTTCTAATTAAGCGATCGAAATGCACGGATTCACCATACACAAAACGGTACCATCGATATTAATATCTAAGACGGTACATACATGTACTACCAGACCGATACGCTCAGGTGTAACGGGTGGGGCATAAACTTTGCCACGCCTCTCCCCTAGCCTAGCTATCTTATGGCTCTGACGTACTGTTATAGTTTGTGAGCCTACAAATGGCCACGCAATGAATGGCACCCAAAGTACTAGTGTTTGACCGAATCGACAGGGACACGATTTCTATAAGGAACATGACCTTACCCTTAAGCCGGCTTGTTACACTGAAATTGTCTGAAGTATTGGGGAACTATATATGTGCGTAGTTGTCAAATTAAGAAAATCATCCTAAAAAATATCATTGACCTTAAGCAACGCTTTTCTATGATCACTGTTAAAGCTTCAGTTTAATTTACATATTTGTTTTAAAATTATTAAATGGAATACCCCATTGATATCTTTTTTAAATAGCGGTGGTCAGTTTGTAACAATCTGCATGCGGCACCCATGACAACGTCTGTATCTGGGAATGTGTTCCATCCTCAAACCACAAGTTTCATAATGTTTTTTGGTCTGTAGTTTGTGTAAGTCTTTAGCGCACATCGGGCTAGTCGTATCTTCACAACGGATAACTAAATAAACATGCAGAACAAGCCAATGTTATAGCTACATGACTTTGGAGCTATTCAATCGCACCTACCAACAATCAAAAGTGAGATGGTGTGTTATGACGTTACTATAGGGATTCAATGACTTTAATCGTTTGTTAACTGATCGTATATAACGCTTACATGTAGTGCATGGATTATGAACTGATTCTTAATAAAATATGAATATGCATTGCTAAGGCATAAAATATCTCTTAGGTAGGTTTTACAGCCACACAAAGTCTCCCTAGCCTGTTCTCTAAACAAGTATCGGAGCACAAGACTGTATACCTGTACAGTTCATTAGAAGTCTCGCTAGAAACTTCCATCTAAGATTTGACCCCGGCTATGGAACACATTAAAAATACGCGACCCGTCTTTAACAAGACTAACGACGATCGGATAGTTTAGCTTGTTATAGCAATCGAACTAGAAGTTGACAAAAAAAATGAGCCGTTTCGTCGTTGTTTTACGTCATAGAACCGCGCGAACAGTACGGTCTAAATCTAAGATGCATATAATTAGATAACTTGTAAGACGTAATTTTAGATATCTAAAGTTTGTCGAACAACTAGAGTAAACGCTTTGGTGCTTCAATCGTCGTTTGGTGTAACCTCTTTTGTAGTAAAGTTGTTTTAAATGCCTTCACGTCAGGAAAAGAAACGAGTGAAACGACGTGCAAAATACCTTCAAGTTTCGAGACGATGTTCTAGAATCGGCACGGGCATCCTACAGCGATACATAATATTCACAATGATTTCAATGATTTGGGTATGAACAAAAATCAAGGAAACAAGTAACTAAAAAACATTCTCTACGAGAAAGTTGGTGGTATACATTATATAGGATTTGAAGGCAATTGGTGGTGTAAAAAGCAAGGAAACAAGGCCTAATATCAGAAGGGAAAATGTAATAGTCACATTTCTAGGGCATGTGTTGATTGTGTGCATTTCGTTTTCCCTTCTGATAAGACCTTGGTTCCTTGCTTTTTACACTTCAAATCCTATATATCACCAAATTTCTCATAGAATAGGTTTTTAGTTACTTGTTATCTATGAAATCCTTTATATCACAAGTAAAGAAAAACATTCTCTAACGAGAAAGTTGGTGGGATATATGAATTGGAGGCAAAGGTGGTGTAAAAAGGAGGGGAACAAGGTTTTGAGAAAAGGGTAAGTGAGACAAAAATCCTATATTTAGCACGTGTAAATGTAACAGAAAAGAAGTGCTAAATATAGGATTTTTGTCTCATTTACCCTTTTCTCAAAACCTTGTTCCCCTCCTTTTTACACCACCTTTGCCTCCAATTCCTATATCCCACCAACTTTCTCGTTAGAGAATGTTTTTCTTTACTTGTTTCCTCTATTTTTTCATTATCATTTTTTTTCGATTATTACTACCGGCAAGCACCCCCCCCCCCCCCCCCCCCCCCCCCCCCACCCCCCCTTCCGCTTTAAATACCGTCACGAGCAGATGCCCGCTTTTGTTTGGGATCACTGTAAGGAACGCGGGAGAATTCTAACTCGTCGTCTGCTCTTCTCTTTTATTTGCACAATTCTAAATATACGTAATTGTCGCCATGGGAACGCTTCTATCTAACACTAGGCATTATGTAATGATTACGTTTGTCAGTTTCATGCTATATCTGATACCTGAAGATGTCCTTCCAAGAGATTCTAAAGCGATTGGTATAATTTGCGCTCTTTAAAACCATCCCTATCCGGAGTTATACTCACCCGAGAAGAAGACGACGACGACGACGACGACGACGACGACGACGACGACGACGACGACGACGACGACGACGACGACGACGACGACGACGACGACGACGACGACGACGACGAAGACGACGACGACGACGACGACAACGACGACGACGACGACGACGACGACGACGACGGAGGAGAAGATTTGGCCTGGGAACGTGGTAAAACACGAACTTTTTTGTTCTCTTAAAGCAAACAGTTTGAAGACTGGAATAAAGCATCAAAATGACCGTCTTTGCCTTCTGGTCCGATAGCAACAAAGAGCAACACTATCCGTTTCTCGGTACGCGAGTTATACGCGGGTCGCGTTTTATTAATGATTTCACGACCCGGGTCAATTCCTATATAGGAACTACTATCGTAGTTCCTGATAACCCTGTCATTGGGACTTAATAAACTGAAATTTCCATTTGTGTGTTGAAATATTTTTTAAAATTACTAAATAAAAATGATAGCAAGAAGTGATGATGGTAGAGTTGCAAACATTCCATGGTAAAGATTGTGCACATTATCAATATATACATGTACACGTTGTACCATCTATGAAATCCTTTATATCATAACCCTGTCATTGGGACTTAACCGATTAAGTCCTGTAGCCGCAAATTCGCGTCAAAGAGTTGTGTACAGCTACCAAGGTATTTTGGGGGACGCGACCACAAACCACAGAAAGATTATACCAATTTGAAATCCTTCATGTACACGGCTTCAGCGGGTATCGTTGGATTACCCCTTCCTGCCACAAAACATTTTTGTGACCACATTTAAGATCAAATAACCTCTACATAACAAACCATATTTAGGCCTTAATCGGTTAATAAACTGAAATTTCCATTTGTGTGTTGAAATATTTTTTAAAATTACTAAATAAAAATGATAGCAAGGAGTGATGATGGTAGAGTTGCAAACATTGCATGGTAAAGATTGTGCACATATTCAATATATACATGTACACGTTGTACCATCTAATGACATTAATGCATATTATTATAGCGCAGCTTGGCTAGTTCACTTTATGACTATTCTTCTGCAGGCATCTGGACATCACTCTTAACTGTCGGCATTTGTGGTAAGACATACAAAAATTTAAACGTTCAAGTATAATTATATGAATAAGATAAATCTACAAATTTGTCACTACTGATTACCATTGCACTTTTATAATATAATCACCATTTCTTCACCTGGCTCCAAACATGATGTGCTCATGAAAATACACAATAAACTATAATCAGTGCCATATTTTTTATTATACTGATAGTATGTAGTACATCAATAAATGCTTATCTATTAAACATTACATTTAACTCAAGTGTGGATAATTACCTGTAGGGTGAACCTTGAGATATACTATGGGTGATTATCATATTTACTGTCGTTTTTAATCCTTCTTGTTTTTGATATTATTAAGAATCCAAACAATGAAGTTTAAATTTTACTAATAAAAAGCTTCTGTCATCAAAAAAATGAATAAGATAAAGCATGTAGCATAATTATAATGTAAAATGCATGTTATATGGATTTTATTTGTGTTAATATGAAAGGAGCATAGAAACAGCACAGTCTACTGCTAAACAATCTACATCACAATGGATACCACAATCATTGATGTTCACACTGCTTCCAGAGCTTGACTTAAATTGTAGGCCTCTGAAATGTGTTTCATCCAACAATGCAAACATGCAAACATTATTTGTCCGTATTTGATTACTTCTCGATGCGATCAAATGGTCATAATTTATTTTATTTCGCATCAACATTCCACTTATTAACACTTTAAATATATTAATATGATAACAAAGCTACACTTACGATGAAAGAAACTATTTAATTGCAATTGAACTAAACTTTCATCTGACTCCAAATATCACATGGCAAACACCGTTAGTTGCATAGTATTTATGGTACAGTGATTAATGCCTACGTTTATAGACACTTATGCCTCTCCAAATCTCTTATGCACTGGAAATTAGTCTGTCCAACATGGAGTCGCAGTGGCCTGAAATTTTTTTAACGCGTACATTTTAATTTAACAGGTCAAATTTAATTTGATGCTCTTTCCAGGAAAATATTATAATTTGCGCCAGTTACCTGTTTGCTGCCACGACTCCATTATAATAATTACCTTTAGGGATACTTGTACTTATGAAATTGATGATGGCGCCATTATAATACTGACATTGAGGTCCTGTAGTTTCATCAGGACACCTAATTGAAGTAATAAGATTATTTTATTGCTGAATCTCTCACTCTCATTCATAATACCTGCACTGTAGATTGACATCCAGACTCACATCGATCCATTCAAGCAATAGGTACTGGTGCACTCCCCTACGAATAAACGAATGCAAAAATATTTGTACAATGATTAAAGGTAGAATACATACTTGTGGAGCAAGTGAGACCTCCATACGTTCGTTCGCACCGGTTCCTCCATTCATACACGGGTGAGAAATGCACTGAGTTATTAATAATCTGGTTACAAGTGACACCGCTGTAACCATTACATGTGAATGTTTTGAATCTATTGAAACACGTTCCTCCATTTCTGCAAGGCTTGGATATGCAACTATCTCCAATAGTACCACAGTTGCTGCCTGTATAGCCATGAGGGCAAGTACAAGTGTAGCTATTGATTCCGTTCAAGCAGGTTCCTCCGTTCAGGCAAGGATTGGATACACATTTAAATACTGTAATTGGGGCTTGTATAACCCGGAAGACATGTACATGTGTAAGAATTTATTGATAATAGTCGTGCAATTCCTATCTGTGAAACCAGCAGCGCTGATGTAGATATAAGAGTTGATTCCATTTATGCATGTTCCCCCATTTTGGCACTTTGTAGATGTACAATAGCTTCCAATGTTGTTACATTGGTTGTCTGTTGAGTTCTTGCAGCTCTCTCCATTCTTACAAACACACTTTTCTATTGGGTATAATATATAATGTAAAATGCATTTCATATTTCTATTTCTAAATAATCTGTATCACAATCAGTCCATTAACCAAAAGCGTCGGTATATAATAAATATTTACTTGGCTACACATTCCAGCCGCAAAAATGTAATTAAGTAAATGCAGTAGCCAATTTGTGCCGATCGCGCGAGATTTTTAAGTACATTCATGTACGTTATTCAAGTACTTCATGATTAATGCAGGTTAAAATCGATGAACCGAAAAATTTGCTGTATGGAGTTGAGCATGACTTATTAGTTTTCGTAACAGTTCAGTTTGACATTTTGTATAGTTCACGCGTTATCGCGACTTACCAGGCTGAACGGCTGAAAGCAACAGAGGCAGAGTCACCAAAATAAACATCGCCTTCAGCATAGCGTACTTAACACGCATAGAGTAAGATTCAAAGTCAAACAGCGTTCAAGAAATGAATATCAACAGGAGCAAGGAATGTAATTATTTTAAACGTCACGTCTGTTTGGCTGTGTTACAGTGACGATCGGCATGTATTCGACGATCAGAGATAATATATTTCCACTCGTTACCGTCGCGTGTATAATGGCTCGTTAAGACGTAATAATAATAATAATAATAATAATATTATAATGTCAGCGCGGTCCCTTCCATATGGGCTCAGGTCTACATAAGGAGTCCAATGAGTTCCAGACTGCAGTGAAGTGGTGGCTAGGTGGGGGTTTTGGTAGGACTGTGTACCCCTTTTGCCAGGATGTGGCTCTTGATCCCCTAGCTGGGTTGCCACGCTGTAACCTGCAGGCATGGGGGAGATGAAGTGATAAGGCACAATCACTTGCGTGATGTCTTTGTGGACTTCTGTCGGCGAGCTCATCTGAGTGAGAAGGGTTATGGTCTTATAAGAGATCACAACCATAACCAGACCTGCAGATGTGCTCATTGCTGGGTGGGACAGGGGCAAGCCTGCAGCTTTGGATGTCACTGTAACACCTCCTCTTTGCCCAGCCATACTGCGGGAGTCATGCAGATCATCTGGTGCAGCTTCTACGGCGGCAGCGGAGACTCGCAAGCGTCTCACCAATGTTCGCAATGGGGTGGATGTGCATTCTATTAGCTGTTGAGAACTTGAGATGTTCTGCAAATTAGGCTCACCGCACATTCTGCCGGTAGGTTGGCATCTCACCTTGCCATCAACATGTCCTCTCCCAAGCCTTACATCTTGGCAGACATTTACAGTAGGATGAACTTCACCTTGGTCAGGTCCATGCGCATGTTATACGCTGGTCGCGTTTTGTTAATGTTTCACGACCCGGGTCAATTCCTATATAGGAACTACTATTAATGATTTTAACTACTGTTAATGATTTCACGACCCGGGTCAATTCCTATATAGGAACTACTATCGTAGTTCCCGATAATTAATTTAAACGGTTGCCGCTACATCACGTGACTTGAAACTATATTATTATATAGAACTTTACGGTTTACGCTATTTTTCACCCTACATATCGACAATGGGTGATAAACGGCGATCTAGTAGGGACGTATCCGATCAGACTGAGAGGGCAAGCGTGTGGAATGGATATCGACTAGCAGTCACGACCTGGAAACCTCAGGCCACTCCCAAGTAAGTCACACATCTACATGTACAGCTATGTATAGACAAACGAATTTGCGCAGCGCTTTCAGAATAAGCTTTACACCATATATATACGTATAGACTTAAAAACATTTACTGTGGCATCGGGGGAAGAATTAAGGGTGAGAAGTTCACCCTAATTATATCCTTGTGCCCCTGTTAGGACCCCCTCTTGGCCAGTTGGCCTATATGTCAATATCCCTAAATGCACCCCCTCTTTCCCATCGAAGCTAAAGGTTTCCCATATGCCTCATTTCGAGATCTTAGGGTGCATGCCCGATAGGCGATTGCATATACTGTGCCAAACTTTATTGCCTCAAAACGTCTCGAAGCTCAGTATTTTGGTGCCCTCACTGCCCCTGTTTTCCAACAGAGGTGGTCTAGGGTTGCGGTCACTGTCCCTTCATTCCAGCTCAGCATTTACTGCCTCCTTCAGTTTCACTGGTGTTTATGGTTTTGATGACAAATGCCTTGGACCACTTCAATTCTCACTTCAATTTGAGAAACTTTCTGTCAATTCTGTGGTCTCACACCTGTCAAACAGAATCTTCTGTCTTTAAATGGCTATCGCTTTCAAGGCCTTTTCCATGAATCCTCTACTGCTAACAACGCTAGGCTGCTATCAGTTTCAGCCCCCCACCCCCCATGTGACATCCTGGATATCAGTAATTCCCTCCACATCCCTAGGTCAAATCTTGACCCAACTGAACTCCAGGTAGCTATCAAATGGTGGCTAGGCCTAGATACCCCCAGTATGCCTTCTGCCCTGCCCACAGTAGTCTGGACCTCTTGGACACCACGCATTAACATGCAAATGTTTGGGTGATGTTACCTGTAGTCAGGGACAACTTCTATAGTGCACATTTCCTTCACCGTGTGCATGGATTGGTCCTAGTTAATGCTGGCAGTGGGCTCTTTTCCCGACGCATTTGCAGTAACTACCTGCTGATATTCTGGGATCTTGGAAGGCCCATTGCTCCAGCTGGGCATTACTGTTGTCTCACTGCTAAATCCTTCAACTTTGGTTGGTACAGTCCTTGAGGTAACGGAGAGCAGGAGACAAGTGCTTTGCTGCAGGGTGGGTGTCAACCCCTCTATCAGTTGACTCCTTTGAGGCTTGGGGTAGAAAGGCTTCAGTTTTTGTGGTACAAGTGATTGCAATCCACAAATCACTGCCCAGGTTGCAGGCATCTTTCCAACTTCCAACTTAAGCATTTGCTTTAATGACTGCGCCATCCTCTGACTTCCAAGTATAGAACTGAAGGGTATAGAACCGAAGGTACCCCTTGGTACCGAGTACATAAAGTAATCAATGACCATTACAGACAGCTGCCCCCCCCCCTCCCCCACACCTCAGGTGTACATGTACAATGTAGGTGGATAGTACAGTACTGGCTCGGTCATAGAGAAAATTCGCAGCTCAGTCATAGAGAAAATAAAGTGTATACATTGGTAACTAAAGAAAGCATTAGTGTTCATAGCAACCGCTATGAAAACTAATAGTTGGCTTAGTCCCAATGTATACACTTTATTTTCTCTATGAGCGAGCTGCAAAATTTCTCTATGACCGAGCCGGTACTGTAATACAGTGATTTTTGGTGTTGATAAGAAATAATGATGGGGCAGGTTAAATCTTCATACTGCTACAGCTATGGGCCCCATGTAACCAAGATGTAATGTCTTTATTTAGTGCCTTTGACGTTTATCTGTTCCAAATGCATGCATTATAAAGTGTAGTTGTAACCATATGTCGCAAGGGAGACCAACGTATGGCACTTTGTTATAGTCTTATGGTAGTCTTAATCCATTATAAATATAATGCCTTGTTTAAATGTTTTATCTTTGAGTGCAAATAATTTTTTGGTCACATGTACATGTAGCTGGATGGAGCACACCAGTAAATAGCGTCATAAATGTATGCGAACCTTTTTTAGTTGAAAGGAAATTCTGTCAGTGTTCAGTCTGTAGAGTGTCACTTAGGGTTTTATGGCTACAGTACTTGGTTGTGCACTCAGGAATTTTTTAGATAAATACGTGTATTAAGTTGAAGTTAGGAAACGTGTTTTCACCACCATAACTTTATTGTTTAGCAAAGAGTGCTTCAATATCAGCTATGTAGAAGCAATCTGTGCTAACTTTTAAGTCAGATGGTAGTTGGGCGTAGTCCGACCTTTGCATTTTGGCAGACGGTCAGGTATCAAGCCTATATTCCAAGATTTGTATATCCATCTGATAGCGAGTGTGGACTATTACATGTTTCTGCTCTGGTGTTGATTTTTAAATATGATTTAGGTTGGTGTATGTGAATATCGTAGCACTTTGTGCATAATGCATGGTGAGCTCACATTGTTGATTGGGTTTGGAAAATGCTTTAGTTTGTTTGGTTTGTCTATTAGATATGTACATGTGTATTATATGAACGGCAAACATCCATATACAATGATACTTCAAATTTTCACATGCAATTCGTATATGTCTCAAGGGACTAGATAATTGATAAGTCAAAAAGATTTAACCTGAGAGGGTCTTGCATAACTTATGAGATCTTTCAATATATAGAAAAGGGTAAATTAGACAAAATTCCTATATTTAGCACTTCTTTTGGTTCTGTTACATTTACACGTGCTAAATATAGGATTTTTGTCTCATTTACCCTTTTCTCAAAACCTTGTTCCCCTCCTTTTTACACCACCTGTGCCTCCAATTCCTATATCCCACCAACTTTCTCGTTAGAGAATGTTTTTCTTTACTTGTTTCCTCTATTTTTAATTTTTATCGATCATTAATATTGGCAAGTGCCCCCCCCTCCGCTTCAATTACTGTCACGAGCAAACACCCGCTTTTGTTTGGGATCACTGTAAGGAACGCGGGAGAATTCTAACACGTCGTCTGCTCTCCTCTTTTGTTTGCACAATTCTAAATATACGTAAATGTTGCCTTCTATTTAGCACTACGCATTACGTAATGATTACGTATGTCAGTTTTATGCTTTATTCATACATCTGATACTTGAAGATGGCCTTCCAGGAGATTCTAAAGCGATTGGTATAATTCGCGCTCTTTAAAACCATTCCTATCCGGAGTTATACTCACCCGAGAAGAATTAGAAGAAGATGACGACGATGACGACGACGAAGAAGAATTGGCCTGGGGACGAGGTAAAACTTTTTTGTTCTCTTAAAGCAAACAGTTTGAAGACTGGAACAAAACATTAAAATGACTGCCTTTGCCTTCTGGTTCGATAGGAACAAAGAGCTAAACTATCCATTTCTTGGTACGCAAGTTATATGCGGGTCGCGTTTTTAAAAAATGATATTCACGACCCGAGTCAATTCCTATATAAGAACTACTATCGTTCCTGATGCTTATCATGGTAAGAAATGTCATGACAGAATCATGGCAAGTCATAGTGCTCAAGACATTACACGACTTGCCAAGACTTGCTAAATCTTGTGCAAGTGGATTACATGACTTGCCATTTCATGCTGAAAACTGGCAAGTCACACCAAGACATGCCATAATTTTTCTTAGGGTTTCTGCCATCTTGTCTCTCTGGACACTGGCTGTCTTTGCCATCTTGTCTCTCTAAATTCCACTAAGTCTCGCCTCATATTGGCCCTTACCCTTGTCTATGACCATTGGTGCAGGCTCTGGCACTAGCCCGTGTACTCAGGCTCTGACCCTTTTGGCTCTGGCTCCGGCGCTTTAGTAACAACCTCACCTGGCATTCACCCTCTCTCAGTGCATTCATTTTCTTCCACGGCCCCACACCACGTGGTTGTGCTGATGTGCTAGTCTTCAACCTTGCACAGCACGTCACACACGCACTGCTGCCTCCATGTTGGATTAGGTGTTGACTGCCTTTGATCAAGTGCCAAGCATTCATCACATGCACACACAACAATACCGTGACACTTCAGTGTTGAACTGATCTGAATATCAGGATATAAATCCATGATTTGGGTATACATGTAGTACCACCAAACCGTGCTCACATTATCCTACACATATGTACCTATATAAATAAACCATACATGTAAGCAATTGAGTAACGTACACTGAATAATGGGGAGCCATTCTGTCCAAGGGGGTTCTGTGTCAGATTCGAACACCCAGCATTTTCTCCACTACTGTCACATTGTTCTGCTCAACAAGACCATGGCACTTTGGGATTTCCTGGGCAATTATTCACTATTGTGACAATAGTGACAATAATGACATGGCCATTGTCAGAGTGGGGAAGTTTTGGTGTTCCTACATGTACATTGTAGGTAGCTGAACACTTTATTCTGCACTTCAGCAGCTGATCTCTTTGACAGAGGGCTAAGAGTGTGTGGAACTTTGACCAGCGATCAATGTAGTGGCCAATCTATTTGTATCTAATATGTCCCATCTGGACATCTTTGGGATCAACCTGAATGCACAATAAAATCAGTGGATATCAACATACCTTTTTTTAAATATCAAATACACATGGACATTGAATCATATAACTAACTTTTAGCGCTACCAACAGGGGTTTACCTTTGTCATAAATCCTGATGATACTATGGGTTTCAATGGACCTCTTGTTGTCTGGCTTCCGCATGTGACACACAAGGCTTAGGGCTGCATACATGTACTTGTCAATGCCAGATCTAGGCACACACTTAAACAACTTCCCCACTTCAGATATTGTTTCTTGATGATATGACCTTTACCAGTTCATGGATGACATCATAGCAATCCTCCACAAATGCAATACACCTCCAGCCAGTGAGAGTACTGGTGTTATTCAAATTCATCTAAGTATAACTTTCATTAATACATTGTATCTAGCATTGCCAAGCTAGATGTACTAAAAATACAAAGCTGCCCACTCATACTAGTTTTTGCCGGTATACACTTAAGTTCCAGAGCTGAATGGGATACAAGCTGAACCCTTTGCTCTTCACCCATCCAATGCCTGAACTTAAAAGTGTAGTGGTTCAGATCCTCTTCTTTTTTTTGAGCAGCCTGATAATGTTCTCTCCTTTTGCTCTGGAGATTGTTTTGCTTCCTTTGTTGTCACCATCAATAAAAGTATCTTTGCAGAACTCCTTAAACACCACTTTTTGTTTGTCTAGGAATCCTTACTTTGGCACCAAATCCAAGGATTGCGCAGGTGCCATATTGTGCACATGCAAAAAAATTTGCGCAATCCTGGAATACCATGCGCAATCCTTGGATTTGGTGCCAATAGTAAGGATTCCTAGATTGTGCAGTGCAATCCAAGGAATACACAAATTCCTGCTTCACTTGATCATATACATGTACATGTGTAGATATTATGTACATGTAGACAGACATGTACATGTTCTTGTATAGACATAAAGTTTGGGTTTCATCTTGCCCTGGAATTGATGTGAAGGTTACACATGTAACCAGTTAGAGCAGCTAGTCACGTTTTGAACACTTTTTTTATGAGCAGGGCTATACATTATATGCAAAGTGCTGCACCGTACGGGTCTGGGGAATGGCTAGAGCACTACAATCAACATGCTTGAATAGAAATATGTGTACAATGGTGTCACAAAAAATGTACCACCTATATTGTACTTTTGACCAGCCATCCAGACTTTGTGCAAAAATACCACTATATGTATGCAATGTCAGCCTCTCAGTGGCTACGTGTATATGAAATGGTGTACATGTAATGTAATTGCATGAGCAACACATGACGTCCACACAATAACTAAAGATTAAGTATTATAAGTCATCATTAAGGTAGTACGCCTGCAGCTTTGTGTACAGCAATATACTGGTATCCACTACCTCGAAGCACACTATGTGTCTTTCAACCAGTCATATACATGTACACGTATATGTATGCATGTACGTGTTTAATCTTTACTTTGAAGTGACATAAACTGGTATTGCCTGTGCCATCCTTCTCAGTGCTCTACTTTTCATCTGCCATGGAGTTGCAGAGTACATGGGACGATACAATAAACTTGGCAAGTACCTATCTGAGAGAGGGATATTTGTATATGGCCACGATCATGGTAGGTATAAATGCATCCTCACATATGTTCCTTCCAATGTTACTGCATGTTCATTTGTGGGTGTACTCAGATATACATGTAAGTGCTATTCATGTACCTTAATGTCCCACTTATAAACCGGGCTTATGGATGTATTTTATGAAATAAAATGCTTCCAAAAAGAATGCAATATGTATATCTTCCTAATGGCAAGTGCTATCTTCTACATTTATGTGCTACATGTACATGTACATTTACTCCTTAATGATTTGAAATTAACATTGCACATATATGCCCCTTGGTTGCAAAAAAACATTTTTCTTTTGGGTAGAACATCCAAAGCGTTTCATGTGTACATTAAGGATTTCTGTAATTATTGAGTATGAATGTGTAATACCTTCGAGTTCAAACTACCATCATTCTGTTAAAAAAATTACGATTTCAGTTTTCACCAGTTCCAACACCTGTTTGTCTATACTAGCACAACCAAGGTGTTCAGTTGTTGGGTTTCAGCTGAACAATGGGCTATCCCATTATTTAAGTATACACACCACTGCAGATGGCAATAATTGCAAAGGGACAGTATATACACTCAAGTCTGTTTTATCTACACCCCCTGGGACAGGCTTTAAAGATCCCCCCCCCCCAGGACAACATTGATTGACATTTGCATTTGTAGGGGTGTATGGCTAATTCTATAATGGGTCATTTTCAGATATCTTTCAATTATTCATATCTAACAAATCCTATTGTAACTACATGTATGTTATGTGCACAATTTCATTTCTACTTCACCTTAACTCAAGAATAAGTTGTTGCTAAATTTTAGTAGGACAAATTAAAGCATTTCCATACTTAATTAAATTATGAACTTTGCTTCTCATGGTCCTCCCTGCCACATGCCTTTCCCTATCTCCATATCACATGACAATTGCATTTAGTTCACTGCCAGTTTAGACGAAGCCAGAATAAGATGTTTGGAACAAAAAAAAGCAAGTACTTGTAATTTCATATACAGTAGCAGGCCTAGCTGCCGGTTTTGGACATACTGTAGTGATGGAAATGGCACAAGAAGTATTCACATCTTGGACTGACAGGAAGCGATTTGCATTGCACTAATGGCATGATTTGGCTGGAAATGAGCATTTTAATTGCACAGTTGTGGCATGTAAGCTATCTAAAAAACCTACAGTCAAACCTACATGCAGTTTTCAATGTAGCAAGTAGTGTTGAAAATTGAGTTAAACTGTTTGGAAATTTTTTTTTTTCTTTTTGATATGCTTTACAGTTGGACATGGCAATAGTGAGGGAGACAGGGTTCACGTGGAGACATTCAACACTTATGTCCAAGATGTTGTTGGCCATATTGAAGAGATGACATCAAAGCATCCTGGTGTACCGAGTATGATACTGGGCCACTCTATGGTGAGTTGTCTATTTTGCATACGTACATGCACACAAGCAGATTTAATAACAGCAATGCATAAAGTATTGATGCATCGGGTTTGCTTGCAAGTTCATGTACAGTACATGTATATACATGTACATGGAAGCATTCTACATGTGTGCTGATATTTTTAAAATGTAGTATTGCCATGTTGCTTCTATTTATTTTGTTTGCAACTTTGAGAGCTTGTTATTTCAACTACGTGTTCATGTAATACTGAGTTAGTATTCCACCTAATCTATTGTAAATGGGCCTATTTGGGGAATTACATGTGCAATGTGTATGAAGGTGTCGTGTGTGCAGTACATGTTATATAGCTACATGTACATGTATGCAAAGCAAACCTGTGACAGTTTCCACTTAATTTGCCCTACACATACAAAGGCTTAATAGCTATTATTAACCCCAGTTCAGCACTGAATACATAATGAGTGGTTTAAAAACTGTTTGATATTACTGCCAGTTCCGTCCAAACTATACTTGTATGTACACTTTCAGCTGTGCATGTACGTACACATGTACATTAATATTCATTGCTCATTTAGGGTGGGCTGATTGCTACGTTGGTTGCAGCACAGCACCAGTCACTTATTTCTGCTCTCCTACTGAGCGCTCCTGCACTAGACACTGTCCCTGCATATGGAAGCTTTGTGGCACATGCAATTGTAAGTTACATGTATATAGTGTTAATGTTGGTGCACTGGTTCATTATGGCTGTAGCAATTTGCAGCCCGAATAATCATGATTTGTTGTCCACAAGCACCTTTGATTAACGTTGATCCCAATCATATCAGCTCAATTCCTGAAGAAGTAAGTGGGTTGCAATTTTTTTTTTACATGTATGTGTATATACAGTACAGTACTTGTTGGCAGTATTGTGTGTCAGATACAATTGATCAATGTTGCATTCTTGGTTGGTCAGTACATTAATAAATTTAAATTATCCTGCGTTCTAGTTACAGAATTGTTGTGTAGAATATGGTGATGTCTTCAATTTTACAAGCTGTATTTCAATTAATGTACAGGCTCAGAATTATGCTGATGATCCACTGATTTATCATGGGAGCTTGAAAGCAAGATTTATATACGAGTTTCTGACTGCTATAGGGCAGGCTCGCAACAATTTGCATCTGATATCCTTTCCATTGTTTTTGATGCATGGTGATGGTGACAGGCTGATACCAATTTCAGCATCAGAATTTACCCAGAAGAATATTTCCTCTGATAACAAAACATATGAGGTTTGTAATAATATGCAACATACATGTACAAGTACATGTATGATGTATTATGCAATCACTGTAATGCACATGTATATCGTTGCTTGGTTGGTATATACAGTACATGTAGATATACATGCACATATTGCACTGCTTATAAATTTCTGCTTTGATTGTGAGTTCATTCTTCTCTTTGTCGACATCACCTTACATACACTGTAGAACAACATGTTGAATTCATGCGACCTGCAGAACATGTACACATGTAGATGCTTGTTGCAGAAAAAATAAGTATCACAAAAAGCACATGTACATTTTATGACTCATTTGTCAACTTTTGTTTTTAATACAATGTACAGTACATGTGAGACCTATACTTTATTCAAATGGCTTAGTGAAACAGTGGCCATGGCTGCCTGGATCCATCTCCTTTTTTGATGCTATTGAAAATTGGGGATGATGAGAAAGTGCATGATTAGCGAAGTTTGTTAAGGGCTGTACATGCATGTGGGGGGGGGGGGGGGGAGGGGGAGAGATATGTATCATTGGAATGCAAGTTAAACAAGTAAATAAAAACATTCTCTACGAGAAAGTTGGTGGGATATAGGATTTGATTATGACATTGGTGGTGTAAAAAGCAAGAAAACAAGGTCTTATCAGAAGGGAAAATGTCATAGTCCTATATTTAGCACATTTCTAGGGCATGTGTTGTTTGTGTGCTAAATATAGGACTATGACATTTTCCCTTCTGATAAGACCTTGTTTCCTTGCTTTTTACACCACCAATGTCATAATATATCCCACCAACTTTCTCGTAGAGAATGTTTTTATTTACTTGTTTTCTTTATTTATTTTTCATACCCATTTAATTATACAAGACATTAGTCTCGTACCCAGACCGTCTATGACGTAAGCGATTATCGCTGTAAACAGTATAATCACTACGTCCATACGTATGGACGTAGTGTTTACAGCGATAATCGCTTACGTCATAGACAGTCTGGGTACGAGACTAGCAAGACATAGGAGGCTGATAGTCGATTGTTTATCAAAGTATTATATTATATAAAAGCGAGTCCTCCAGCCGATTCTGAAGCTATTGGTGAAATTTTCATCGCTTAGAAATGTTCCTGTCCTGAGTTATGCATTGCCAAGAAGAAGAAGAAGAATGAGAAGACGACCCGCCCCTTGTTCCGAGACTGGGTACGAGGACGGGCAGTACACTCTTGTTCTCAACAACCACGCGGTTCAGCGACATGAAACAAAAACGAAACTACTCATTTTTGACTTCTAGATCGATTGCTAAAACAAGCTACACGATCCGATCGTCGGGAGTGTTGTTACAGACGGGTCGCGTTTTTTTAATGACATTCATAGTCGGGGTCAAATCCTATATGGAAGTTTCTAACGAAACTTCTGATAAAGCAGGTTCAGATTTTTACCTAGCCCACATATACATGTACGTGTGTGGACTTACTGTACAATGTATACATTACAATTAATAATACACTTTCATTTCTTCATTGTGCATATACATGTACGATTCAAGCTGTTTTCCATGATGGATTAATCAAAAATATAGCCCCTTCGTATGGTTAGACTTGGGCTAGTTCTTGGCATCCCTGGGTTTGCTGTTATAAAAGAAGACAATAGGAAATTAATTATATGGGTTTTGTGGCAGCAAAAAGGGACCTAGCGTACATGTATATAATGAAAATTGGAAGGAATTTCCCATTATGATTATCTCAGGATCAGCATTGTACCAAACACAGGAGGACTATAACTCGTCGTCTTGATTTTGGAGATAATTCCTCTTGTCGTTTAGCTCTCTTCTTTTGTTGACGTGAAGGCATTTTGAAAAAAAAATCAACTTCTCTATCCAAAAGTGGTTCACGAACAAAACTGTGATCAAATGAAATCCCACCTGTTTATAGTGTTGCACAATTCTAAATATGCATGAATGTCATCATGGGAACGCTTAATATAGTACTCCATATTATGTAATGAGTACGTAATCAGTATCATGCTTTATTTATGTATATCTGATACCTGAAGTTGTCGTTCTAGGAGATTGGTAGAATTAGCTCTCTTTTAAACCATTGTTATACTCACCCGAGAAGAAGAATTAGAAGAATTAGGCGACAGCGACGACGACGAAGGAGAAGAATAGGCCTGGGGACGAGAACAAACACGGTCTTTTTTAGTTCTCTTAAAGCAAACAGTTTGAAGACTGGAACAAAACATTAAAATGACTGTCTGCCTTCAGGTGTGATAGCAATAAAGAGCTAAACTATTCGTTTCTTGGTACGCGATTTATACTCGGGTCGTTAAAATGGTTTCACGACCCGGGTCAATTCCTATATAGGAACTACTAACATAGTTCCTGATTATTCGCATATATAGCAATAACATAAAGGTGATAATAAAACAGACTTGGCTTTAAAAAAAAATTTTTTTGTTGTCACAATTTCACAAAACCATTACCACATGTCTTCAAGGTCAAATTCATAATGATCTCCTACATCATCTGGATCTACTCAACCACTTTCAGTTTCTGTTTCTTCCATTCTAAACTTCATCATCCATGTTGGGATTCCATATTGGAAAATATACCAGCTGCTATGAATGTTATGTGACTCATCAGAAGCCTTTCCTTGATCTTCTCTAATGTGGCCTTATTGACTCCTGGCTTGAGGTTTAAGTTACATTTTAATGTAATTCCTTCTTCTGATGCTGACCAAGCTCCTAACCCAATGTCATACTTGATTTTGCCTTAGGGCTTGTACTTCGGTTTGCCAGGATTAGGAGCTGGTCTCCTTTGACACTTATAATCATCATCTTCTTTGCCTTCATGGCAGTGAATCTCAGCAAGTATGCATTCATGTAGTTTCAGGTGTGCCGAAAGAAATTACGAATTATGCACAGAGGAAACATGTCCACCATGGCAATAGGCAGGTCCTTCAGCATGCTCTCATAGGTGTAATTTCAGTGCTTCCTCATCCACCTCTTCACCCAGCCCCAACAGAGCTCAGGTGATATTTAGACAAAAACTTCCTTGCTCTCAATTTGTAGCTGCAGTGCAGACTTTTGATTTAGAATGTCTGGGCACCGGGACAACTTATAACGGGCTAATGTAGAGAGGTGCATAACTGGCTTGTTTCCTGGTCCGTCAACCCATTTGCCATCTAATGTCATGTCTGGTTTCAATATACCCCTTTCCCATAGTACATGTACTTGGCGATTGCCTTTGGCTTATTGATACAATTCTTAGGATCCAGACTTGGTGAAAAGAATGAGAACTATGGAAGATCGTATGCTGAACATCCCCTTTTTGGAATGTCTGTGGCTCAGACCATGTCACATATTCCAACTCTACTTGCACCATCATATTGGAATTTGAGTAACCCATTTCAAGTACGTGTATAGCAGCCCGCATTTTGCACCCCTTTTTGTTCCCCCATATTTCATGATCAATTTCATTGGCATTCAAGGCATCCAATGGGTATATCGAGTGACCTCTTGACCAGCCAAATATGAAGAGAGCTTGATCGTCAGGGTGCAGGAAGTTAAAGCATGTATAAATTCACAAGCTCAAGCATTTTGTATCCATCCCAGTAGCCCTCATGAGCTTTACCATACTCTAAGGCATGAAAGCCATACATGTAGTAGCAAACATTATGAGGAGTAATGTGCTTGCATGGGGGCCTTCCCTCAATGCATCTCTTAGCATTGATGGCTGCCATGTCTTGGTTAGCCGTTGTCATTATGCGTGGCCCCTTTCCTTTCTTCAGCAGTTGTCCAATGAAATCTGGAGGCATCCATCTTTCCTGGCCCCATCATGCATGTATGCCTTAAAAACGGATTCATCTTGGTAGAAGATCCAAGGCTTTTTCCTCCATGCCCACTGGTAACTGACTCTGCACACCACCATGCGGTATAGCCTCCATTAGAACTTCCATTGCACTGCCTTGTGGTATGTCATCCACTTGAAGCTCTGCCCCCTCTCTTCTCAAACTTCCATCATCCTTTCTTCAATTACATTCTCTAGTATTCCACACATTGTGGCCTGCCCTAACATTGGTTCTTTTCCTAGCTCATGCATAATTTTTACAAAGTGGTGCCGTTGGGCCTTCACATTGGGCCTTTTATGGCCATTAGAAATCCTGTCTTTCCATTGATCCAACTGGTGCCAATGAGTGCAACCAGCACCTTGCTCTAGTACTTGATTCCCAATAAGTGCAACCAATGCCTTGCTGTTTCCCACTCTACAGCTTTGTGGGCAATGCCACTAAAGTACTCCGGTAAGTTTGGAGTGACTTGACTTTTGATGTAGTATTTAAAGAAAGCTACAGTTATTCCTGGCTCACATTCCTTGTCACAATTGTCATTAATCCAGTCCATACATAACCTTGTACCTGATCTCTGGAAGGTAATGCCTAACCCACATCCCTCTAAAGTTTGTTCTGGCATTGCCTACACTCTCTGTCGCACCGCATGATGGTAAATGTGGACACAATGTTATTTGACCACTCCTTTGCTTGGGTAGCAAGTTAGGTCCAGTAGGTAGGCGCAGAAGTCTTCACAATAAGTTCACGAGACAGATTATGCACCTGGTCAACGCTGTGCTCTTTGCAGTGCTTACACATCTAAATTCCATTTCTTTCCTGTCCTCTGCTACCAACAGGTCCAAAATGGCTCTGGATCAGTGAGGGCCTTTTGAAGCCTGTCAAACTGATTCTCTGACATTACCTTATATGCCTCCCAGTTAGAGACTCTTTGGGCTGCCCTCTTCTCCTGTTTATGCTGAGTTCTCCTGCTTTGTACATAAAGCCCTCTGCTATGAGCCCTTACCATAATTGGCAGCTTTCCTAGCCTGGTGAATGGCCACAGGCTGTTGAATCTGTGTCCCCCAGCACCAGGTCTTGATTCTCCACTCGTATCAAAGGCTCGATAGGTGAGTCATACTTCACTGCCCGGCATAGTGGTGATGTCATCAATGTGGTTGGAAACCGAATATTGTATTGTTGTGTTGCAGTGGGAGTGACAACTGCAGATTGTAGTGGATATGTAGCTGCGAGGCAGGGCTCGCAGAATGGGTAGACCCCTGTTGCAAGAATAATGGGCTTGCCAACAACCTTTGCCTTGTACCTCGAACATAACTCTCATCTGGGTTTTAGAGTGTCTAGCTGCGGTGTAGGTCAGATGGAAGTACCACTTGCCCTTGCCCTCACGGAAAAGGATCGCCTCAACCACGCATTTGATGGACACACATGGAACCTGCCCTAGCTGATAAAAGCTTTTCCCATACACTCTCATGCACTGGCTTAGGTTTCTTTCCACTGTTGCATGCCATATAAACTGTAATTAAAACGAAAGCCTCATGTCAAATGACTCATGAGTAAAAGCACAAATGGATTACATTATAGTATAACGGCATATCACATATAGAAATGAACATTTAACGTGAACATAAATGCAGTTATTTTTTAATAATTACTAAATAAACCATGTAGTGTGAAAATGATGGCAGCTCTCTAAGCGGTTATAGTGTTTGATAGGTTTCAATGCAACGGTAAGTGGTGCTAATCTATAAAAAGATGGTTAAGCACGGGAATGAGTGTAGTTTGATAGGGCGGTCAAAAGTGTGAGCCGATATTACATCCTTGACTGATCAGTGAGTGTGAGAGCACCGTCGAGCAAAGTCGGGTCACCCTGCATTCATATAACTGATTATTTGAATGGGCCAACAACATTTTATAGTTTGGGGTCCCCGCTACTTAAAATGTATTTGTCTCAATAGCAGCACTTAAAATGGCCGAGATATTTTTCAAACCATCCTGTAATTTCTAATACAAAGTTCCACCTCTAGAACTTTCCGCATGCATATGTTATTTATGATTAGTTAGTGTAATTCTTATTTTGTGATAGCTTGTGAGAGTTGTCTTAACAGCAATGCGTATTTATCTACCTTTACTTTATACTCATGCCAGGTATTTTCTAACAATGGTCACAATGTTTTCCATGACAAGGATCAAGACAGAGCAGCTCAGCTCATTGCAGACTGGATCTTATCTCATTGTGGGCAATAGCAAATGTTGTGGATGATTTATCTATGTTGCACCTGTGTCTGTTCTTGCTTTTGTCTGCACAATCCATTCAGTGATAAACTACATGTAACGCTAACTATGTATTCATGGTGATTTTCTTATGTGTGCCAACCCTAATTTCCCGGTGTTGATGTTCATGCACAATTTCGATTCAGGTAGTTTGTTAAAAGGGCTATCAGATATGTACCACATACCTTCACCCTGCATCAATTAAGCTCCCTCCATATTCAGAGATCGAGCTGTACTTGATTGGTTCTATCAGTAAGCAGCCATAACAGCTTGCCGCGATCGTTTAGCATCTTGGAACATCTCAGGTGCTTTGTTTGGCACAGTACCCGGCACCAGATCTTTAATCAGTTTGGTTATTGTAGCCACAAACGCGCGATTGTCTTCTGCTGTTTCAAGATCAGTTTCGGATTATTAGTCCTAGCTGTACCACAGGGGGGAAAAGCGTCAAATCAAATTTTGATTTTACAGATGATTGAGCACACCTGCGTAAGAATACTGTTCAATCATAGATGATTTTACAAGTGATTTTAAAATCATTTATGAAATCAAAAAATGACGTGTCAAGCCATGAGTGATGCGGTCGTCGTCACTGTGCGTGTAAACCATGCGATAATAACTATAGCCCATGGGGTTCCTATCACGTCATGCAAGCTATCCCACACACTTTTGGCTGGTCGATCCAGAGGTACATATCTATACCCGTATATATAATCGAGGCAAGGGCCGGACGTAGCGCATATTTTATCAAGTTTTCAAATTATTTCTTTTATTTCTTTTTCTATCTATATGTCCTCTACAACTTAATTCTTTCTTATACGCACTGGAAATTAGTCAGTCCATCGTGGAGTTACAGTACGTGACCTGAATTTTTAATTACGCGTACATGCACGCATCAACTTTGAAGTTCCGTACTACTTGCTAGGTCCCTTATTGCTGCCACGACCCTATATATCAATTGGGCACAGCATGGTTTATATACAATTAGGTATTAAATATGGGACAGTGTGCAACAAAATCACACGTACCCGGCTTCTGGATAGTTCTTCAAGTTTTCGAATGTTTCCAAAGAGCTTGTATATCAAATGGTGCTTAAGCATCCTAAATTGGACTATCCATCATAAAGTTATTAAGCACTGAATGTATAATTATAGCCGTACATTTCAATGCGAGCGCTACTTTTCTTTTGCTTGTCCTGCTGAAAAAGTATCACATGGTTGATTTTGCTGGACACTGTTCCATAGTTTAGGACGTAAGCATTCGTCATGTTCGTCATAATCCGGACTCGGAATTTTAAATTCCGGATGTTGTTGAGACAGTGTTCGATGTACATGTAGTTGTGAGAAGTACAACCTACGTCCTGCCGGATTACTCGCATACCCGCATGGGAATGGTTGGGGGTTTGTGATGTGTTCCTACGTCTAAAAGCAAATATCTCATTTCTTTGATCTTAGCTGCATGTCTTCTAACGCCATACCTGAATTACTACACAAATAACTTGTCAACTTCAACAACAACAAGTATAGTAAAGAACAGAGACGATGTCAACTTACGTAATTTATCCGCGAGATGGAAGTAGCCCCTGCCTCTGTTGAAAGCGCTCTGATAGTGCTTGAAAAAACTATCCCTTACTATGTGTGGTAGTAACTATCTGGTAGCTGAAGAGAGTTTTTTTTGGAAGCAGAACACTTTCAAAACAGACAGGGGCTAATTCCGTCTCACGGATATATTTTATACGTAAGTGAAAGAAAAGTATATAATAGTACCATGTAAGAAAAATATAACAGGTTCTGAAAATACGATCACACTGGCGCGAGCTGCTCCCTCCCCCCCCCCCCCCCCCCCCCCCCCCCCCCCACGGCTGTTTCATTCCATTGAAAAGTTGGACATTAGGTCTCGTCCCCATCCCCTGCTTGGAGACAGGCAACCAAACCCTAGTTACCGCATGGCACAGGAATGTGGCTTATCCTTCTTTATCCGTACAACGTAAGCACACTGTGAGTTGATATTTCGGTCCGGCGTCCTTCGAAGACTAAAACAGTATAAGTTTTATCTTTGTTGTATTTACATACGCGAGAAGAGAGGGCCGAGACTACATGCGCTCTATTTTGAGTTGTTCGTGTCAATAGGCTTTTTTTGTGAAATCCGCCAGGCCAACTGAAAAAACTCTTTTAGAAACGTGTACTCAAGAGACGGTTGTATTTGGTTCTGTTTAGGGTGTAACGGGGCTTATTTTCTGCGCGTCGTGCCAACGCTTTGAATACGGCAGATTTTTTACGTAGCGAAGTGGTCCTCTCATAATGTATGTGTACGAAACAGTTACACACATACTCGACAGTTTCTCCCCCCTATCATCTGCCATCTTATCTGAGGCTTGTGCTAACACAGGTGCCGCCGCCCGATCAGCTGAGGAATGCAAGCACATGATGTGAAGTGTGCTGAGCTGGGCTGTCCTGTGTTCCACTTGCCGTGGAGACCTATGCATGGAGCCTGGGGTGATGAGGCACAATGCACCTTTTCTCGCCTGGCTTCTCTTCTCTCTGTGGGATCTGCTTTGCCCAAGGGTAAGGTTCTATCTGACATTTATGGCCATCTTAACTTCAAACTTATGTGTGCCACTGCAAGAGCTTTGCTAGCCAGGTCTCCACCAATCCTGGCTCAGCTGGAAAGTGGTTAAATGCGTGTTGTGTTAGTTCCATAGTCATGTATCGTGTATGTAATAACTTGTTTATACTCTGTTTAATAAATATTAAACATACTAGAATACATAGAAATTAAAAAAAAAAACACTATTCTTTGCGTTTTCGTTTTCGGCTTAGCTTTTCTGGCCTCTAAAACTTCAGTCTGGGACAATTAGTGTTCTAGTCGGGCGTAGCCCGACCTTCACCTTCGATTTGAGCTACGCCCAACTAGTAGTGTTCTTGCATATTTTAAAAAAAGTTTGTTAGCCATATGTCCTTTACAACTGATTGAAATGGTTGACCCCATCAGGCATCAGCATTCATGAATGTACATGTCTACCCATTAACTGACATGCATGGTGTTCGAGTAGGTGCATCTTTATACTCTTCTTTTCATGCCAGGAAAGGATAGCGGCTGTAGTAAAAGCCATCATCACCTGTATGCAAATGCAATTTTTCTGTACTGCTGCTTCTTGTACTTTGCATCTGCACAGCGTGCAGAAACTTATAGGGAAATCAAACACTGTCATTGCGTATGTGTATTGCAAAGCATGTCAAGAACTCCATTGAAAACGCAGCACAGGTGTTTGAGACTCTCGTTTCCACCCTACAGTTCAGTTATGACCACTTACTCCAGGACTTTTGGACATGACATTGCGTGTCTCCCGCTGTCGTCGTGTATGAAATTTATACATATGGGTGTGGCGACGTGCATTATTCATTAGTTACATGGTCCCGTCTAATCGTGTTGTTCGTTCACCAGAAAATAAGCCCCAGCATGCACTAAACGCAAAGGTGATGTACAGTGATTGCTCTTTGAGTAGGAGTAAGTTTTATAACCATCTGCCTGGGGCGTTTCGAGAAAAATCGGTTGCCGCCTGAGCACTTATGAAAGCAATAAAAGGCGTGCCTTCAGTAGCCACATGCGTGGCAATTATAGGGCAAAAGAGAACTTAGTTTGACTGTGCGTACTATTCTTTTTAAGTACGAAATTGGTTGTGGAACAGCTCAATATTATAATGGTTGTGTATATTGAATTTGTAGTGGCAAAAAGAGCCTCGTAACGTAAACCACAAAATAATTAGCTCCTCTAGGATCCCAAACACCAAAATACCGTAATGTTCGAATGTGTTCTAATTAGCAACCTAATGTCCAGCTTGAAACAGCCGTGCCCCCCAGGTTTAAAAAACAAGCCAAGTACTAAATTTAATTCATTGACGCGCACGTGGGGTGTAAAACAACCACCTGTTAGTATATATCATAGATCTACTATAATATCTATGGTAAATATCGACGATGGATAAGAGTGAAGAACGGCGACCTAGTAGGGACGTAGCCGACCAGAGGGCGAGCGTGTGGAATGGATATCGACTAGCAGTCACGACCTGGAAACCTCAGGCCACTCCCAAGTAAGATAACACAAATCGCTCCTTTTTAAAAGGTTAATTTATTGATTTGAAATAGGCCTATAGGCTACATAATACTATACAAAGGATACTGTGCTGTAAGTGTATATCGGGATCGACATAATTGCTCACAACCATTTTGCAGGGGCCCCCATGGGCGTGTTAATTATCTACATTGAAAAGCACGCAACCATAGATACAGCAAATGTATGTGTAGAGTCGCGAGTCCAAGATGTTTTAAATGAGCTCGAGGGTCTGGGGGAGTTAGGCGTTGGCGCTCGCAACCTAACAGCTATAGGGAATGTAGTAACGAGCGTCGCATCTCTCTGGACTACATTATGCACAGACAATGATTGATGGGGAAAGCTGTATAAACTGGACATACGTTGTGCGCAACGTTTTCAGAATAGACATAAGACCATACGTGTGGACTATTAGCCTCAGGCTACGAACTCTGGAATGACACACATGATCTTTGCAATTAAGAATAATACACACTTGTACGGCTTTTGTATATACAGTATTGGGTACGGTAAGAGCTTATCTATGTACGATGAAAAGTAATGTGTATACGATAATAAGATTGCACAAACAGGATAATAGCAATTTTCTTGCCACGGTCTGTGACAATGCCTATTGTTTTTTTGGGTGGTGCCCCCACGGAATACAATGGTGAGGTCCAACTTACTATTAGTTGGGCGTAGCCCGACCTTCGCGTTTTGGCGGTAGGTAGGTTATCAAGCCCATACCTTTATACATGTATGTACCCATATGATAGCGAGTGTGGGGCTATATATATATATGGAACAGTGTCCAGCAAAATCACCCTTATGATACTTCATCAAATTTTCCAGGACAAGCAAAAGAAAAGTAACGCTCGCATTGAAATGTATGGCTAATTATAAATTCAGTGCCTAATAACTTTATGATGGATAGCCCAATTTAGGATGCATAAGGACCATTTGATAGAAGTTCTTTGGAGTTCATGGAAAATTTGAAAACTTGAAAAACTATCCAGAAGGGTGATTTTGCCGGACACCGTCCCTTATATAGCTTTATGATTACATGTAATACACGCATTTAGTACATACATGTACAGGCTAAGGGCTCTCATTACTCCTCAATTGGTTACTTGGGGGGACAGTTATCAATTCCATTTTCTAAACATTTCTCCAGATCTGAATTACTGTCCACATAAATAAAAGGAGGGGGGGAGGGGGATGGGGAGATGGAGTGTGTGGGAGAGCAGCTGTCTTAGATTACTTTATACACATCAACAGCAAGTTACATATATGGTGACATCATCAAATTAGAAAAGATAGTGCACCATATGCGTGATTAGTAGTCAAGGTATATGTATTGAGTAGTTTCATCAGTAGCTTGCACACTTCCACCTTGCCAGGAAGTATTGCATAGATCGTACAAATCTATTTACAATTATTACCCCAGTAAAGTAGGCAGTCTCATTTGCAGTTGGTGTGGTTATCACTGCAAATCAATAAAATTCATTTCGTATTGCACCTCATTATAAATGAGCAAGCCGTATCATGCTTATCATATCATGCATGGTTAATTAAGCAATCTGAAATGAATTATCATCATACTACAATGTCGTTTAGTAGTGTAACGTATTGTGCTCTTACCATATAACAACCCTTCTTGACCTGCAGCAGGTTTATATGCGGTCAGGGGGATACATTTAGGTGACAGGAATACTGTTCATTGACATGTATACGTATATAACCACACTTTTTTTTCACGGCATAAAAATTAATAACTTTATTTGGTCACATGTAGCAGGATGTAGCGCTTCAGAGAACAGCTTCATAACACGGATGCAAACCTTTTGTTACATGTACAGTGTCTAGATAAAGAAAATTTTGTTAGTTCAAAGGGCATTTTGTCAATGTTCATAGTCTGTGAGAGTGTCACTTAGGGTTTTTTGGCATGCATGCATGCATTTAACAGTGATCTCCCTGACAATGCATGTAGATAAGTCAATGCACTAGGGTCTTGCGTACACTTTATACCTTTTGTCCTCAACAATTTCTATTGTGTCCTGTCCATTGTCTGTAGATTGGTTTGAACACTGAAGTTGCTGACTTGCACGTTACATAGCATAGGGCTCCTCTGGTCTATAGAATAAAACCACTGTCTATGCCTGGCCACACTTACTAGCAGTTTTGTTCTGGATAATCGAAGCACTGGCGCGGAAATGTCCATCCAAGTGATGTTCTACAACATATCCATCAAGCAATGCTAATGTTGTCTAAACTGATGATGTCAATTATGTGAACCAGACCAGAAGGGCTATGTATATCTTAGTGCTACAAAAACCGAACATGACTTTTATTATGACCCGTACTGTATGATCCTAGTGCTCTTTCTAATGTACAGTACATGTATTCTGTTTAGGTGCGTATATATACATACATGTACTGTGTTTGTATTTGCTCCTCTTACAAGTATATGAATATAGGAGAGATGGGCATGTGTGCATTTGTACTTGCACATGTACATGTACTGTACATTGTCTATGGACCACTCCCCATCCTGGTGCAGTGTCAATGGTGCAGGACTGCAACTAACAATTTGATACAAAGCGAGTTGGAGCAACTGCTCTTATTTCGAGACCTTTTTTTAATGAGCAAGCTTACATTGCTGCACCGTATAGGTTTGGGAATGGCTAGTCAATACTGCCAATCACAATCAACACAGCAACATATAAGTTATTGTGTGGAGGTCATGCATTGTTCATGAAATTACATGCACACCGTTTCATATACATGTAGCCACTGAGAGGCTGACATTACATTTGCACAAAGTCTGGATGGATGGTGTAAGCGGGACATTTTTTTGTGACACCCGTGTACACTCAAGTATATGTATTTATACATGTATGCCTGGTGCTTTGTGTACAGTGATATACTGGTCGTAGCACCTTCCACCAATCATATAATGCATGTACACAATGCTTCAATGCATCTGCAGTCCAATCAATGTATCGGAGAGAGCTTTCTGTACATGTGCACGTTTAATCATTACTTTGAAATGACATAAACTGGTATTGCCTGTGCCATTCTTCTCAGTGCTCTACTTTTCATCTGCCATGGAGTTGCAGAGTACATGGGACGATACAATAAACTTGGCAAGTACCTATCTGAGAGAGGGATATTTGTATATGGCCATGATCATGGTAGGTATACATGCATCCTCACATATGTTCCTTCCAATGTTACTGCATGTTCATTTGTGGGTGTTTACAAGTGTTATTCGTGTATACCACTTATAAACCTGGCATATGAAATGCTTCCAAAACGAATGCAATATGTGGTACATGTAAATCCTATATCTTCAATATCACGTGCTTCATGTACATATGTACACCATTCCTCTACTGCAACTATGATTTGGTACCTTACGTGTGCATACATGTATGCATTACACTTTACACACAAAGTTCCTTACCCTTTGGGTACGAAACCTGCATATCTATCAGGCGGCATGTACAAATTCTTTCTACATGTGTACATGTACATGTAATATGGCATGTAGATTTAAAAGCACTCCTGTTACTTTTGTGTGCAGACTACCATCACCCTACACTGTATTTAAAAAAAGTAGAAGTACAGTTTTCACCTGTTCCAAACACCAGTTTCCGGTTTTGTCTCTACTGGCAGATAATAACATGTAAATGATCTTTTAGAGACAACCGAGAGGCTGTGGAGTGCAATTCTATAATGGATTAACAAGGCATGTGCCAATGACCCTTCAGATTTCTTTCAAGTTGTTGCTACTGTAATAAGTGGGACAATACATGTTGCACATGGATAATCTTTGTAAAGCTGTAGCACTGCAATGCTAACTGTGATGATTAATCAGTTGACATGAAGTTAAAGGAGCAGTTGTGACTGACCTTCCCTCCTCACCCCCACCCAGTCCTGCCGCCATTTTCTAGCCAAATTATTGTGAATCTACGTGCTATAGGTTAATTGATTTAATTGCATCAAATTCAGGATGTGTATAGAGACATCCTGTTGCTACATGTATAATTTAATTGTAGTAGGTTAATGTTATCAATTACAGGGATAAGACTATGTAAGTTTTTCATTACTCTGCTCAGCAATCATGTGCCTTTGAGGAACCAGGTCATTTCATTCCCACTCACAACACCATTCTATAGCTTTGGCCTGTGCAGATCGAGACAAAGGTCCACTGAACAATTTTTCATTTGACCTTGTCTTTATAATTTATTTTTATTTTTATGTGCATTTGTTCTCATTCATGTAAAAGTGTGTGCAATTTTCTGCTTGATTCACACCACAAGTTAAGCCATCCCCATGTCACATTGGTTGCATGGGAGGTGGGTGCATGCACTACACCTGCACCGTGTATATTTATCTACAGTGTGTGCAGTGATGAGGGTACGTACATGTGCATGTACATGTATGCTTTTCTCATTATCGACATGTTACATGTGAAAGTACATGTATTGTTATGCTTTACAGTTGGACATGGCAATAGTGAGGGAGACAGGGTTCACGTGGAGACATTCGACACTTATGTCCAAGATGTTGCTGGCCATATGGAAGAGATGACATCAAAGCATCCTGGTGTACCGAGTATGATGCTGGGCCACTCTATGGTGAGTTGTAATGCATCATGCTATTTTACATACACATTTGCACACAAGCAGGATTAATAACAGCAATGCACATACATGTATATGTTCAGGTAAATACACTTTTCTGTTGTTTGAGGAACGAATTAGACAGAAAATATGCTCCTATATGAATGCAGTTTGAGTGTAGCCAACTGTTGGGGTCTAGCTGTTGTTAGGTGCTAATATGTGCAGGTATGCTGATGCAATGTCTGTGGAGGTCTTGTATTGATGGATGTTGATATGCTGGTATGCTGATGCAAGGTCAAGGGGTGGTAGAGGCCTCTTGGCAAGCTGTTGACTGAGTGTTGGATTTGTGTGCCATGTGGTCTGGTTGTATAAGAGATGGTCTTTGTGTGCATGTAAGCATTCTAGACGTCGTGTGCACGGTTACTGTTGTGGCAACTCACCCCCCCTTCCAAAAGCCGACAATGGTAGCGGCGTGATGTCTTAACACACACAGGCTCCAAGTCAGATGTACGAGAATGCGGCAGCCAGGTACTGAGAGATGAGGCAGAACAGCCACATGCAAGGAATCAAGTGCTCCTGTTGCAAAATGCACTAATGTGTTCTATTATGCTGCTTTTTGGGCAGAGCAGTGGTAACATGGTTTTTTTAACTCACTATGTGAGGTTTTTTCCTTTGAGGTGGTGTGGGTCCATCACCTCCAAATTAGGTCAAAATTAGCTGGCCCCTGCTCTGTGTAGGTTGAACTATGTGTATGATGACAGTGGTATGTGACAAGTTGTAAGTGACGTGCACAGCAGATGCAGCACCAATTATATGTCAAAGTGGGATGGATGAAGCAAGCATGATATAGGAGCAAAAATTGATGCGTTATGTGCAGATGGATAGGTTTATTTACAAGTTCATGTACATGTACAATACTGATATTTGATTCTGTTTGCTTAAGATCATGGACAGTTATCCCTGTCATGGATATTATTTAAGTCAACAATGTGGACAATTCATTGCAGCAAAAATATGTTGTGTCAAAATCAATTTCCATAGAGTAAAATGATCTTAGTTTTTCACCTTACATATGAAGTGGAGCTTGTAGAACATGTACATGTGTATATGGAGTTTCTCAAGGTTGCTGCAGCATTGCATGACACTCCTGAGAACTTCCTAATACTACCGATATCTGAAAAAAGGGTGTAGCCTGGTGTGGTAGGTTTTCTTTGCTATAGCCTGCAGTATGCTTCATTTCTTAATAAAACAAGTGAATAGGTTCTATAATGCGTCTTATTTCAATAAGGAGGCTTGTCTGATCGACTGAAGTAAGCCTAGAAAACAAGTTCACTGGTTACGACCCATATCTGGTGTTTAGAGGGCTTGTATGAACCACAGGATTCTTACTCTACCTATCAAAATGCCTGATTTAATACATGGTTCAAACAAAAACAAGCAACTCCATTCAGAGGGAATTTTTTGGAATTTAATCAAGATTTCTCTGTGTCTTACATGTACGTAAAACCAGTGTTGAACTGTTTGATAGTACTGTCAGTTTGGTCCAGACTGGAACCACTAACATGTGCATGTACATCTACACATGTCATGTGTTCATTGCTCATTTAGGGTGGGCTGATTGCTACGTTGGTTGCAGCACAGCACCAGTCACTTATTTCTGCTCTCCTACTGAGCGCTCCTGCACTAGACACTGTCCCTGCATATGGAAGCTTTGTGGCAAATGCTGTTGTGAGCTAAATAGTATTCATGTTGGTGCACTGGTTCAAATTTATAATTTATTGCCTCTAGCAATTTGCTGCCCAAATAATCATGATTTGTTGTCCACAAGCACCTTTGAGCAAACTTGATCCCAATCATATCAGCTCAATTCCTGAAGAAGTTAGTGGGTTGCAATAATTTCATTACTGTATGTATATGTATGTGCAGTAGATGCACGTGTAACATGTTTGTCAATAGATAGTGTGTCAGAAACAGTTGTTGTACATATATGTTTCCATGTACAAGGTGTTATTTTCGTTTGTTCCAAGCTCCCCATGCACCCCCTCTTTACATGCATTGCCCTACAGATGTGATAAATATTACATTTTACACTGTACCTCGACCCTTGTTTCCTTGATTTTTACACCACCATTGCCTCCAGATCCTTCATGTATTACTACCAACTTCACATATTAGTTGCATGTGTGTGTACTTGTATTCAATGAGTAGATATCTGATTGTACCCATTGAAACTGACAACCTTTGTTAGTATCGTTTTTAATTTTTTTTAGTATCATTTCTGAGAGTAGGACAGAGTGGTGCCTGACCCCCCAACATAGTTTATATGAAAAGATATGCGAAACGCTCACGATTGTGAAGATACGAACATTTAAACGCTGGCCACTTATTTCCGTTGGTGAAGGAGTACATGTATTACATGTATATTATACAGTAAAAGTGTACTCCTTTGTCTGTAATTGTCATATCTGCTGTCGCATATATCCACCCCCCAATGAAAAAAAAGGCTGATGTTTAATAATTGATGATTGTAAGGGGTAGCGCATATTACCAGGAAAGAGAAAGAGCATTAAAGTAAAGTTGACGCTTGCTATTAAAATGTACACGTAATTAATAATTCAGGCCACTGTAACTCCATGATGGACAGACTAATTCCCAGTGCGTAAGAAAGAAGTTGTAGAGGACATAAATGTCTCTTAGAATATGACATCATTTGAAAATTTGAAAAAATATGCGCTAGGTCTTATATGCAACATTTGGTAAAACAGTAATAAAAGAGGAGCTAGAAGGTAGACCAACTGTTCACCTGGCAAGTGAATAGCGAGACGAATAACAGCGAGACGAATAATCAGCCCGTGATTTTTCACGGGGACACGCTAGTAAACAAATAAACGTCGCACACATACGCCCACGTTCATTTGTTTATACGCCCACGTTCATTTGTTAAGGGTCACGTTGCAAGCGTCACGTGCTGATGATAGTTCTCGTTTACAAATATGAGCAGTAGAGAAGTACACGTAAGCGTTGGGCAAGGGAGTTTGATGCGTATGCATATGCATGTAGCGGAAGGATGATTTATATTGTTGGCTTGTATCCTGTATGAGGTGCGTGGTTACGTTTTTAATCCTCAAAACAATATGATTCCTTTAATGTATACAATAGGCCGGAGCGGTACAATCGAAGTGGCAGATATAGGCTTTTATCTGTACCATAACCCTAGCTAGGGGCTAGGCAGAGATAAAGTGATTCCATATACAGTGTACATGCCTAATGTTGTCGTCTGATGCCTGACTGTCGCGCTACCACGAATGCCTTAGGCGTTATATCCGGCACGCTCCCCTGGTCGCGTTCAAGTCGCTACATACATCCATCAAACCATTTCAATCACAATGTTACAGTACGTCAACTACGCACTCTCTCTCTGTTGTAGCGAAGAGAGAGAGAGAGAGAGAGAGAGAGAGAGAGAGGGAGGGAGGGAGGGAGGGAGAGATAGAGAGAGTGAGAGAGAGGTCACTACGCCTGTAGCACTAATTGCCAACCATTTTACTGCTTTTACTTTCGTTTAAACACAAGCCATTTTTTACCTGTTCCACGAGAAACGGGTACTAGTTTGTTGGAAACAGCCAAAATGAAAACTAATCGGCACTAAACATAAATCAAAAGCAGTTGCATATTATGATAGTCCAATCATTGCTGTGATGTACTCTGAATTTTTTTTAAACATTTGGATCATTAGGCTATTCTGTCTTCGGGCACGCCCAACTGACTCCATCATTTCGCGGTAGTTTCAGGCTAAAAGTACAGATTTTTTCTAGGCAGTTTTCAAACAGATTTTTAATCTGAATGTAATTCATATTACTACACAATCATTTTAGTCAAGAAACGCAATCAAAATATTATGTCATAATCAAGATACAGCAGCTTTTAGTTGCAGAAGAGCTGTCATTTTGCCTTTGCGGTTGTCGTTTTGGGGGTGGGTCCGTTATGGTTTACAGCGTTGTTCTTGTAAAAAGGCTGCACGTGGAAGATGCAATACTGGTATCTGCAGTGCTTGCTGTGGGTTTCTTTGAAGTCGTCAACGGAAGAATAGTGAGATGGCTCTATAACGCCGCAATGACATATAGAGCTTTTCGACCTACATACCTACATATTTATGCGATGGTACCCGAAGAATACAATGTAGCTTTCAGTTCTATATATGATCACTGGTATAAGGATGTGTTGCTACCATCCTATAGGATTTGTCAGCAACAGCCATATGCACTGAAAGAAGTTTGCAGAATTACACTTGCTGGTACTAGTGAATACAATGAATTAGACACCCTCTCCTATTGCAATGAAGACCCAAATTGTATGAACAGAAAAAGCATATATTGTCAGCAAACAAATGTGGGCCCAAAAACATCCATCCCTGCCTGTTGTTTCCTTGCACACATCAATGGACTATCCTGCTCCTATTTTTGCAGCTGGGAAGATGTGTCCAACCTTTTCCTCTGGAAGTATAAGATCCTTACTATTTCAAAGTAGGGTAGATGCAGTTTACATTCATAGTATCAGTTAGCACAAAATAATGTGAGTTCTGCCATCATCATGTTATGAGTGTTTATTGAGAAACGCAAATGTAGAGGCTCTAGAAGACAAAGCAATGCCAGTATGCAAATTGAGAGTACTGTACATAAGGGGTGGTTATGGGAGCACTGTACGTACATAAGGGGGTGGTTATGGGAGCACTGTACATAAGGGGTGGTTATGGGAGCACTGTACATAAGGGGGTGGTTATGGGAGCACTATACATAAGGGGTGGTTATTGGAGCACTGTACATACATGTAAGGGGGTGGTTATGGGAGCACTGTACATAAGGGGTGGTTATGGGAGCACTATACATAAGGGGTGGTTAACAATCCTAGCAACTGGAGCAGCCATTATTTCAACTGTAAGAACTGTCAGTGGAAGTGTTGCAGTATGCTTCATTTGAGGGTGAGTTTGGGCACATTGTCAATTGAATCAACATCCTCATCTGAGCAGAAGAGTTGAAGAATTCGTAGCACAAAGCTGAAAGGAAGGTTTAAGACAGCTAGTCTGTAGTAGAGAGCACAATTAAAAGCCATCATAAGATGTCCGCAGAGGATGTGCAAGCCAGACTTCTTGCTCAATATTCAAATATGGACATTTTGTTGCTATATCAGAAGTCCCTGTTGTTGGCCAAATTGGAGTGGTATATCCAACGCAAGTACCTTTCTGAGAGGATGGAGTTCAGAGTGAAACACATCCTAATGAAGTCAGCCTGGATAAAAGAGAGATTTGATGAAGTGAATACAAGTCAGAATATCAAGTATGTGCTTTTATAAAGTCTTTCTTCAACTGCACAATAGCAGACAGTTTTGTTGCATCATACATTATCAATGCTTCGGATAATAATGTATGCTAGGAATGATTGTAGTAAAATTAGGGAATGCCTTCAGGAATAAGTACTAAATAGCACTCACAAAAACAAAGGCAGAAAGCAGTCTTAGCACGAAAGGAACCTTTTTAGTCGGACAAGTATGGGAACTCAGCTACTCTCTTTGATCTCCGTCGTTCTGCACAATACTGGTCCGGTGACACAAAATGAAGCCGTTAGTGCGCATGTGCAATATAATGTATAATAAATCAGCAGGACGCGGTATTGCACCAATTGCAAACCACCAGTCCTAGAAGCTTGGCTTTGGCACAAAAACTATGTTAAAGTGTAAGGCTACATACAAGCATCAAATAAAATGCTTTCTATTTCTGGCAATGATGCATCAAAAAAAGTGCCGTTTTTTGGGTAATCCTTCTGACCGATTAACTTTAAAAGAAGGTCTTCAACCCTTAACTTGTTGTGAGAGAAAAAGATGCATACCTTCATCCAACTGATTTATAAACATATAGCAACGAACAAAATGATTGAAGTTTCATCTCCGACACATTTTAGTTTTTGCAAATTCCAAAAAATGGGCTACAAAAGTACCTGTTTCTCATGCAACGGGTGTTAAATAAGCGGCAGCTCGAGGGGGGGGGGGGGGGGGGGGGGGGAGCGGGAAGTATTGTCGAAATAAAAGTTTGTCAAGGGGGTATTTAAAAGCCTATCTCGGGGTGTAGAAGTATAACACAAGCTTGTCCCTGTGGTGGTTTTGCTAGTAGCTGGGGAGCGGAACGTTAACCTTTTTAAAACCAGTGTGGCCATTATAACTTGATTAGACTGACCTTTGATTGGGTAAGAATCACGTTGGTGCTATTTTCTTAATAACTTTTTGAAAATTAGTGTGTTACATGTAACTTTGTAATTCCACAAACCCCCTCTAAAATGCCTATGCCTGGAGAATATCTCAGTGCCAATATGATCCCAGGATACTAAGAATCAGTCATGGGGGTCCAGATACAAGGTCAACTCACCAAATCAATGGACTGAATTATCTGGTGATCATTATCTGTTAGACAAGTATGGGCTTGCAACCTGGCCTTCCTGAAGATTGGGCTACTCACATGCAGGGTAGTTTAGTCACATGTGGATCATCTCCAAGTAGGACATTTACTTTCCAGTAAGCAACAGTCAAAAAGCAAAAAATAAAAAGTTAGATAAATAATCAACCACTGCCATATCACTTTATCATGGCAGAAACTTCAAGTGAGCAAGGTTTATCTTCCCAACTCCACAAGCACACACTACAGTCTAATATTAGGCTTCCAGTAGAATGGTTTCAGGTAGCTGAGTGTGTGAAGCTCAGCAGAAGCAAACACTCAACAGCCTGTAGGGTCATAATGTTCTGTTATGTGTTGTCCCAACTTCATGCAATACTTGCTTAGCTGGTTAACAAGTGCAAGCTTCAAAACATGTGTAACAGGATATCTAACTTCTAAAACGGAGGCCATCAATTTCTTTCTGTGATAAGCCATGATACAAGAGTGTTTTTTGAGCATTTACTGTCAGCATTTTGGTATGGCCAAATCCCTAAAGTGCTGATGGTAAATGCTCAAAAAACACTGCATGCATCTATATCCTGAGCTCCCATAATGGTAAAACATGTGAAATAACTCTCCTAAGGATAGCTGGTATGAAATGGGACAGTAATGGTCTAGCAAAAGTCTCTAGGAATATTTTTAGGAAGGTCCGACCACCTGACCATTATGGGATTGGACGGTGTAAAGCATGGGAACAAAGTTGACAGAAATGGAAAAGCAAAATACACACATACACATATTTAGCACTCACTGGCAGTAATTACAGCGCCAGCATAGTACTATTGTGCTAAATATACATGTACATGTAGGTGCATTTCATATTTTCAATTCTACCCATGCCACTGTTGCCTTCCAAACCAACACGTGCATGTACATGTATATGCTCATGGAGAATGCTTGTTTCACGTCGTCACAAGGTGGTGAGATGCATCATATCTTGGCTACCATCTTGTACATGTAATAAGTAATCCAACCTCCCCCATCCCTCTCCCTGGTCTCGTGGGGGGGGGGAGGGGGGGATATCCTGTATGTAAAAATCTAAACTTAAGCACAAAGACAAACCAATGTGTACAAACTACTCATGAAATAGTGCAATTTGATTGGGCAACCAAATGAGATAGTTGGACTAGGTATCATTGTTAATCCTTCCAATCTGGTTTTAATAATCGTTATTATGGTACAATTTCATTCCCATGAATGATAGTAAGCTTAAATACACATAAGCACACCTTCCTCCACCTTAGTACTCTCAATGTGGTGTTCTGTTATCATAGGAACAGCTTTGTGCTGCATCTGAGGATGGAAATATTGACGAGGTTAAGAAATTGCTGGAACAAGGAGTACATGTTGATTGTACATATTGGGTGAGTACTATATCATCTCACATAACCACAGTGATAAGAACTGAGATGTTAAATCTACATTCTAAATTACATCAACACAACATCAAAACACTATGACATATCCAGGAAACCTGAGGGGCAGGTGTACTTGAGTAATTAGATTTCCCTCCACATCATACCTCCACCCCACACCCTCACCTTTCCCTCTACATCACACCTTCACCATTCCCAGCACCTCATAACTCACACCCTCACCATTGGTACAGTACCAGTCTGCCAAGGTACACTAGGGTACACACACCATTCACTCCACTGTTAGGCCTGATGAGAGCATTATATTATATACATGTACATGTAGCATGCTCAGGCATATCAACAGTGGCACCCCCACCCTCCTTCCTCCCCTTTATATGAGGGGTACACACACCTTTCACTCCACTGTTAGGCCTGATGAGAGCATTACATTATATACATGTACATGTAGCATGCTCAGGCATATCAACAGTGGCACCCCCACCCTCCTTCCTCCCCTTTATATGAGGTTAAATCCATACAAGTGCACACCTCCAGTGGTATCATGTGCATCAAATGTTCCATTTCTCCTTGCCATAATATGCACCTATTGAACATGTGTGATGTCATTTTGTACCTAATGAAGCCTGCTGTGCCATTACATTTCCTAATGTCATGACTGAACACTTGTTATCATCCAGACAATGGTTGGAGTAGGGAGTAGTACATCAATCTTATATTTGGACTCTTCCTACTCACCTGCCCCACCCCCACCTCCTGATTCAAATTATTTCCTCCCATGTGGTTGTGTCCTCTGTGACTGTGTGAAGGATGGGTTGTGTGGTAGGATGTTCCTGGTACAGCCATAATCATATGTTCATCTCTTCAGTTTAGAGGACAGTCATCACTGATGAGAGCATCTAAGAATGGCCATGAAGAGGTTGTGAGGATGTTGCTATCTGCTGGTGCCAAAGTTGATCTACAGAATAAGGTGGTGAGTAGTACCAGCCCAGCCCAAGGACATGTGGTGACTTGTACTCTGATGTGAGAACTGTAAATTGAACTACAGTACAAGGACATGTGTACACCATTGAGTTCATACCACTGGAGCTGTGCACTTGTATGGATTTATTAAGGGGAGGGGCGTTATGGATTATAGTATACATGTAATCTACAATGCAGGGAAGTTAAGGGTCTTGTAAGGTGGAAAGTATCATAAATCTGTGGGATCAATGGAAAATGCAAGGATTTGATTGGCTTTTCCTAACTGGAATGTGGAGTACAATCATAGTTTGTTTTTGCAATTTAGTTTGTCAGAAATACATAATGGAACGAATCACTGCAAACATTCAACTATTTGGGGGATGTTACTGTCCACTTTGCGACCCCCCCCCCCCCCCCCCCCTCCTCCCAAAGAGGTCTGTTGTTGATACCACCTGAGGTGTGAACTTCTATGAGTGGTGATGAGTTGTGATACTTATGTATGGGAACCATTATTAATGTGTTGGTGAGGGGGCTCTTAGGGGTCCATACATGTATGCTTCTACTGTGCCGTTACATTTTACCATAGTCAGGTGGATGGTATAGATTTGTATTCAATGCATGTCCTCAATTTTAAAACTCAGGTAGCCACACCAGCCCACAGTTCCATGTGCTTTGCAAGGTAGCTATACCAGTATGTAGCCACTAGCAGAAATTATGAAAAATTCCGTTCTAACTAAATGACCTGAAAAATGCAGTTATTGTAATGACAGGCCCCTACTCCCACCATACATGTCCAACACATGCCCACAATGGCCCAGACTTGTTTAGCATGTGTGCAAGACCCTATTGCAATGACCACAAAGCTCACCAATGGTGCAAGAGCATCTGCCACATGTCTGCACACAGCTTGTAACACTTAACAGAGCACTGGTCAGTAAGACTGTATGGAAATAAGAATGTGTGTGGCATTACTGGTACCAGTATGTGTGTGGCATTACTGGTACCAGTATGTGTGTGGCATTACTGGTACCAGTATGTGTGTGACATTACTGGTACAAGTATGTGTGTGGCATTACTGGTACCAGTATGTGTGTGGCATTACTGGTACCTGTGTGGCAGTACTTGGTAATGTACATTACTGAGCTGAGAGCATGAGGAAGGATAGTAGAGGTATGAGTGCAGTGAGTGTGTGTGTACGAGAGTACCCTTGGGGTAAGCAGGAGCACATGGCACGTCTTGGTTCCCATGAACCTTTATACATTAAGTGCAATCATTGTCAAAGACCATGAACCCCAACTTTCCCTTCTCACACCCACACCATCCCTCCAACCCACACCCTCACCTTTCCCTGCTCATCACACCCCACCGTTCCCATCACCTTTTTACTCACACCCTCACCTTTGGTAGTCTCAACAGACCCCACAGTCCTGTCTACCAGGGTACACTAGGGTACACACACACCATTCACTCCATTGTTAGGCCTGATGATTGAGAGCTAAGCAGTCAACAGTGGCACCTCTACCTCCTCCCCTTTATAAGGTTAAACCCATATTTAGACAATAGCGGAAGTGATTCGTGCAATATGATTGGTCAATTGCAGGTATCTAAACGCGGTAGAAACCTAGAGAGGGACTCTAAGTGCCAGTGGGGGGATTCTAAGTGCCCCGGGCACTTAAAATCCCCCCCCACTGGCACTTAGAATCCCTCCCGTTATCGTTATCGCGTTGCGCGATAATGTATCATACGCGTTGCTATTGTCTAAATTGGTTAGACACTGAAACCGAGGGATCTACGTGATTTATAATCCCCTCGGGCCCTTAGTAGCGCCCTTGCTACGCTCAGAATGCTACAGCCCAGGGCCCTCGGGGATTCTAAATCACGTAGATACCTCGGTTTCAGTGTCTAACCTATATATGTACAACACCTCATAACCAATAATAGTGCACACCTCATTTGCACAAATGTTTCCATTTTTCTTTACACATATAGAACATGTGTGATGTCATTTTGTACCTAATGAAGCCTGCTGTGCCATTACATTTCCTAATGTCATGACTGAACACTTGTTATCATCCAGACAATGGTTGGAGTAGGGAGTAGTACATCAATCTTATATTTGGACTCTTCCTACTCACCTGCCCCACCCCCACCTCCTGATTCAAATTATTTCCTCCCATGTGGTTGTGTCCTCTGTGACTGTGTGAAGGATGGGTTGTGTGGTAGGATGGTCCTGGTACAGCCATAATCATATGTTCATCTCTTCAGGATGGACAGTCATCACTGATGAGAGCATCTGAGAATGGCCATGAAGAGGTTGTGAAGATATTGCTATCTGCTGGTGCCAATGTTGATCTACTGAGTAAGGTGAGTAGTACCAGCCCAGCCCAAGGACATGTGGTGACTTGTACTCTGATGTGAGAACTGTAAATTGAACTACAGTACAAGGACATGTGTATACCATTGAGTTCATACCACTGGAGCTGTGCACTTGTATGGGTTTATCCTCATTAAGGGGAGGGGCATTGTGGATTATAATGTAATCTAGAATGCAGGGGAGTTAAGGGGCTTGTAAGGTGTGTGTGTGAGGGCAGTGAGTGTGTGTATGAGTGCAGTGTGTGTATGAGTGCAGTGAGTGTGTGTATGAGTGCAGTGAGTGTGTGTGTATGAGTGCAGTGAGTGTGTATGAGTGCAGTGAGTGTGTGTATGAGTGCAGTGAGTGTGTGTATGTGAGTGCAGTCAGGGTGTGTCATATCTTGGTTCCTATGAACCGTTTTGCACGTTGAGTGCAATCAATTCTTGTCAAAGACTATGAACCCCAACTTTCCCTCCCCCACACCCTCATTCCCTCCATATCACATCCTCACATCCTCGCCTCCCACCTCCCACACTTCACACCACCCACACCTTCAACCGACATTCTCACTTTCCCTCCACAAAATTGGTTCTGCTATAGTCATAATGCATGACGCACAAGGACTCTAGTCCAAACATACATGTACATTGTATAATACTACATGTGTAAGACTACTATACATGTGTAACTCTGAAATCCATTGTAAAATAAACCTGAATAACCTACATGTACACTGTAGTATTTGGCTCAAATTGACAAAATGTATTTGGGAAAATCGATTTTTTTATATTTTGATTGTGTGGTAGGATGTTCCTGGTACAGCCATAATCATATGTTCATCTCTTCAGTATAGAGGACAGTCATCACTGATGAGAGCATCTGGGAATGGCCATGAAGAGGTTGTGAGGATATTGCTATCTGCTGGTGCCAATGTTGATCTACAGGATAAGGTGAGTAGTACCAGCCCAGCCCAAGGACATGTGGTGACTTGTACTCTGATGTGAGAACTGTAAATTGAACTACAGTAAAAGGACATGTGTACACCATTGAGTTCATACCACTGGAGCTGTGCACTTGTATGGGTTTATCCTCATTAAGGGGAGGGGCGTTATGGATTATAATGTAATCTAGAATGCAGGGGAGTTAAGGGGCTTGTAAGGTGTGTGTGTGAGGGCAGTGTGTGTGTATGAGTGCAGTGAGTGTGTGTATGAGTGCAGTGAGTGTGTGTGTATGAGTGCAGTGAGTGTGTGTGTATGAGTGCAGTGAGTGTGTATGAGTGCAGTGAGTGTGTGTATGAGTGCCGTGAGTGTGTGTATGAGTGCAATGAGTGTGTGTATATGAGTGCAGTCAGGGTGTGTCATATCTTGGTTCCTATGAACCGTTTTGCATGTTGAGTGCAATCAATTCTTGTCAAAGACTATGAACCCCAACTTTCCCTCCCCCACACCCTTATTCCCTCCATATCACATCCTCACATCCTCGCCTCCCACCTCCCACACTTCACACCACCCACACCTTCAACCGACATTCTCACTTTCCCTCCACAAAATTGGTTCTGCTATAGTCATAATGCATGACGCACAAGGACTCTAGTCCAAACATACATGTACATTGTATAATACTACATGTGTAAGACTACTATACATGTGTAACTCTGAAATCCATTGTAAAATAAACCTGAATAACCTACATGTACACTGTAGTATTTGACTCAAATTGACAAAACGTACATGTATTTGGGAAAATCGATTTTTTAATATTTTGATTGTGTGGTAGGATGTTCCTGGTACAGCCATAATCATATGTTCATCTCTTCAGTATAGAGAGTCATCACTGATGAGAGCATCAGAGAACGGCCATGAAGAGGTTGTGAGGATATTGCTATCTGCTGGTGCCAATGTTGATCTGCAGGATAATCGGGTGAGTAGTACCAGCCCAGCCCAAGGACATGTGGTGACTTGTACTCTGATGTGAGAACTGTAAATTGAACTACAGTACAAGGACATGTGTACACCATTGAGTTCATACCACTGGAGCTGTGCACTTGTATGGGTTTATCCTCATTAAGCGTTATGGATTATAATGTAATCTACAATGCAGGGGAGTTAAGGGACTTTTAAGGGGTGTGTGTATGAGTGCAGTGAGTGTGTGTATTAGTGCAGTGAGTGTGTGTGTGCGAGTGTGTGTATACATGTATGAGTGCAGTGGGTGGGTGTGTAGAGCTGAGAGTATGGCGTCAAAGACGCCTCGTTCATGGCAAGATGGCGTTGATTAAGGAGAGGTGAGTTAGTGAATTTCAATGAACAGTGTAGAGAGGGAGGGACGGGTGCAATTTGAGGGTGGATTCTGAGAGGAGGTGAAAAGTTGAAGGGCGTAGCGGGCCTTTGGCCCCCCCCTGACCTGCCCTAAGCCCGAATTTTCTTCTCTCACACTCACAGTCCTCTGGACTGTTTGCTTTATGAGTGCAGTGAGTGTGTGTGTATGAGTGCAGTCAGGGTGTGTAAGCACATGGCATGTCTTGGTTCCCATGAACCTTTTGCACGTTGAGTGCAATCAATTCTTGTCAAAGACTATGAACCCCAACTTTCCCTCCCCCACACCCTCAAATGTTCCCTTCATATCACATCCCCACCTCACATCTCCCACACGTCACACCACCCTCACCTTCAACCCACATCCTCACTTTCCCTCCACAAAATTGGTTCTGCTATAGTCATATACATGTACATGATGCGCAAGGTCTCTAGTCCAATCATATTAATATCACATGTACACGTATAAAACTACTATACATGTGTAACTCTGAATCACCTAGGCATTTAGCTAACAAAATTGTCAAAACCAATCATTTAGAAATATTTGGAAAAACCGATTTTCAGACTGAAAAATTGTGTTTTTTTTTTTAATTCTTCTAAGGAACAGATTTCATTGTTCAGGGTAGGTTAAACACCCTAATGCATGCTTATTTGATATGAAACCTATTTAGCAGTGACCTGGTTATTGTCCAGAGGTCAACAGGCAGAGGTTTATCGACACCCCAACACCCCAAGGATAACAAGGCTGGAAAGGTGCCATTTCTAGCCTAAAATTTTGGTCACACAGCCAGTAGACCACTTGTGCAGAGGGCAGTAATTATAAATTGGAAACTCCACCTTTAATAGGAGGGGCTTATGGACGAGAGGTTTGATTTTGTTGATGTGCTATATATACTCTAAGGGGTCACAGTATAAAACATATGGGCTCTTTTAAGTGTCAGGTGATCCTTAGTTGATCTTTGTTTGCTATACAATGACTGATCACCTGATGCTCATAAGGCTTACAGTTTTATACCTAATGAAGCCTGCTGTGCCATTACATTTCCTAATGTCATGACTGAACACTTGTTATCATCCAGACAATGGTTGGAGTAGGGAGTAGTACATCAATCTTATATTTGGACTCTTCCTACTCACCTGCCCCACCCCCACCTCCTGATTCAAATTATTTCCTCCCATGTGGTTGTGTCCTCTGTGACTGTGTGAAGGATGGGTTGTGTGGTAGGATGTTCCTGGTACAGCCATAATCATAAGTTCATCTCTTCAGTATAGAGAGTCATCACTGATGAGAGCATCTGGGAATGGCCATGAAGAGGTTGTGAGGATATTGCTATCTGCTGGTGCCAAAGTTAATCCACAGGATAAGGTGAGTAGTACCAGCCCAGCCCAAGGACATGTGGTGACTTGTACTCTGATGTGAGAACTGTATTTTGAACTACAGTACAAGGACATGTGTACACCATTGAGCTCATATATATCACTGGAGCTGTGCACTTGTATGGGTTTATCCTCATTAAGGGGAGGGGCGTTATGGATTATAATGTAATCTAGAATGCAGGGGAGTTAAGGGGCTTGTAAGGTGTGTGTGTGAGGGCAGTGAGTGTGTGTATGAGTGCAGTGTGTGTGTATGAGTGCCGTGAGTGTGTATGAGTGCAGTGTGTGTATGAGTGCAGTGAGTGTGTGTATGAGTGCAGTGAGTGTGTGTGTGTATGAGTGCAGTGAGTGTGTATGAGTGCCGTGAGTGTGTGTATGAGTGCAGTGAGTGTGTGTATATGAGTGCAGTCAGGGTGTGTCATATCTTGGTTCCTATGAACCGTTTTGCACGTTGAGTGCAATCAATTCTTGTCAAAGACTATGAACCCCAACTTTCCCTCCCCCACACCCTCATTCCCTCCATATCACATCCTCACATCCTCGCCTCCCACCTCCCACACTTCACACCACCCACACCTTCAACCAACATTCTCACTTTCCCTCCACAAAATTGGTTCTGCTATAGTCATAATGCATGACGCACAAGGACTCTAGTCCAAACATACATGTACATTGTATAATACTACATGTGTAAGACTACTATACATGTGTAACTCTGAAATCCATTGTAAAATAAACCTGAATAACCTACATGTACACTGTAGTATTTGGCTCAAATTGACAAAACGTATTTGGGAAAATCGATTTTTTAATATTTTGATTGTGTGGTAGGATGTTCCTGGTACAGCCATAATCATATGTTCATCTCTTCAGCATGGACAGTCATCACTGATGAGAGCATCTGGGAATGGCCATGAAGAGGTTGTGAGGATATTGCTATCTGCTGGTGCCAAAGTTGATCTACAGGATAAGGTGGTGAGTAGTACCAGCCCAGCCCAAGGACATGTGGTGACTTGTACTCTGATGTGAGAACTGTAAATTGAACTACAGTACAAGGACATGTGTACACCATTGAGTTCATACCACTGGGGCTGTGCACTTGTATGGGTTTATCCTCATTAAGGGGAGGGGCGTTATGGATTATAATGTAATCTACAATGCAGGGGAGTTAAGGGACTTTTAAGGGGTGTGTGTATGAGTGCAGTGAGTGTGTGTATATGAGTGCAGTCAGGGTGTGTCATATCTTGGTTCCTATGAACCGTTTTGCACGTTGAGTGCAATCAATTCTTGTCAAAGACTATGAACCCCAACTTTCCCTCCCCCACACCCTCATTCCCTCCATATCACATCCTCACATCCTCGCCTCCCACCTCCCACACTTCACACCACCCACACCTTCAACCGACATTCTCACTTTCCCTCCACAAAATTGGTTCTGCTATAGTCATAATGCATGACGCACAAGGACTCTAGTCCAAACATACATGTACATTGTATAATACTACATGTGTAAGACTACTATACATGTGTAACTCTGAAATCCATTGTAAAATAAACCTGAATAACCTACATGTACACTGTAGTATTTGGCTCAAATTGACAAAACGTATTTGGGAAAATCGATTTTTTAATGTTTTGATTGTGTGGTAGGATGTTCCTGGTACAGCCATAATCATATGTTCATCTCTTCAGCATGGACAGTCATCACTGATGAGAGCATCTGGGAATGGCCATGAAGAGGTTGTGAGGATATTGCTATCTGCTGGTGCCAAAGTTGATCTACAGGATGAGGTGAGTAGTTACCAGCCCAGCCCAAGGACATGTGGTGACTTATACTCTGATGTGAGAACTGTAAATTGAACTACAGTACAAGGACATGTGTACACCATTGAGTTCATACCACTGGAGCTGTGCACTTGTATGGGTTTATCCTCATTAAGGGGAGGGGCGTTATGGATTATAATGTAATCTACAATGCAGGGGAGTTAAGGGACTTTTAAGGGGTGTGTGTATGAGTGCAGTGAGTGTGTGTATATGAGTGCAGTCAGGGTGTGTCATATCTTGGTTCCTATGAACCGTTTTGCACGTTGAGTGCAATCAATTCTTGTCAAAGACTATGAACCCCAACTTTCCCTCCCCCACACCCTCATTCCCTCCATATCACATCCTCACATCCTCGCCTCCCACCTCCCACATTTCACACCACCCACACCTTCAACCGACATTCTCACTTTCCCTCCACAAAATTGGTTCTGCTATAGTCATAATGCATGACGCACAAGGACTCTAGTCCAAACATACATGTACATTGTATAATACTACATGTGTAAGACTACTATACATGTGTAACTCTGAAATCCATTGTAAAATAAACCTGAATAACCTACATGTACACTGTAGTATTTGGCTCAAATTGACAAAACGTATTTGGGAAAATCGATTTTTTAATATTTTGATTGTGTGGTAGGATGTTCCTGGTACAGCCATAATCATATGTTCATCTCTTCAGTATAGAGGACAGTCATCACTGATGAGAGCATCTGGGAATGGCCATGAAGAGGTTGTGAGGATATTGCTATCTGCTGGTGCCAATGTTGATCTACAGGATGAGGTGAGTAGTTACCAGCCCAGCCCAAGGACATGTGGTGACTTGTACTCTGATGTGAGAACTGTAAATTGAACTACAGTACAAGGACATGTGTACACCATTGAGTTCATACTACTGGAGCTGTGCACTTGTATGGGTTTATCCTCATTAAGCGTTATGGATTATAATGTAATCTACAATGCAGGGGAGTTAAGGGACTTTTAAGGGGTGTGTGTATGAGTGCAGTGAGTGTGTGTATTAGTGCAGTGAGTGTGTGTGTGCGAGTGTGTGTATACATGTATGAGTGCAGTGGGTGGGTGTGTAGAGCTGAGAGTATGGCGTCGAAGACGCCTCGTTCATGGCAAGATGGCGTTGATTAAGGAGAGGTGAGTTAGTGAATTTCAATGAACAGTGTAGAGAGGGAGGGACGGGTGCAATTTGAGGGTGGATTCTGAGAGGAGGTGAAAAGTTGAAGGGCGTAGCGGGCCTTTGGCCCCCCCCTGACCTGCCCTAAGCCCGAATTTTCTTCTCTCACACTCACAGTCCTCTGGACTGTTTGCTTTATGAGTGCAGTGAGTGTGTGTGTATGAGTGCAGTCAGGGTGTGTAAGCACATGGCATGTCTTGGTTCCCATGAACCTTTTGCACGTTGAGTGCAATCAATTCTTGTCAAAGACTATGAACCCCAACTTTCCCTCCCCCACACCCTCATTCCCTCCATATCACATCCCCACCTCACATCTCCCACACGTCACACCACCCTCACCTTCAACCCACATCCTCACTTTCCCTCCACAAAATTGGTTCTGCTATAGTCATATACATGATGCGCAAGGTCTCTAGTCCAATCATATTTATATCACATGTACACGTATAAAACTACTATACATGTGTAACTCTGAATCACCTAGGCATTTGGCTAACAAAATTGTCAAAACCAATCATTTAGAAATATTTGGAAAAACCGATTTTCAGACTGAAAAATTGTGTTTTTTTTTTTTTATTCTTCTAAGGAACAGATTTCATTGTTCAGTGTAGGTTAAACACCCTAATGCATGCTTATTTGATATGAAACCTATTTAGCAGTGACCTGGTTATTGTCCAGAGGTCAACAGGCAGAGGTTTATCGACACCCCAACACCCCAAGGATAACAAGGCTGGACAGGTGCCTTTTCTAGCCTAAAATTTTGGTCACACAGCCAGTAGACCACTTGTGCAGAGGGCAGTAATTATAAATTGGAAACTCCACCTTTAATAGGAGGGGCTTATGGACGAGAGGTTTGATTTTGTTGATGTGCTATATATACTCTAAGGGGTCACAGTATAAAACATATGGGCTCTTTTAAGTGTCAGGTGATCCTTAGTTGATCTCTGTTTGCTATACAATGACTGATCACCTGATGCTCATAAGGCTTACAGTTTTATACCTAATGAAGCCTGCTGTGCCATTACATTTCCTAATGTCATGACTGAACACTTGTTATCATCCAGACAATGGTTGGAGTAGGGAGTAGTACATCAATCTTATATTTGGACTCTTTCCTCCCATGTGGTTGTGTCCTCTGTGACTGTGTGAAGGATGGGTTGTGTGGTAGGATGTTCCTGGTACAGCCATAATCATATGTTCATCTCTTCAGTATAGAGAGTCATCACTGATGAGAGCATCTGAGAAAGGCCATGAAGAGGTTGTGAGGATATTGCTATCTGCTGGTGCCAAAGTTAATCTACAGGATGAGGTGAGTAGTACCAGCCCAGCCCAAGGACATGTGGTGACTTGTACTCTGATGTGAGAACTGTATTTTGAACTACAGTACAAGGACATGTGTACACCATTGAGCTCATGTATATCACTGGAGCTGTGCACTTGTATGGGTTTATCCTCATTAAGGGGAGGGGCGTTATGGATTATAATGTAATCTAGAATGCAGGGGGCTTGTAAGGTGTGTGTGTGAGGGTAGTGAGTGTGTGTATGAGTGCAGTGTGTGTGTGTATGAGTGCCGTGAGTGTGTATGAGTGCAGTGTGTGTACATGTATGAGTGCAGTGAGTGTGTGTATGAGTACAGTGTGTGTGTATGAGTGCAGTGAGTGTGTATGAGTGCAGTGAGTGTGTGTATGAGTGCCGTGAGTGTGTGTATGAGTGCAGTGAGTGTGTGTATTTGAGTGCAGTCAGGGTGTGTCATATCTTGGTTCCTACATGTACATGTATGAACCGTTTTGCACGTTAAGTGCAATCAATTCTTGTCAAAGACTATGAACCCCAACTTTCCCTCCCCCACACCCTCATTCCCTCCATATCACATCCTCACATCCTCGCCTCCCACCTCCCACACTTCACACCACCCACACCTTCAACCGACATTCTCACTTTCCCTCCACAAAATTGGTTCTGCTATAGTCATAATGCATGACGCACAAGGACTCTAGTCCAAACATACATGTACATTGTATAATACTACATGTGTAAGACTACTATACATGTGTAACTCTGAAATCCATTGTAAAATAAACCTGAATAACCTACATGTACACTGTAGTATTTGGCTCAAATTGACAAAACGTATTTGGGAAAATCGATTTTTTAATATTTTGATTGTGTGGTAGGATGTTCCTGGTACAGCCATAATCATATGTTCATCTCTTCAGTATAGAGAGTCATCACTGATGAGAGCATCAGAGAACGGCCATGAAGAGGTTGTGAGGATATTGCTATCTGCTGGTGCCAATGTTGATCTACAGGATAAGGTGAGTAGTACCAGCCCAGCCCAAGGACATGTGGTGACTTGTACTCTGATGTGAGAACTGTAAATTGAACTACAGTACAAGGACATGTGTACACCATTGAGTTCATACCACTGGAGCTGTGCACTTGTATGGGTTTATCCTCATTAAGCGTTATGGATTATAATGTAATCTACAATGCAGGGGAGTTAAGGGACTTTTAAGGGGTGTGTGTATGAGTGCAGTGAGTGTGTGTATTAGTGCAGTGAGTGTATGTGTGCGAGTGTGTGTATACATGTATGAGTGCAGTGGGTGGGTGTGTAGAGCTGAGAGTATGGCGTCAAAGACGCCTCGTTCATGGCAAGATGGCGTTGATTAAGGAGAGGTGAGTTAGTGAATTTCAATGAAGAGTGTAGAGAGGGAGGGACGGGTGCAATTTGAGGGTGGATTCTGAGAGGAGGTGAAAAGTTGAAGGGCGTAGCGGGCCTTTGGCCCCCCCCTGACCTGCCCTAAGCCCGAATTTTCTTCTCTCACACTCACAGTCCTCTGGACTGTTTGCTTTATGAGTGCAGTGAGTGTGTGTGTATGAGTGCAGTCAGGGTGTGTAACCACATGGCATGTCTTGGTTCCCATGAACCTTTTGCACGTTGAGTGCAATCAATTCTTGTCAAAGACTATGAACCCCAACTTTCCCTCCCCCACACCCTCATTCCCTTCATATCACATCCCCACCTCACATCTCCCACACGTCACATCACCCTCACCTTCAACCCACATCCTCACTTTCCCTCCACAAAATTGGTTCTGCTATAGTCATATACATGTACATGATGCGCAAGGTCTCTAGTCCAATCATATTAATATCACATGTACACGTATAAAACTACTATACATGTGTAACTCTGAATCACCTAGGCATTTGGCTAACAAAATTGTCAAAACCAATCATTTAGAAATATTTGGAAAAACCGATTTTCAGACTGAAAAATTGTGTTTTTTTTTTAAATTCTTCTAAGGAACCGATTTCATTGTTCACGGTAGGTTAAACACCCTAATGCATGCTTATTTGATATGAAACCTATTTAGCAGTGACCTGGTTATTGTCCAGAGGTCAACAGGCAGAGGTTTATCGACACCCCAACACCCCAAAGATAACAAGGCTGGACAGGTGCCTTTTCTAGCCTAAAATTTTGGTCACACAGCCAGTAGACCACTTGTGCAGAGGGCAGTAATTATAAATTGGAAACTCCACCTTTAATAGGAGGGGCTTATGGACGAGAGGTTTGATTTTGTTGATGTGCTATATATACTCTAAGGGGTCACAGTATAAAACATATGGGCTCTTTTAAGTGTCAGGTGATCCTTAGTTGATCTTTGTTTGCTATACAATGACTGATCACCTGATGCTCATAAGGCTTACAGTTTTATACCTAATGAAGCCTGCTGTGCCATTACATTTCCTAATGTCATGACTGAACACTTGTTATCATCCAGACAATGGTTGGAGTAGGGAGTAGTACATCAATCTTATATTTGGACTCTTCCTACTCACCTGCCCCACCCCCACCTCCTGATTCAAATTATTTCCTCTCATGTGGTTGTGTCCTCTGTGACTGTGTGAAGGATGGGTTGTGTGGTAGGATGTTCCTGGTACATCCATAATCGTATGTTCATCTCTTCAGGATAGATGGTCATCACTGATTACAGCATCTTGGAAAGGCCATGAAGAGGTTGTGAGGATATTGCTATCAGCTGGTGCTAATGTTGATCTACAGGATAAGGTGAGTAGTACCAGCCCAGCCCAAGGACATGTACTCTGATGTGAGAACTGTAAATTGAACTACAGTACAAGGACATGTGTACACCATTGAGCTCATATATACCACTGGAGCTGTGCACTTGTATGGGTTTATCCTCATTAAGGGGAGGGGCATTATGGATTATAATGTAATCTACAATGCAGGTGAGTTAAGGTGGCTTGTAAGGGGTGTGTGTGTATGAGTGCAGTCAGGTTGTGTAAGCACATAGCATGTCTTAGTTCCCATGAACCTTTTGCACGTTGAGTGCAATCATTGTCAACCCCAACTTTCCCTTCTCCTCACACCTTCACCTTCCCTCATGCCACCCTTACTTTTCCCTCCACCCACACCTCACCATTCCCTCCATATCATATCCTCACCTCTCTTATCTCCCTCACCTTCATCCCGCACATCCTCACTTTCCCTCTACAAAATTTGTTCATATACATGATGCACAAGGTCTCTCTAGTCCAAACTTATTAATACTACATTCATATTGCTGTGGCCAAAGTTTTGATAGTTGAGGTTTGGGGCCTTAGCAACACCTACAAACAGTCTCCGCAAAAGTGGCTGCCATACAGTTTGTGGTTATCTAATGCTATCATCAAAACGTTTATCTTATTGTTTGAAAAATCCTTATTTAAGGATGCCATTATCCATAAGGAAATCTTTTAGGTTGCATATTTTTCCAAACCAAGTAAGTAAGATACATGTAAAATAAATGCTATTGGTCAATTGTATACTGATTAACCTCCACATCAAACTTTAAATGATGTTAATATGACAAGTAATAAAAACATTCTCTACACGAGAAGGTTGGTGGTATATAGGAATCAAAGGTGATTGTGGTGTAAAAAGCAAGGGAACAAGGCTTCTGATTGAAAAGGAAAAATGAAATAGACCTATATTAGCAGCATGTTGTCATATTTAAATGTGCGTGCTAATATAGGTCTATTTCATTTTTCCTTTTCAATCAGAAGCCTTGTTCCCTTGCTTTTTACACCACCATCACTTTTGATTCCTATATACCACCAACCTTCTCGTGTAGAGAATGTTTTTATTACTTGTTTCCTAAATTTTTCTGGTGGATTTGGTATTGTATTTAGTTCTTGAAACGCATAGAATCAGGTAGCATAAATGTCAACTTGCGCGATCATGACAGGTTTATATTAGAATCTACAATTCTGTTGAGGTGTGTACCAAATATTACACTAGTCCCCAGACTATCTCCATTGAGGAGCAAAGGATTGATAAAGGTTAAAAGCGAAGCCATATAATACAAAGAATAAATGCACTCTAAGTAAACTGATCTCACGCTATAATCAGATAAACCATGCACCACAATACATGACCAAATTGACGTAAGCAACTTGGGCGTTATACACACATTTCAAACCGCATATTACTATAAAACGGAGAGACGCAGTATCTCTACCGCTGTACATGTAACTAAACTATTCCTTCCATTTTAGCGATATACCATGCATGCTCATATAATTTATCGATCCAGCATTTATCGATGCCGTATAAATGTACCTTTGGGTGGTCGTTTTGTTGTTCCTTTCCGCAAAAGTGGTTTTGTTGTTCCTTTCGGTACCGCGCTTGACATACGCATCTGGCAGCATCTGGATCTTTCCACTTTTAAATGCTCGAGTGGAATCAGAATTGTCCTCATGAGATTGTATGGTAAAACCATCGAATTTGATAACGCTGGTTATATTATACTGGTGCGTCATGAACATTGTGATAGCTGATGTAATGTGCTATTTTTAGATCAACACCAAATAAGGTACAACTAGCTTCAGCTAATTGCCCGATCGGTTAGGCGTCTAACAAATACCTGAAGATAACATGCGGACACATCCTGAAGCGATTGGTACACATGGCGTGCTTTACAAACATTCCTGTCGTGAGCTATGCTATCCCGAAGGAAGAAGAAGAAGAAGAAGAAGAAGACGACGGAGGAGAAATTTTAGGTGGGACTGGGTACGGACGATGGGGACGAGTATTTTTGTTCTCTAAAAGTACACCGTCTTATGACATATGTATAACGCAGAACTGTTCTCCTTTTTGATATTGCTCGATTGCCACTAAAAGCGAAGTGACCCGACTCTTGGCTGTCCCGCTAGACGCGAGTGACGTATTTTTAATGACATTCATGATACTGCAGGATTCCTACAGTAGTGGTCAAAATAAACTTGACGTTTTTTGTAATGCCGTTACAGTTGCACGGTCGTTTTAAAAGACCGCACGCTAGTCGAACTGTACTGTACGCGGACGCCTGTAGTTTACACCTAATTAACAAGTTCTTTGATCGCCGTTCGCGAACACCGTTTGCTGGAACGTTGTCACCGTTCGCGAGAACGTTTCTACACGCGCATTGAGAAGCTTAACGCTTCGCTGATGTTTGCCCTCGCCCACTCTAATTGCTTCCCTTTATTAGCTTCTCGGGTCATTTGACAATAGGCGCTATGGTGGAACTGTCGGTGAAAAGATGTTTCTGGTCATTCTAGCGGTGGTTTGTGGTTGAGACGCGGTGGTTGTTATCCGACCATTATCGCAACATGAATGTTTTCTTCGCGAGCTAGAAGAAAACATTCATGTTGCGATAATGGCAGATAACAACCACTGCGTCTCTAACACAAACCACCGCCAGAAACATCTTTTCGCCGAACAGCGGCTTATCTGCAGCTTCATATATCACAATAAACCCATTTCTGATTGCTTTGGACCGCTGTACCAATATTTTTTATGTGAGGGATGTCGAAGCGTTCGTAGTTACGTTGACACATAAACAAAACGTTTTTTTTAAACGGCACGGTGACGCAATATAGATTTCGTTGACACATAAAGTGTCAATAAGAATTTCTATGTTCTATAAAACGGCGCGGAACGGTACGCTCCTTGAACTATAGTTCTCACACCGTGCGACTGCAACGGCGTTATAAAAAACGTCAAGTTTATTTTGACCACTACTGTATATGGAACCTACTCGCGTAGGTTCCGATCAATGTCCATGTGGTAAAGCAGGGAGGAAGTGGCACATCCTTATTTAAGTATTGACACCATCCTTAAATAAGGATCACAACGGACCATATGAGGTACCAGTATTTAATGGACCATATGAGGTACATGTACCAGTAGCTAATGGACCATATGATATGAGGTATCAGTAGCTAATGGACCATATGAGATACCAGTAGCTAATGGACCATATGACAGTAGAGATTATTGACCATAAAAACCGCAATAGTTTTGAAACTCTTGATTTTCTCTGATAGCCAGTTGATCCAGTTATACTCACAACCTGATTCGTCAAAGAAATAACTTGTGGTTTATAAGTTATGCTTATTTACACAGTAACACTTAAAAATTATTATCAAGCATTTGTATAATGGCGTGTACAGCGTTGCCTATTGGCATGCGATATGTGTTCAAGCTTAGTGGAGCTTAGCCTCTATTAATTAGACTCGAGGGGACCACGTCATTGCCTAAGCCTACTGTTGCTGTCGCTGTCACTGTCATTTGACAAATTATGCAGTGCTGCCGCTTTGGTCACCTAAGGTAGTGCTCGCCACCCGTGAGTAGCGATCTCGGTTGTCTTGAATATACAGCAAACAAGAAGGATAATTACATGTATACAAACATACCTTATTCCAAGAGATCGTCTGCTATCACTCTATACTACTAGCGCTTCGTTTATTCATGCTTTTATGCTTAGGAAAACAACTTTTATCCAGTTAAGCGGATTTCTGGTATAGTCGCCAGTGCAGTTGGTCTTTCACCAAGTATGGTTGGAGTGTTTGCCACCCCCCTGTATTTCATTGTTACGTAGCGCATGGAAGATGGATTGTAACACAACATTGCTTATCAAAGTTATCAAGTATGAAGCAGCCTTTAACAACCCCAGGAAAGCTTCACTTTGTGATTGTAGCATATTGGAAAGCGACCGTATATGATGGTCTGTCGGAGTTAAAAGCCTTCCAGGTCCTTTTTGCTTTCTCCCATAGCCCCTTCAATGACTTGAAGACTGACACATCTAAGAGTTGTATCATATGGGTGGAGTTTGGATAGAGTGCTACAAAGATGATCCCATAGGATGCACAGAATTCAACAGTTTCAGGGGACAGATGGGATTTATGACCATCAGCAAGCTCTACAACAGGTCTTTGTACATGGTTCTCACTAAGCCAAGGATTGAAAACTAATGAAATGTAATCCAGAAATGTCAGTGTTGTCATCCACCCACTCTCTGACTTTCCCAATGCCTAACTAGGATCTACAACATCGCAAGGAAAGTTCTGTTTATAGGAATACACAATCATGGGTGGGGCCAAACTTCCATTTGCAGAGTATCCTATCAGTACAGTTAGGCCCTCCTTGTCATTCTCTTTGGACACTTCCATAACGTTCTTGTAATTAACCAGCCCCAAAACAGTACCCCCTTTTCTTGACAATAAAAAAGTGTGACTCATCAAAGTTGAAAATACGATGAGGATCTAACAGGACATCCCCAGCCCTTTCCTGGGGGGGGGGGGGGGGTAAGTGGAGGGGTGCATAATATTAATGCTTTGGGCATGAGTAACTAATAATGGGGAGGGATGTGGGACGAATCCCAAGCCGCTTTATACTGTTAGTTTGCACATTTCATAGCGTCAGCATGACATACATCACTGCCCTTGATGCTGTGTACTATTTAATTCTTACTTGATCGGGGGGGATGGGATACTGTTCTATCCATGTTTCTGAGTAGAGAAACCATTCACTGTCCATTGCTGGTTTAGACAAATGCCAGTTGGCATGTACCCCCCCTTCTACCATGTAACATGTGCTTATTGGCATGCTACAATATTTCTATACCTCCAGCAATAGACAGTTAATATTTTCCCATATGGATAAAATACTGTGTGATGTTTAGCTAGCACGGCAATATGCAGCAGGACAAGCAGTTCTAGATGAATGTGCCATATTCTTTCCTGAACTTCTGCCATGGGTTACATGGTGCTATGGTACACACCCTCTGTTGTGGCACCAGCTTGGTCATCTTTCTTCTGAGACTGGAGTGCAGCAGGGTGACCCCCTTGGTCCATTGCTTTTTTCATTGGTACTCCATAAGCTGATATCAAGCATAGACGCTGATGATGACTGCTTGCAAGTGCTCTTCCAGGCTTGATATCTTGATGATGGGGTCCTCACTGGAAGTCGCTCAGCTGTATTACGGGCACTCTTTCTCATTGAGGAGCTAGGTCCTTCCTTGGGCATCCACATAAACTTGGCAAAATGTGAGCTCTTTAGTCACAATGGGAATTCCATGTTTCCATCTACAGTCAAGTTTTCATAGCACCCTAACCTTGAAATTCTTGGTGCCCCAATAGGTGACTACCAGTTTTGTTCTAAGTTCATCGCTGGAAAATGTGCTGATGCCAAGAAACTTCTGTCTTCTCTGGTTGAAGTAGCAGCAATTGATCCACACATAACCTTTTTGTCTCTCCTACGTTTGTGTGGCAGCTTTTGCAGATTGGTCCACCTGGCAAGGGCCACCCCACCAAGTCTGGCAGGTTCTTTAAAGCTGTTGATGAGGAGTTAGGAAGTGCTTCTCATCCTGTTTTGCCATCGACACGACAGACCTCCCTGGTTACAAGCCCAACTTAGCACAGGTTTTGGAGGTCTTGATCTGCGCTCTCTTTCCCACCACTGTTTTCATAGCTCCTTTATCTGCATCTGGCTATAGCAGTGCAGATAATCTACATCTAAATCTTGCAATCAATCATGTAATCACAGCAGGAGTATCATCAACACCTGTTACTCAGTGAACTCTGTCAAAGAAATTGGAATGCTACCTTTTTAACTCATTGTTGGGGGATTCCTCTATGGCAGACAGAGCTCGCCTATTATCTGTTTCTGCTCCTCATGCTGCATCATGGTTTTCTGTGATTCCATCCCCTGCATTGGGGCTGCATCTTGAACCTAACGAGCGTCAGGCCTCTATAAGGTGGTGGCTGGGGTTGGACACCTCTGGTGGTTCCCGATGTCCGGTCTGCTCAGAGAAAGCTTTGGACCCCCTTGGGCATCATGCCATTACATGCACTCATGGAGGTGATGTAGTGACCCGTCATAACATGTTGTGGGATGTTGTAGCCAACCTTTTTCATCAGGTCCATATGGGAGTCACAGTGGAGGTGGGTCATGGTTTTAAATGTACATCTGATGGTAGCCTCTCACATCCTGCAGATGTCCTGGTAGCAAGATGGGTGAGGGGTATGCCTGCAGCTTTGGACTTAACTGTGACATCTCCACTTACTCCTGCTATCTTTGTTGAGTCTTGTTGGACAGCTGGATAGCTGCAGCAAATCATGATGCCAATGACCCGAAGTGTGTCGAGCTGGGGTGGATCTGTATTCCACTTGCCGTAGAAGCGTATTGGAACCGGGAAAAGGAGGCCCAAGAGATATTTTCCCAGCTAGCCTATCTTCTTGCTGTGCATCACAGTTTGCCTAAATCGAAGGCAGTAGCTGACATTTATGGCCGCTTAAACCTGACCCTAACCAGGTCTGTGGCCAGGGCTATCCTGGCTAGGGGTCTAAGGCCAATATAATTAGGGAGTGCATTTATAATTCTTTACTTAAGTTTGTGTATTTTAGCTATGACAATAATAACAATCAATATTATTATTATTATGTTATTGATTGAGTTTTCATGTGATTTATATATATATTGTTAAATTAACGACGCATTGTAATCCTGCAAACCCCAGAATTTGGGCACGTTTCACATAAAAATGGTACTAAATGAAATTCAATAATCAGATACATGTATTAACGATTAAAAGAATGTAAATATACATTTAAACTTGTTATTGATGTTAATTAAACATTGGTGCCAGCAAGACATTCAATACATTACATACATTAATGCACTGTTGAAGGAATTAATATCTATCTGTATGCATTCGAATGCTTTATTGCATGTACACATGAATGTGATGTACAATTTAACAACTTTCCATTTAGTATGGAAATACTGCATTACATAAGGCTGCAGAGTTGGGTCATGAAGGATGTGTACGACTCCTCCTATCTACACCAGGGATTGATGTTAACAAAAAGAACAAAAGAGACCAAACACCCCTGCAGGTGGCCAGAGACTATAATGTATTAACAATGCTTCAGAAGTATACTACCACCTGTGAAGCCTTCCCTGTTCACACCTTTGGAAAAGTGATCATGTGTGGAGATAGTGGTGCTGGGAAAAGCACACTGACAAAGGTCAGACACATAAGTACAGGGGTTGCTCCTTTGATCACCTCACGGAGTGAAAAAATAAATTTATTCATTGTACCACAATGCAATTTGAGGTCGATTAGTGGTATAGTTACGTCAACAAAGCCCTGTCTCCCACGCTAACGTAAACATATTCATTATGGTAATGGTAAACCATTATAGATGATAAAACTACTACCATAATGAAATGTTTTGCATTAGTGTGGGAGACAGGGCTTTGTTGATGTAGCTGTACCACTAATCGACCTCAAATTGCATAGTGGTACAATGAATAAATTTATTTTTTCGCTCCAGCGAAGTGACATTTTCCACTCAACCAAGCAGCCCCTGTACTGCAGAAATTGACACGAGTTGCACATTACATTTTCTGCTCATGAGTGTAGATGATTAACAGTGTGTTTGGATGTGGATACGTGTATCACTACATAAGTATAAAATCACTTTTTATGCAGACCATTATGGATTGTTCCCTACCCAAAAGTGAAAGTGAAGGAGTTTTTAAGGTGAACACAAACATGTACATGTACATGTACATGTGATGTTGATAGTCATGTCTGTGTGTGGTCCTACTGCTAGCATGTGTACATGTATTTTGGCTGTGTTATTCTTGATACATGTACAGTAGTGTTCACTGAAAGAGGTGGGAAATGCAATAATGCACATTTTTGGTAATATATCATGAACGGATCATGCCAATTACATTTTTAGATTCAGCATCTATTTCTTGAACAGAATACATTCATTAATGACTTGTAACATAACAATGCAGCATAGTAAACAACTGCTGGTCAGGTTGGATGTTCAAGGCTATAACTTTGCAGTTAAGGTACCAAATTTTTGTTGTATGTACCCAATACAGGTAAGTACCTATATTGTTGTATTGAGCTTATAAGGCCCACACGCTGTGGACATCGGTAGTAAAGTATGACTTTTTGGAGGGAGGCGGGGTTTCGTGCTATTTAGGATAAATAAATTTAGTTTGACTCAATTAAGGAATGAAAGGTATTCCAATTCCATTGTATGCAGCAGTCCCAATGTACGCGTATATTTTATTGCGTTAATGGAAACACCGATTTATAATTGATTAAAAGCTAAAAAGCTTAAAAAACACAGCCATTTTGGTAATCCATGACGTATCACAACATTCCACAAGTAGTAATGTACGTCACAATCTGCATGGTGTCCAGCACAATACACTTACGTTGTTGCTGCAGTACTCATGAGGACGATAAAAATGCCTTTTGTATCTCAAAAGAAGCATTCTTTTGAATGTACGACAGTGCTGTGGAGACAGCTTTGTCAATGATGTGTCATACTTGACCACATCGTGAAGTGAAAAAGTTGATCTTTCCTCTGCAGCAGATGACTCTTTTTGAGCGTGGTTTATTACAATGGTATGCTGAGTTTTCTCTTTGCATCCTCTTTTTGATGGCAATTTCTGCTTCCTACTGTACCTCTGCCAATAGCGCTGTCATATCTCGCTTCCTCGTTGGCCTCTTTTCAGAAACACCTGATCTACTTGAGCATGGACCTTCTGATGCCATGCTGCATTGGTTCTGAAAAGAACCCATGGGATCGTCTTCACTGAAAGTATCGCCTGAGCTGATGCTGTTGATTTCCATCGTATCTCAATAGATGTTACATGACCAATTATAATTGGTGTTTCCATTAACGCAATGAACATTTACACTGGGAGCTGTTTCATGCAATGGAATACAATGTACTTTCCATTCCTGAAGTCGAACTAAATCATCTGAAATTGCACAAAGTCCCCACCTCCCTTTGAAAAGTCATACTTTACTATCGATCTCCACAGCGCGTGGGCCTTAAGAGCTAAATACAACTTACCGGTATTGGGTACATAAAACAAAAAATTTGGCACCTAGTTAGCAAAGATGAGACTTGAACATCCAACCTGACCAGTAGTTGTTTACTATAATGCATTGTCATGTTTACAAGTCAAAATGAATGTATTCTGTTCAAGAAATAGATGCTGAATCTAAAAATGTGATTGGCATGATACCATTATATACCATTCATGAGAAATGTGCATTATTTTTTTCCCCACTTTCGGTGGAACTCCACTGTATATGTACATGGTAATGACTTGCATTTAATATCAACCTTGTCATTAAATTCTGATCATGCTCAATCATGTACATGTGAAAGAGCGGTGGTAAATTTAGTCTCCCACCCTCAAATGGGGGATTGTAAAATCCCCTACCCTCAGTCTAACCTTGAGAACCTTATGCAGGGTACTAGCAGGTCCATCCACACTCCCCCTGCTGAGGGAGGTTCACATGAAAACCTGGCATCCCTCAAACTATTGATAGCTGATAGGTTAATAAATCTCTTGTCAAATGTAATATGCTAAGTAATGTTAAACTGTTAACAATAAAATTCATCCCAATCATCACCATATATCGAGACTCATTATCATCACAGTCTTTCATTCACGACTCTTCTTTCTCCATGTTTATCTCTTTCCACCCACTCCACCTCCAGCAGGAAATGCCTCATACCCTCCTCACCACCACCACCTCCCCCCCCGGGGTATCATCACCATGAATCATATAGCTAACCAAGTAGTACAAAATCAATTATTCAGGTGGACGTAAAGGCAAATAAATGGGAGAAGGTGCAACAGTGTTTGAGAAAGTAAAGCAGAAAAGTGATTGACATTAAATAGAATTACCCTGTTGTGAGCAACAATGAAGCTGTCTAAAAGAAAGAAATAGTTACTTCAGATCAGGGTGGAGAACCATGGTGCCTGCAGCTGGAGTTGCCAGCATACTTCAGCTACAATTGTGACCAAGGATCACCAAAGAGTAACTGCAGACCCCTTCATGAAGCCAGCCACATCATGTAGTGGCCAGCTATGTACTATTCAAGAGGAACCATAGGATAATGCACATGCACCATCATATTATACACTGAGTATACAAAACACTGAACAAGTGCACACAACAAATAATACACCCTTTGTAGTAAACAATCATGAGGTTAAAAGTTCAGAGTACAACCACTTCACTTGGTTTGTACCAGGTCCTACACATCTGCTTTAAGTGGGGCCAATGTACAGCACCTCACTAGGCAAAGTTTCAGGTTTTCCTATTGGTATACATGACATGGGTTAATTCTTATATACATTGTAGGAACCAGCGGTGGACGTATGAGGGGCAAAGGCAGGTGAGGATGGGGTTTGAAAAGATTGCATCTATCGATGTGATTGCCTACTAATTGTATGCTATGAATAATTTTATTGAAGTGCTGAGAGGAGGACTCAACCCGTCCCCTACATCCACTACTGATGTACGAGAGCCACCTACATGTACATTTACCGGTAAGGACTCCTTCACATACAAAAAGGACAATCGTCAACTCATAAGAAGGCAAACATACATGAACCAAACTTGTCTTAATATGGAATGACCTGATTAAGTACAACACAATTGGTACTTTCAGAGTGAGAACCAAAGCATGAATTATGGTTGGCAAAGAGTATATAACAAATCGCTTTGGACTAGTTGGACTCCACTAGTTAGTACACTAAGTCACTCTAGTACACAGGCCTAATGTTTCAAATGTTCTCCTTCCTGTCGTTTTGCATAACATAGCATAGATTTTAAATTATGCTGTTGTACCAAAACCTGTGGCATTCTGCATTGAGATGCCTCAGAATCCAAACAATGTCACCGACAACCCTACCCTCCACCCCAGCACAGAAAGAAATGTTTTGCTGTTCACTTTTTAAAGGGATCTATTCACACTGAATGCTATGGACATGCGCTAAAATTCCTGTAACAATTGACTAAACCTTATTCTTTGGATAGTTGTAAAACATGCTGTGCAAGTTAACCTATCGATAATGTTCCATAAGGTACATCAGATGTGAAAGGATATATTGCATGGTTGAGAAAGCAGGCCTGTTGTCATTGGTGGATGAATTAAGCAATGGAAGGAAGATGAATAGGCACCTCAGATGGCATCAGCATGAAGGTTTCTGTCCACAAGTCCAAGAAGAGCCTGATGGACAATGGGAGATACGCGATGCGACCAGAGACATTTAGTAGGCAATCACGAAACTGGATACTCAAGGTAACCCATCCCCAGTCCATTATCCTGTGAAGGAGCAAGTCCCTCAATGTGTTGAAAGTAACACATCGCCCACCAAAGCCTAGGCAATGGATATTGTATTGATATGACCATGAGGTCCTGTGGACAGGATGGGGCCTGTCAAACAAGTTTGTAGGACTAGTACTGTTGCCAGATTTTTTTTAGGTTGATAGGTATATAAATTCCATGTGTATGGTTATTTTACTATCCTGGAATAAGAAGTAATTAACTTCAATACTGGTTACCGTCTCGTGTGGTTCATGCGACTTGACAAAACTTTGCTCTGGATACTACACTATAAAACATTCTTGTACGATTTTCATTAATGAATCCAAACAAACAAATTAAAACCTTTCCAACTATCACAGTACCCACTGTGTTGCCTCTTGCGACGACCACCAACAAAATATATAAAGTATGAAGACATTAAGTCCCATGACACTAACATGTATATAGTTGCAATAATGTAACTTAACCATTTTATTCTGTATAGATGTTGTGATGTAAATTTATTTATTCTCACCAATAACACATGTCACTATGTTCCTTACTTTTACTCATCAACAACAGCAACTCTTTACTAGGTTTCGTACAAAACCAGTGAAGGCCCTCACAGCAGGTATTGTCTCACATCGAGTTAAGAGTCCCAAAGCAAGCATGACAATCTACGACCTAGCCGGACACAAAGAATATCATAGTAGTCATTCCTCCTTATTAGAGGCCATCTCCATCACCACTCCTTCCATCTTCCTTCTCTTGGTCAACCTTTTGCTCAACTTCCAAGAGAGCATCATTAAGCAGATTTACTACTGGTCTGCAATGATTGGTGATGTCTGTCATAAGTGTCCCCAGCAATCTTCAATCATCATTGTAGGCACCCATGAAGATAAGATAACTGATAGGCAAAAATTGAACTGGCTACAAAGAGAAATAGAGAGGGTTGCTAAAAATGCCATAGAGGACAAGAAACAGCTTTTTGTGAAGTTCATATCCCTTAATGCCACAGCACATGGTGGAGCAAATGCAAATATGTTTATGTCTCTACTCCGTGAAACGAATGATGATGTCAGAACCAAATGTCCAGCTATATCTCCGAGTTGTCATGTGCTGTATGCTTTCTTGAATGATAGGGTGCCAAATAATCAAGATGCTATCACTCTCTCAGAACTTGAGACTCTACTTGAGAGGGAAGAACCAAAAGTGTTGCCAACAAAGGGTCCAGAAATTACACCACTGCTAAAGGTGCTGTCTGATATAGGGCTGGTTGTATTTTTTGATGCCATTGGCTGGATAGTCCTTCATCAGGATGCATTGCTGGAGAAAGTGAATGGTGCTCTTTTTGCTCCTGAGCACTTTACAGAAAACCTCAAAATAGCCAGCAACACCGGTGTGATACCTGTAGCAGTTCTCAAACACCACTTTCCAATGTACAACATTGATATGATTGTTCAATTTCTTATTCGATTTGAGCTGTGTCAACAGATCACAGTCAGCAATGTTATCACAAATCTATGCCCAAAGTTTCCGCTTCCTTCTGATGATGGTCAATGGCTCTTTTTCCCAGCTCTGATTAATTCTGACATTCCTAGAGAAATCATTTCCTCACGACATCCTTCTGCTCTGGGCTGGATCATGTACACACATCTGTTCTTGTCCCCTCGCTTCCTCCATGTCCTCATCCTAAGACTGGCCTATGTCTTCTGTCTCCCCAAGACAACTGCTGATCCTCAATTCCACAATCTTGATCGACATTGTAAGGTGTGGGAAAATGGCATCAGTTGGAAGACTGTAGAGTGTGTAGAGGTGGTTGTAGAAGTGAGGGAGCTGTGCCAGTGTTATGTGATTATGTCCTTCCCTGATGCCAGGAGGTACAAGGTAACCTTCTCTGTCCTCCAAGTGATCAGAGATACCTGCAAGGAGTTCTGTCCTTGTGCTGATGTCAAGGAGGCCATAGTGGACCCGCTCAAAGCCCGCCATGTGTATACCAAAGTGGTGTCTCCCTTATCTCTGCCTCGTGCCGACTTCATTAACCTAAGAGATGCAATTGTTAATAACACCAACTTTGTTTTAGGCTGCGACAATGAAACAATAAATGTGTCCGATTGGACTACTGCACTACCTCAGATTAATCATCTGTTTAAAGAAGGTAAACCTATTAATGACTTATTTGGTATCATCCATTCGTATTGTAATTTTATGTTTCCATATAGATACTACATGTACATCTGCTAACCTGAGGAAAGATGATCATACTAACATATTTCAGACTACCAAATCTGCAAGTGATAAATGGAGGGCCATAGGTAGGGAACTTGGCTTCACTGAAGACCAGCTGGATGCCATAGTTCATGAACCTGGACGATATGGGGAAGAGGATTACTATGCTGCCATGCTGGGGCGGTGGTTGGACTGGGCACCACCCAACCACTCACATCCTACCATACAAAATCTGTCATCTTCTCTTCGTGCAGTGGGAAAAGAGAGACAGGCCTGGGACCTTGATGTAAAGTATGATGTACATTCTAAGTGATAGTAAGCTCCATAGCAATGTGCAGTGGACCCTGGTATACCATGCAGTATACCTTAACAGCGGCGGATCCAGGATTTTGGTTGGGGGTGGGGGGGGGGGGGGGGGGGGGGGGACACAGGTGGGTGTGTAGCAAGGGGTGGGGCGGAGCTGCCTCGGGAGGGGGGCACCCCTCCCGCCCAGCCAGGGTGTATGGGAGAGCGCTTTAAGCTCCCCCAAACCCCCAGAAGCCAACGCTTTTTGCGTAGAACCCCCCCCCCCCCCCCCCCCCCCCAAAAAAAAAAAAAAGTACACACTAAAAAATAGATGGAGGCTGGGGAGCCACAGATCAAGAACTCAGCCTATATGTGCATGTTCATGTTAAATTCTGCATTGAATTTGAGACATTGTATGGCATTGAGAAAGTAACTCCAAATATGCATATGCATACACATCTAGTTGAATGCATTATGGATTATGGGCCTGTGTATGCATTCTGGCTTTTTTCATTTGAAAGGTATAACGGTATATTGGGTAACTATCGAACCAATAACCGGTCAGTGGAAGTTCAGTTCATGCAACACTTCATGCATGATGTACAGGTTGACAATCTGAATATTCCCGTAGAGTGCTTGAATGTACAAACAACAACAATGCAACAATTGTTCAACAAAGATTTAAGCACTGGCACATTAAATGATATGAGCTCAGAACATGGCATGGAGTATTGGACAGTTATTACTTCCACAAAACTGTCAGTTCATGATGTGCCCACCAACATTTGGTCCATCAGTGCTCACTATTGTCTATCAGGGGCTGCATCAGAGCACTATCTTGATGAAGACAGTACACTGTATTTGGCCAACACCTATCAAGTGATGTACAAACAGGATGTTATCAACACAAGTATTTCATTTCGTGCAATGTCATATACATACATCAAGAACGGAAACACAGTGTATGGATCAATCGGGAGCCGTTCCAAAAGATCATGCTACATCCTAGCAGCATGGTGTGGTAAAGATGGTCAGGTGGACAAAAGTACAACAGAACTTCGTCCAGGTCAGGTTATGTATTATTTTCAGCACAACTATACCATGACTGGAAACACAAAATCTCACGTTTTTGCGTTTGTTAAATGGTACCGACGTCACCAATGTCATCATCCTCAATCACGCCAGGTGTGGTGCTCTAATTTGTATGAACCATTTGGCCCAGCATCATTCTTACCAGTACAAAGAATACACACACAGTTTGTTGCAGTAAGTACAAAGCTAAATGATGAAAACGTTCTATATATCTGCCCACTACAACAGAAGGTTTTTTTTATAACAAAACATGTGACAATGTACACTCTAATGACTATTGATTGCAATGATGTATTTCTTGATTGTAAAGCCATCACCAATACATTACTCAAATTGAGTGAATGATTACATGTGAAGTGAGAGTAATGGATAGATGAACAAGGCTTCACAAAGGGGAGGAGCTATTGGTACTAGGCCCATCCATATATGGGGTTAAACATAACTCATGTACATTTAGACATGTACATCATTTGTTTATAAACATGTTTATAAACACAGCAGCTGGACTTTTACACATCTAGCTTGCTTAACTCTGAACATTAGTTAGTCCATACGCACCATTTTAAAAACCGTCTAGAGGACTCACCGTGTATCGCCAAGATGTCAGAAGCATCAAGCTCTCTTAGGTAACCATCCTGGTCATCCTGTAACAGAGGCAGCACATGACATCAAACCACCTGTGAGATATTCTAATTAGTTTGTGCACACGATACAAACAAACATGTCCAGATGACTCACCATGTATCGCCAAGATTTCAGAAGCATCAAGCTCACTTAGGTAACCATCCTGGTCATCTTGTAACAGAGGCATGCAATTGCAAATTATATAGAAGCTCCAAGCTTGCGCGAGCATACTCTGTGTGTTCGTGTATTCGCGCGGAAAGCTTTCATTCAATGAATTCAACTTGCATCGATTCGCGCAGTATAATTTGATCGGAGATCTTATGACACGCATCAAATCGTAGAGATTATATACGATCAAATTTCGTTGATATTACATTTCTTGCAAGTTTACCCTTAATTAGAGCAGCAATTATGATACATGTAAATGTGGTGCAAATATGTTCATTATACATTTACACGGATAGTAAACATTATGTAAATAAGATGGCAAATGTATAATATGTTTACATCACAGCAAATATGTTTGTAAATGTGTATTGACATATTTACAATACATTTACACGATTAGTAAATGCGTGGTACATCTACTTTTTCGCGTAGTGTCAAAGCGCCGATAAATCGATATGTTCCAAATGCTTGGTTAATATCTATGGTAGTACTGAACTCCCCTAGCTAGTTAGGTTTACGTTCCTATTATAAAAATGAAAGTATTTTATTATGTGACCATGTGCCTATGTCTAATATGGTTGTCATGCATCATGCACTAATAGTGCAGATGGTCTGGTGGAGATGGCCAGGGAGAAGTGGGGGTCAGACCTGGCACTTAGGACCACCACTTCTTATAGCAATATTAATGTGCATGGTCTGTCGATATCACCAACCTGGAGAGCTGCTAAGCCTTGAGTACAACCTCTGCCCCTGTGTGTAGCTGAACCTTGCTAACACATTCACACTCATCACACACACACACACAGCACACACAAACACACATGCACACACACAAAAACACACACACACACACACACACACACACACACACACACACACACACACACACACACAGCTTCATCGTCAACTTGTGCTCATACACCCAGCTAGGAGGGAGGAACCTCACTTTCAGGGCCATGGCCTGAGTTGAAAAACCTCCCCCTAGATGGAGGAGGGAGGAGTCCACAGGTATTGCCCTCCAATCTGAGCAACATACATGTAAGAGGGGACAGGCCAAAACGGCTCATGCCCCTAAGTGACCCCAGTACAGGTGCACATGCAGCCCCCAGTTTATACACAAGTGCACGCACACTGATAATGTGCACCCTCCCACCCACAAAACACACACACACATATGCAAAGCATGGTCGCACACATGCAGAGAGCCACGCCCTCATGTCCAAAGTGACCCCCCCCCCCCCCCTGCCACCCCAACTTTGTTGAGGTATACATGTCCTCATGGCTTAACTGCTCAGTAGGATCACACTGGAGCATCCACTCAGCTAAGGCTGCACGAGGTACCCCCTGTCTGCAGGAACAGCAGCAGGTATCAATTGTGTCGTGGTTACAGATAGGTGCAATATAAAGAATCAAATGACTCCATCTATTGTATGTCTACACAGAGAACACCTACAGCCATGGTACCTAACTAATGCTTTCCTCACTAACAGCTCCCACTTCTACAGCAGCTTCTTCTTCACTAGTGGCTGACCCCTGCTCCTTCTCACTCAGCCTCTCCAATGCTTTTGTTCTCCCCCAGCTACTAATGCTGTATAGCACACGAGGGTAGTGGTAACCATGGCAATACTGCAAGTACTTTTAACAATTACCTTGTATCTGGCTTCAGTACAACGACAGCAAAGGCTAGGAGGAAGTTGAAGGTCATGCCATAGACCCAAATATTCTCCCAGTCCTCCTTCTGCCTCTTCTCTCCAGGACGCAGGGGCTGAAGTTAGGTAGACATTATATCCACTGTGTATTACTTGTATACGTAGTTGTGTTATGTACTAATACCAAACACATGCATGCACATGCACATATGCAGCCCCCCCCCCCCCCTTCCGCTAGTATACACATGCGCGCGCACACGCACACACACACACACACACACACACACATGCACACGCACAGACATACACCATAGATAGTATAGTACTATCTATGCATACACACACGCGCGCGCGCACACATGCGAACGCACACACGCACACGCACACACACACACACACACACACACACACACACACACACATACAACACACCACGCAAAGTACGGTCGCTACGAGGCTCCAAACGCACAGGACGTGCTTTCCAACGCGGCTAAGATGTCTTCAAGATACACAGATGTGAGCAATCTTTATTGTAAACTCAAATAAGTGCTCCTCGATCGCTATAGGCCTGCCTGTACCTTCTCGTTGAAGAGAAATCCGTTAGGTGGTTCCGGTCCGCTTGTGGATTCGTGTCCCTCGTGTGAGTGGGACGATCCTGAGCGGTAGGCAGGCTTTGTTTTGATCCTGCCCTGCCGAACTACCTTCGAAAATAGTCTGCTTGTGAGCAGCAATCTTAGGGCCATTGTTTTTTCATTAATATTATTTGAACCTCGCGCCCAGTCCATACGTTGACGCTGCAAATGGGTATACAGGCTGTTTCTGATGGCAACGGGCCGGGGCAATATTAATGTTTTTGCCATGCATTCCAAAACTCTTATACACATTTCGGACAACCTATCTGCTATAGCCTGAGCTGGCGTGTGACCAAGCCATTCATCTGGTGGTCTAACTTGTGCTACTTGGCATCACAAATGTGGGATCGTGGAAGCGAAAAGGGGTCTATATTTTCAAGTTTCAAATTATTTCATTTTCTATGAGACACCTATGTCCCCTAAAACTTCTTTCTTACGCACTGGTAATTAGTCTATCCATCATAGAATTACAGTGACCTGATCATGAATTTTTAATTACGCTTAGCAATCGTCGACTTTGATACGCCTTAAGCTTCCTGGAAAATTTTCGCATGCGCTAGGTCCCTTTTCGCTGCCACGACCCCAAATTTTCCAGGAAGGAGCATCAAAGTCGACGCTTGCTATGTGTAATTAAAAATTCAGGCCACAGTAACTCCATGATGGACCGATGGACCGACTAATTATTATTTTCCAGTGAGTAAGACAGAAGTTATAGAGGACTCGATCGTGGAAAATTAAACTTGAAAAAATATATGCGTTAGATTCATTTTCGCTGCCATCATCCCAAATTAATGCTTATCTATTAAACGTGACATTTAGCCCAAGTGTGGAATATAATACTTTCACACACCTCAAACAACTTTACAAAGTACAACATCATGGATGATACTTGCTCATCATAGTTTCCGATCATCTGAACCCCCAGACCAGCTCCCTTTATGTAGTGCTCCTCACGAATCGAATGCTATTTGATTCGATTCGACGAATTTCGAAATCGAACATGCCGCGTTAGTCTGTCTCAAACTTACGTACGAATACGAACCTAGGGTCAAGTTCGATTCGAATTCGCATGCTTTTTAATCAAATAATCGAACACGCTATTAAGAACCGCATTGACTAACAAAAAGCCTAACCAGTGCCTCTGAGAAATGTTCATCGCAATACGTAGGCCTTAGTGCTATAGTACTATCGCGGATATCTCTCTGGCCTTTGTCCTTTTCATTAAGAACTTCTGTGTGACAATTACGTATATGGCTAATCAAATGCGATGTGGCGCCTGACTTGTTTAGTTTTAACTCACACTTGGAGGGTAGCTTGCAGAGAGTACATACTGCGTGCGTGTTATTCTTATTTTTAGTGAAGTAGGTCCAGACAAATGATTTCGGGGTACGGTTCTGCCACCGTTTTGAAGCTTCTTAGCTGTCGGGCCGGCCCATGAAGCATTCGAAATCGAAGACAATGTTGACCTACTGCTAGAGCTACATGTAATCGCACTCGCAGAGTCTGCAGACCCTGTTAACTCTGAATCAGTACTTGGTACTTCTTCAACGTCACAATCCATTCAGATTGTAAGCACGCCGGTTACTGGCAAAGTTTTCTACAAATGGGTTAACTAATATTATTATAAGTCACGCTATACCTAAAATTCGACGAACGTTCGAATCGAAGTTTGATGCGTATCTAACAAATCGAACTTATTCCCGAATCGAATACTAGACTGTTCAAATTCGATTCGGGGAAATTTGATTTCTTCAAAATTTGATTCGATTCGATTCGTGAGGAGCCCTACCTTTATGGCTGAGTAAAGATGTGAAATACTTATAACATTAATTTGCTTTGATGAGGATTGCATGAAAGAATTATTTGGTCCCAACTGCAAGAAGAGTGCTGTATATGGGAGAATTCCAAGATAGCACAAATGATACGAAAAGTGTACAATTGCCATTTCATGTTATAGAGAGCAGAAGTAGCTAGAATTAATTTAACGGTTTTCAAGAAATAAATCAACCAATTTTTTCCATACAAGTGAAGATGTGTGGCAGTAATAATTGCAGCTAAGCGCAAGGGTATTGCTGTAGAAATATTTTACGCATGATTGTATGATTGTGTGGTATATGATATGAAGGGCGTAATAATGCATCATAGAAATGTACACATGAACACAGTATGAATGCGGGATGGATGCTGAGGAATGACAGCAGAACTACTGTAGCATGTGGTGAGGGGTCATGACATGTTGGATAAATGATTCTTTTGCACTGTCCCCATGCTCACTATGACAAAATCTCACTATTTATAACATTCTAATACTGTATGAAGCACTTCATCCCGAATCCTTCATAATTACTGCTCTACTGAGCATTTGTACTGAATCCAAAAGCTGCATATGCTAATAACCATCCTGCCAGTAAAAGTGAAGGTGCATAATTCATCATTAAATAACTTTAGGATAGTTGATACACACTGTAATTAGTATGCAAATGAAATGTACATATTAGTCACCAGTGCTAAAAATAGGCAGTTCAGCCCCTGCAGAGATAACCACATTATCTGAATGGCATTCCTTGATGCATTGACCAAGTAGTTCTTGAAGAATACATGTAGATGGTGACAAAGTTGGCTAAAAAGATGAGAAGATGCACATAAACATACACACAGCGAACATGTACATGTACATGTACTCTGGAAAACTGGTTTGAAACTGAAAGAATCAAGTGATATTGATTTGTGTCAAAAGGCTTTTGTCTTTAACAAAAGCCACAAAGTATATGGCAGAGTCATGCAAGGTTGGTGATTGAGTAGTGCTAAAATGACTAACGCATGTCTGGCATAGAGGGTAAAATGGTGATATCTCAGAGTCTGTAGCATGCTATTTGATGGAGCAACAGAACTAAACAGTGCACATGGTCTCAACGGATGGCAGCTTTAGCGGAAGTGAGAATATCAACATTATGGTTATCATAATTATTATTAGAATATTAACATCATGATCATCACATGTACTGTACATGTATATGTGAAGGGTTCAACCGGCATGTCAGTTGTGCTGAATGATGGGTGCTATTTATCCTGCACTGCATGTATTGAGTATGAATAGGTGCATAATGAAAGCGGCATGAATTTGTCTAACTGTTCAAATTAAATATAAAGTTTAGTCACTTGCTAGAGCAAGATAACCTGACCTTGTCTTTACTCACTACTTGAGCTAATACAAATCATTGGACATGCACAAGTTGCACAATCATGATTTGTCACTCTTCCCCTTGCATTTTTCAACATGCACATACACAGTGTGGAAGTTTTCATCAATAGACAAACTGTGAATTTAAATGCATGCATAGCAATTTAATTTTGAAAGGTTGTGAAATTATCTGCTGTCTAATCAACCACAAGACATATCCATATCTGCAGTGAGGGGGTGTTTAGGTCAGGCCAATACGAAAAGTGGGTGCTGTCCACTTCTGTACTAAAAGTGGGAGCATAATGACACACCTGTATAAATACGTGATCATTAAAAATTAATGGTACCAATTTTGGCCAAGGTTGGGGGGGGGGGGAGGTGGGGGGGGGGGGGGGGGGGGCTTCAGGCATCCAGAGCACCCTCTCTGGAGACACCACTGACAACTATTTTTTGCCAAGTAATGTAAGTTTGTGAGTATAAATGTAGCTGACTTTCAGGGAAAAGGTTTTGAAGTTTAACTCAAATGTTTTGCTCCTTAGATAGGGATATAAATAATACTTCCATCATTCCTGACACACATGTGCCTCCTCCATACACATATCCATGTGTGTGTGTGTGAATGAGATACATGTACACATTTTATATATACATGTATCTGTGAGTGGGGAGGAGGTTGTATGTGAGGAGATGGGATGTGGTGGGGATGAGGGCATTTGGGGATGATGTACATGTACATGTGTGCTGAGAGGAGGGACATACATGTAGTGGAGGGCCATTCTGTGTAGGATGGAGGGACATTATGCGTGTGGAGACGAGGGACACATGGGTATGTGTGCGAATGAGGGATGTGTTAGAGGGACACATCGATCCTCTCTACTTCATGCACTTAATTGGTCCAGCAGAAATACACGTACTGCAGTGAGGATAAATCCAGTGTAAGACTGATAATACAACCATCAGTCGGGTACCCAAACTAATTTCTGATTCTTATTACTTATAATCACAAATGTTCACAGTTCTGGTACGACACTTACATAACACACTTAATACGTATATTGTATTTGGAAACTAACTGGATATGAAAAATGGATACCCTCATATTAATGTGGGTTAAAGACACAGTAACATTTTAAATAATATAACCTGTCTCTTCTGTAAAATAAAAGTTACTACAATTTTGCAACCTCAGTGTTTTAAACATAATTTTGTTTCCCACCACCTGCATGTACATACATGTACATGTATTATTACATTGTGGCTGTACGAGCTCTAGTTAGATTTCAATCATATTGCTTCCAGCCACATACAACAGAAGCTACATGTACGATGTTACCACAACAAATATATATTATGAGAAGTGGATTTAAGATTTGAAGATGTCCAGTTCGATGATTCATAATGAAACGAGCCTGTAGAGGTCCATTTTGACAATTTCCCCCACAGTACATGTACCTGCAAACTTGGTTCTTCAATACTTCTGGCTTTCTCAATAGCTAGCAATTTTTCATCAATCTCCAGCAATCTCTCAATTTCTGCTCTGCTCAAAATAACATCTTGCCGTACTACATTTGATCACATGCACTGATAAGCATTTGTACAGCATTACACTTACAAATGAATATTCTGATACAGGCACTTAGTAACATGCGTTATGAACACTAGATCCATACATGAATATACGCATATGATGTACATACGTACCTAGAGATGCTTGGTATTGGTCACTATCCTCACATAGCACATCCGACAACTGTTGAGAATGCTGTGGATGTACATGTTACTGTAGGACCATTGCTTACGACACAGGCATAAATACATGTACGTGTACGTGTACATGTACATGTATGTACCCTGCATTCACATTCCACCAATCAGAAATGAGATCAATACAAAAAGGTATAATTTGGATGGCCAAGGCTTTGCACTAAACATACAAAGTACAGAATTGTTACATTCGTTACTAAAAATACATGTACCTCTCCTCGTATGCTTGATGAAAATGAACTGTTTGCAGGTGTGAAGCAAATGGACTCCCAGTCCACAGGAGGCAATAGTGACTGAAGGTGACTATACGTGAAGGCATACATGGGGCTCAATTTCTGGCCTTCTTAAAAGCAAATGATGATTGCTGTTGTGTAATCACTGTCATGCACAAATACAGTTAGTGATTACACAATAGCTAGTCATCACGAAACAGCAAACATACACGAAACTGACCAGGGTATCCTTATAAAATGTGATTCTAAAAGTCAGGAAAATTTTTAGGCATGGAATGAATTTTTCTACCTAGTTTCGACTGTTCCAAGCCCTTCCTTACCCTTCACCACCTCAACCCTGGAATGTACACAAACACACCAAAGTGCACAAGTGGTCCAACAGAACCAAATTTGCTGCATTGTGGGCTAACATGCAGTAGGCACATGTAAAATGTACATGCACACACACACACACACACACACACACACACACACATGACATGCACACGCACATCCACATGAACACGCCTGCAAAATATTATCCGTAAGAACAGATTATTGTTCCTGATACATGTAGATTATATTATAATAGGACAGGTGTGGATGATGGACATTTGTAAGAAGTAATCAGATCATGGAAATGATGCTATCAGGAATTACATGTACAGATCAATATTTGTGAATGTACATGTAGTAAACACAGATATACGTTATACACATGTGATAAAATGATCAGGCGTTGTTGATGCAATTCACTTACATTGTACGTCTTCAAATTTTTGTACATGTATAAATTACTTAACCCATATCAATTATTCAATACACATCATTGAATTTAACTAGGACCGTGTATATAAGTGCTCACAAGATTATATAACACACTGACCTATCAATTTCCTTCAGCCTCAACAGATCCTGCTCACCATACCTGTACCCAGCAGTGGACATCACAGGTAGTACAGCAATACCATCATTTGGCTGTTTTTGGAAAAGTACATTGAGAGGGGATGAATGACATGAAGAATGGGATTGGTACACATGAAGGAGGAAGGGTTGGAGGGAGGGGAGGAAAGGAGGGTAAGAAGAAGAGAAGTACAATGTACTGTAGCAGGTTACACAAAAATCATCAGATGTACGTACATGTACATGTGCATGCACATAACAGCGTGGTGCACAATGGCCAGACCTGGTCTTCCTCTTCGGCCATCAGTTCGTCCAGCCTGTGCCTCTCAGAGCTAGTCATGGCAAACATTCCCCCTGCTTCACCAGACACCTGAGAGGAACAGCAATACTGTCACAGGTGGTGCATTCGTACACATGCACGCATGCAATGTACAGACATGTACATATATGTGATCAACACACCGTACCGCATGCCATACATACACACACACCATGTTCATAAATGTACATGTATCAGCACAGACATGCATACTGTCACATGCAGTAGTGTACATGTATGTCACAGCATATTGATCAGACAGTACATGTACATGTGTAGAGGATACATGTGTGCACACTCCAAACATGCTATATGTATATAACATAAAGTGTATCTCTTACGTTATCCATAATGTGACAGGATGCGTGTCTGATCAACCAGATGTACATGTAAATGCACAGACTGTGTATGTAGCACGTGTTTTTTTTGCACATGTACATAGCCACCTACATACACAACACACACAAACCCTTTTATACAGACCTCAATGTTTCGTTTTATGTAGTCCACATGCTGTGTATCTGAACTGTTCTGTGAAGTCACACCCACTTCATTCTCACCAGCATTCCACCCCATGGTGCCTTCGGTGGCTTTAGGGATGGAGATAAGAGGGAGGAGGAACGTTCACATTTGTTACGGCCCTGCCAAACAGACAGTACCTTCTTCAACATCAATGGTTCCTCTGGAAATGTTCTGAGCCTTGTCACGATCTTGGGGCTGGGTAGCAAACACAGGTAGCATCGGATCCAAGACATCTTAAATAACAGGGGGAAATGCCATTCCATTAACCATCTTCAGGTGAAAATCTACTCAATTTTCTTTGGTACTGCAAAGATGAGCTGGTTTGCTCCCATATCTCTCTACACACAATGTAACTTACTAGCTTTGTAAATAGCAACAAGCAGATACATGTATTTCAGCCAAAGGCACAGTAATAAGTATAGATGTACACATACATGTATTCTCTCCACCATTAAAAAAACTTGAAAAAAAAAATCATACAAGGGATAAACAAGTACATATACATGCACCATACAATACTGCATATAAATATACCTCCCTTATCCCTATTGGAAACTGTGCACATCTCATTACTGCTTTCTGCATGAACATCCATAAATAAAATTGTACTCAAACATGATTTTTTTAAAAGCAGCTGACAAACGCAGAAACATCGTACAACCTTGGATAAACAAGTACATATACATGTAACAAATTAAAGCTACCATGAACATCCATCAGGAACTACATTAGTTCCTATATAAATACAATGTACTCAAACATGATTTTTAAAAAAAGCAGCTGACAGACACAGCTTGTAACACGCTTTTTAAGGTTCCCCATGTACGTATGGGTGCACATGCGTTATACAGTACAACATTGCACACATATACATGTACAGTAATGTGTGGTACTGACCATCTTCGAGGCATAGAGTGGCATCAGACATACCACCTTCAACCATCTGCTGCTTCAGCTGCTTTGTTTGCTTCTTCACTTCCTTTTCCTTCTGTAGAAATAACGTACTATACAATAACACACATTACATTGTGTACATGTACGTGCACATGTATATAATCAAGACTCCTAGCAGTCATCCAGTACATACATTTAAAACCTTATAAGAAAGTTTGCAATGACACTCATGTATACAATGTACACACAGCTACTACCCCTTCTTGTACATGTACATGTGTAGCTGCTACCAACATGCGTAGCTTCTACCCCCTCCTGTATGTGTGTACATGTAGCTACTACCTTCTCTTGTACAAGTATGGCTGCTACTCCCTCCTGTATGTGTGTAGCCACTACCCCTGTATCCTGTAAATGTACATGTATAGCTACATGTACTACCTCCTGCACATGCATAGCTGCTACCCCCTCCAGTACATGTATAGCTACTACCCCCCCCCCCCCCCCCCCCCCCCCCCCCCCGGTACATGTACATGCATAGCTACTACACATACCCCTCCAGTACATGTAAGTGCATACATGTATCTCATAACTGTACATATGAGAGGAACTGCAGGTCCATTCAGTGGTAAATCAAATACATGCATCCACCCACATATTCATTTACCATGTATGCACCATCCCATAACAGGTTAACACTGTGGTGTAGTTCCAAGCATGGAAACAATGAGGCACAAGACCTAGCTCCCTACTAGACGCCAATATGGACTAACTTTGACGAGCTCAAGCAACCTTGCATCAAGCTTTGCCATCTTTGCTAACGCCTTCTGAAGCTTCTCGTTCTCCACCTCCACCCTCTGTGAAGGTGCAGGAGACCTGTCATCGGCTGCAGCAGCAGGATATCCTCTGCCCTCTGACTGCATTATGTCACCCACCACACCAGGTTTGCCCAATGTCAGGTCACTCTTGATCTTCTCTGACAGCTGGTGAATGCGACTGTAGAGGTCATCTGCGCCACACACCTTTTCCTCCTCCTCATCACCATCTTTCCCTGTCTTCTCTGCTTCTGGGTCAGATATCCACGACTCGACATGCGATGGAATGTGACGTGTTCTGGAACATAAGATGGAGGGGGGAAAAGTGTGGTGAGTCTGATGTAAAAGGGCTGAGGCTTCATAAAAGGGGTCTGAGGCCCTCTGACGTCAATATATACACAAATATAAAGGTAAGGTAGGGGAGGGGTTAATAAAAAAATACCTTCAGGTGGGAGATAACTGGCTGTCAGGCCTCAGCTACATGTAACAAGCGAAGCGAAAATAAGATAAAATGTATCGACGGATGCATCGTGCACACGGACGCACAGATATGCACTCACGAGCTGAGAGGTAGGCCTAGAGGGGGCTGGTTGACCGCTACTGTCGTGAACCATGTCAAAACCGCAAAAAATGAATTGGAAAAATTATCATTACAGCAATAAGCGGAGAGAAAGTAAAGAGAACCTTCCACTACATAGTACTTCCAATACGTTTCTAGACATACATGTATATTATTTACGCCGTCGTTTAAATCACGTGATTATTTGTTTGCTTGTAACGTACGGTAGTATGTTATTAGATACAGAATTTTGTTTAGCCAGGGGAAGGACGTACTTGCCCGATCATGCAGGCTTTATTTATATAGGCTAGTTATGAACGGGGTCGATTTACATCACTAGAGCATTTATGTGCATGAGTACGCCCGATGGTTCGCAATCTACCACACACCTCATTGATCATGACTCATGAGTACTGAAATATAAGAAGTAATGTACAGGCTGCATTTGCACTTCGCCTTGTGTTATTTAGCCATAGCCTACATGTATATATCTATACGGTCACATTCCATTATCAAGCGTAACGTATAGCAACGAGTTTCTTTATGTAGCGTCTTGCCATTTTGATCGTTAGCGTCTCAGTGAAGATTCGGCGAACCTTTTGAATACAATAGGAAATACAGAAATCCGCTGTTGGAAAGCGAAAAGCAATGACAATAAAAGAGGAAGGAAGACTTCCAATTCCATTGAGGTAAAAAATACCAGCATCTGTGTGTGTTGTAAAAAATACCAGCATCTGTGTGTGTTATATATGTACCGTGTGATACATCGCAGATCAGTGTTTAGTGGAAGCATTGTGACGATAGCCGATTCAACCACCAGTACATACTTTATCACTCCTCATGACACACAGGATAAATTCATATACTATGTTAAATAGCATTAAAATCAATATTATACACATCATTGCCGCGGTTAGACTTAGTGCCATGGATATGGCATGCGTACCTAGTCGATTTAACGGGCTTGCTTGTCTCTGATGTGATGGTTTTTGTTGTATAAGTGTATTTCTCATGTAATATAAATCCATAGCAACAGCATGAAACCGGACGCAGGGTTGAAATGTTACTAAGAAACTAGCTTATTGTAGTAATTAAGTTAGCGGCACGCGCACATGAATTAACATGCATGTATAAAAGGAGTCCTATAGCCGATCGCTAAGAAGTTTCAAACCAGGTACCCAAGCCATGCTGCTAGTTTATTGTTCGTAATTCATTCATCAATCGATTTAATTTATCACCTGTTCATTTATATCCATGCCTGATCAGTACCAGTATAATTAGCATAAAGTGTGCAATAGAGTAATAATGCATTCTTTAATATTACAACGATAAAAGCACAAAGGCCAATCAACCAGGTGTAGTAAATATTTTGGTTAACTTAACTACTAACAATAAGTTCGAATTCAGTCCCTTATGCATCAAATTGTGTTCAGAATCATGACATCCAAATCGAGCAACTTCGTGACTGCCTGTCAGATACATTGTTCCAAAATGCAAAGTTCATAAATGAAATGAAGGAGCTCCAACATCAGCTTGCAGTGGCTCAAAAAGACAAAGAGACAGCACTTAAACAGTGTGCTAAGCTCACTTCTATGCTGCAGATAAAGGAATCTCTAGAAGTAAGCACAATATACATTGGACAGTTTAATAAACCATATCTCGTATTTTTATGTCAACACTATCAATTTCACAATCAGGCAGTAGACAGGTATGTAATTCATATGATGCTTGCTGTTAATGATGGAGTAACCAGTATCAGCAGTTTAAACTTTATCATATTATTTTAAGAGAAGGGAATGATGGGCAGTTTATTATGTAATGACTAATTACAAAATATAGCTAGGATATTATGAAAGTTTTAATGATCCTTTAGTACAAGAAAGTCCAAAAACAATTTGAAAAAGGACATTACAATGGTTCGGATATTTTGTGGCATACATGTGTGAGATATTTTATAAATTCCAGGAACCTAGCATTCCTACAACATCAAGTTCTGCATGGATACACCAGAGCATCACATCCAAGGTTTGTCTACTAAAGAATATTGAAAAAGGCATGCAACTAGGCCGTTATATTTCTTTCTATTACCCTCAAGAAGGATCATAGCACTTTCATTTCATCAGAACCTCAAGGGAATGAACAGAATGTGGAGGTGCAAATACATAAAGATAACTCAAGGTTAGGCTGAATATGGATCGAGTAAGCTAATGGATAATGTGGTTTTAAAGCTGTCCGCAAACAACTTGCTGCTACTCATCTGAACATGGCACACAAATAAATGCTGCACAAAATGTAAGACAGTATTATTTTTAACTACTAAATTCAGTAATACAGCGTAGTACATTTGAGGCTTGATTTTAATATCCTCCCATGTGAACAGGAGAAATTACGGTTGAAGCTAAAACGGCAAGCTAAATACATCAAAGTACTTCGGGCTGCATACTTTGAAGTGATTCAAATACATGATGTCTCGAATCAATGAATATAACATTAACCATCTCGAAAAAAAATGTCATAATGAATTTGAGTGCCTATTATTCCAAATGCTGACTGCCTTTGACATTATTTCAGGTTTCAAAGAAAAAAATGACACTGTAATTTGCCCAAAATGGATGATTGGCTTATGACCCTCATTACATGACATTCTTAATAATAGGTGTAACATGTCTATATTATTTCCATGTAAATGTATTGCAATGTGTTAAAGCGTATTTGGATACAGCCAACAATTACCTACAATGTAATAAAACTGCCGACGCTTAGAAAGCTCAGACAACAGAGGTAATGCTCTCTCATTCCCACACTGGAACCTGAAAAAAAGTTTCTCCTTCTTCTTCCGGATCTGATTAGATAAGATTTCCTCGGATAAGAGGTTTATTGCATGGCATCTTTGTCACGATTGAAGTATAATGTTAGCCGTTATGCGGAAGCACTAGAATTAACCAACAAGTTAGAAACTTAATGTCGAGTTGGATTTGTTTTATTATGTTAGTAACGAGAGTTATGCTTGACACAAATTTCAATCTCTAGCAAACTTAGTTTTGTTAGTATAGCCCACAACAGATTTTATCGGCCTTATAGGAAGACATAAAAGTGGGCGGGAACGTGTGGTTGACATTTCGTATAGTGCGCTATTACAGTTTTTGTCACGGTTGAACGGTGTACCAAAAGCTTGACGTGTCCGGTTTGTTAATTTTCTTCAAAATGCCGTCACGTCGCTCGCGAAGAGAGATGAATCGCTCAAAGAAGGTCGCAAAGTTAAATGAGGACTGTTGTGTTGGCGAGTCGCAAGATACTGAGGAGCGTGACAGTTTTCAAGAAGCGCATGAAAAAAAGAAGACTTGCGACAGGAAGTGCTACAAAGCCGATCCTGAGAGTATGAAGGATAGCATGACGGCCCAATGCATGTGAGCAGATCAAACAGTCTCTTGTGCTACGATAGAGTATGATTCTAAGGTTGCCCAATACATGCCTCAATATGCATATATACTTCCTCCTTCGTTTAATTCTCATGCATAAAAATGTGTGAAACAAGATATAAAAATTTAATTAAAATAAAATTGGTGATGTAGGATTTGTAGACAGCAATTGAGTAAAAAGTAAGGAAACAAGGAATTACGGATATTAGGCATTCATTTAATTATAAATATTACAGACCTATATTATTTAGCAAATCTACCTCCTTGAAATTCTGTGCTAAATGTAGGTATGTAATATAATGAATGCCTAATATCCGTAATTCCTTGTTTCCTTACCTTTTACTCAATTGCTGTCTACAAATCCTACATCACGAATTTTATTTTAATCAAATTTTTATATCTTGTTCATGTTTTAATACGATGTGTGTAGTTGCATGGATAATGAAGACTGTTGGTGATTTGAAGAGTTTTAAAAATGACATTAAGGAACACAATGAACTGCAAGCACCCATGATACAAAAGAGGCTAGTGTTTTACATCCACACCAATATAGCATCTCAACGTTTAGAAAATACAAGAAGTATCATTGCATCAATTCTTGAGCACTCTGCTGGAAGCAGTGTCAACACTACACCTGATGCGTTGCGGTGGGCAATACATCAGATTATTAAAATATATTGTTACAAGATGTTAGGCTGAAGTAGAGGTGTTTCTCAATTAGCAGTTTATACTGTAGAGGGGTACCTATTCCTCTGGTAGTAGGATAGCTATGGTACTTGTAGTGGAGTACCTATTGCTCTGGTAGTGGGATAACTATGGCTCTGGTAGTGGTGTACTTATATCTTTGGTCGTAGGATAGCTATTGCACTGTTAGTGGGGTACCTATTCCTCTGGTAGTAGGATAGCTATGGTACTGGTAGTGTGGTACCTATTGCTTTGGTAGTGGGATACCTATGATACTGATAGTGGGGTACCTATTCCTCTTGTAGTGGGATAGCTATGGTACTGGTAGTTGGGTCTATTGACACAGCTGAGGATGTAGCTGTTCCTTTACCAGTTTTGAATGCAGAGATAAATGTAATGTGCAATCCACCTTTACTACCTATTCCACTTCATGTAAGAACTGATTGTAAGAATTGTGCTAAAAGGAAGGATGAGTTGCAGAGAATGGCTAATTCAGTGAAAAGTACTTGCAAAGTTCCAAAAGCCACTATCTGTTACTGGACACAGGAAGACATCGAGGAAGAAGGGGAAGATGAAAAATTATGCATATTACAGCTGCTTATTGACTATATTACAGGAGATATGATTTTTGCTGACATGCCTTTTTCATTCAATGGTAAAATTGTGTTTCCGAGAACATGATATATACACACTACTTGGCTATATATTTTTATATTGCTACCATGTGCTAGCAGCCTGCATATTTGGCATATTTTATGCATAGTATCTGCTGTAGTACCTTCTAAAACCTATTTCTATATGCAGGTATGTGTGGCAGTTACTCCTTATATATTTGGCTGCAGTAGCATGTTTATTACGATCAGTGTAGCGAATATAAGTTAAACCGGCACAGTTATTTTTTAGCGCGGTCATTCAATTCCAAAGTACCGCTTTATGCTGCCGTATTGACCGAATGAAAAAAGATGATACAAGGGCGTAGACAAGGAGGGGGGCAGGGGGGGCTTAAGCCCCCCCAGTTTTTTGGGCAGTTTTTTAATAACTAGCAAACTTAATTAATAAACCAACCGGATGTACTATAATTAGTTTGGATAACTTGGTTTATTAATAACTAGCCCCCCCCAGTTTGAAAAACTTGTCTATGCCCTTGTGATATGATAATTAATATATACCGTTTACCGTTGGAATGCACATTTTTTACTCTTGTTAGAGCGTTGCAAAAATATCAATTTAAAAATGATATCCAAGTACCTACTGGCTAGCTAGGAGGTAGACCAACAGTTCATCTGGCAAATTAATAGCGAGACGAATAACAGCGAGACAAATAATCAGTCCGTGATTTTTCACGGGGACACGCTAGTAAACAAATAAACATCGTACACATAATAACGCACGCTTAACATTTTTTGTTTATACGCCCACAATAGAAAAGGGTCACGTTGCAAGCGTCACGTGCTGATGATACAGGGGTGCGAATTCTCTGGGTAGTTCGTTTACAAATATGAGCAGAAGAGAAGTAAGCGTTGGGCAAGGTAGTTTGATGCGTATGCATATGCATGTAGCGGAAGGGTGATTATATTGTTGGCTTGTGTCCTCTGTTGGCTTGTGTCCTCTCCGCAAGTGTATGTATGTATGAGGTGCGCGGTTATGTTTTTAATCTTCAGAACGATATGATTCCTTTAATGTACACAATATAGGACGGAGCGGTACAATCGAAGGGGCAGATATAGGCTATTAGCTGTACCTTCTATCCCTAGCTCAGCGGCGTAGGAACGATTTTAGGATTGGGGGGGGGGGGGGGGGGGGGGGGGCAATTTTTTAATTTAACACGAAAAAATATGCAAATCAGTGTACTGAGCTTTGTTACAAAGCTTTTCCAAACAAAAAAAAGGCACTTCTCCTTTCATTTGAGGAACCAAACTTCTGCGCTATATCACTGAGATCAAGGCAATCAACAAGTTCTTTACATGTATATGATCATACACGTGAGGTAACATAACATTATTTAATCTCTCCTGGGACATTGTGGACCTCAAGTAGGTCTTTAATCGCCGAAGGACGGGAAATGTTCGATCAGCAGTGGCTGATGTTACTGG
>OY811971.1:9303144-9723277 GCA_963681505.1 Eunapius fragilis | reverse complement strand
TACAGTAGTTACAAGTGTGGAAGTCACAATTGAGTGAGGGAGTAATTTGTTTTTATTGTAGGCAAGCCTGTTGACGAACCCAGTAACGTGGACTATGTCCCTACACTATTCCCCTTCAAGGATGGCCAAGAGGAAGGATGCGATGGCAGTGAAAGCGCGGAAGACAAGAGCGGAGCATAGAAGAAAGATGATCGAAGCTGAAGAAAGCGAAAAGGAGAGGCGTTCTTCAGCTTTAGAGGGTCATCTTGCGTGCACTCTTGGGAAAAGAAGCTTTACTTACCCTGCCATGCAAGTGCAGTGGGCGGACACGACCAAGCCAGATGACCGCGCAATGATCCACGCTTCGTGGGCCTGGTCTGCAGTGCGTTGACTAGGGTTAACCTTGGCTTTTAACAAACAGCACTTTTGGTCCCCTTGGCTGAACCCCATTGCAAACACAGTCCTCACGAAGCCCGATTCAAAGTAGTTGTAGGCTTCAAGTTGCTTCCAGATAACAGCTGCTCTTGAGTATAAGTTCCCGGGCGATTGATGAAATAGCCGAAGATATGGCCATACTCTATACGCGGCCACAACGTCATATCATCGCTGAAACGATGATCGTTATCCTTCATGAAAGGGTCATCACTTAGTGTCCAGCCCCACCGACTCCAGTTTTTGCTTGTAACGCTCCTTTTCGCTTGCAATCTGCCCATCCATCACAATTTACCATAAGTCTCTATAATGTTTTGCCCTCCAAAGAATTTTCACATGACTCTCACGTGACGCGCGGTTTCACACCGAAATCATCTAATCGCGAACCATTTTTACTGTTTTTACTTTCATTTAAACACGAGCCATTTTTTAAAAATAAGCGGCAGCTCAAGGTATTCATCCGGGTTAGTGGTGGGGGCGGGGGGGGGGGGGGGGGGGGGGGGAAAGCGATTAGCAGGTATTTGTAAAAGACAACTTATTGTCGAAATAAAAGTTTGCCATGGGGGTATTTAATAGCCTATCCCGGGGTGTAGATACATGTATGTAACACAAGCTTGTCCCTAGGGTGCTTGTTGGGGAGCAGAATGTTAGCCCTTTTTAAAAACCAGTGTAGCCATTATATCTTGATTTAGACTGACCTTTGATTGGTAAGAATTACGTTGGTGCTTTTTTCTTAACCCTTTGAATGCCAAGGGCATATTTATTTGGTGTACATCATTTGTTCTCATGACATTGCAATAAGTGTGCTTCAAGGCTTTATGTCTCTTTTCAACTCATCTGGATAATACTTTTAACTGTGGTTGATAAGGTACATACGTGTACAAGCAGGTCTCCATCTTTTTACGAGGGAGGACTAGGGAATTTGTGGTGATAAAGAAGCAGTATGGAGGCTGTGCTTACAACTAGTAGTTTAGCATAGTAATTTGCATCACCTTGCAAATTCTTACTACATGTACTACATAAGCTGTTAATAAAGGCATCACCTTTTATATTTTTATTGTAGGTGACCTTATTAGCATGTATGTATACATGTCAGCAATCAGTATTTACATGTACATTTGTGTTTGGTCCAATATTAAACAGTGCAGTACTGAGTATTTGGAGTCCCAACTCAACATGCAAGATATTAACTGAATGTGCCTATTTCAGTGTGATTGGCACTTGATTCATTTTAAAGAGCAATAAGGATACATATCTGGCATCCAAAGGGTTAATAACTTTTTGAAAAATTAGTGTGTCAATTTTGTAATGGCACAAACCCCCTCTAAAATGCCTATGCTTGGAGAATATCTCAGTGCCAATATGATCCCAGGAGAAGGAGAATAAGTCATGGGAGTCCAGATACAAGGTCAACTCACCAAATCAATGGACTGACTTATCAGATCAGGTGATCATTTTTGGTTAGACAAGGATGGGCTTGCAACCTGACCGTCATTGACCTTCCTGAAGATTGGGCTACTCACATGCAGGGTAGTTTAGTCACATGTAGATCATTCCAAGCAGGACATTTACTTTCCAGTAAGCAACAGTCAAAAAGCAAAAAAACAAGTTAGATAATTTGGCACTGCAAACTCTAAGCAAAAGACAACTGGATAATCAACCACTGCCATATCACTTTATCATGGCAGAAACTTGAAGTGAGCAAGGTTTATCTTCCCTACTCCACAAGCACACACTACACTCTAATATTAGGCTTCCTCTTACTTCAGGTAGCTGAGTGTGTGAAGTTCAGCAGAAGCAAAATCTGAAAAGCCTGTAGTGTCAGAATGTTGTGTTATGTGTTGTCCCCACTTCATGCAATACTCGCTTAGCTGGTTAACAAGTGCAAGCTTCAAAACGTGTAACAGGATATCTAACTGCTAAAAAGGAGGCCATCAATTGTTTTTTGTGATAAGCCATGATGCTGGAGTATTTTTTTGAGCATTTGCTGGGATCGATATTTAGGTATGGCCAAATGCTGATGGTAAGTGATCAAAAAACACTGCATGCATCTACATTTAGTATCTCCTGAGCTCCCATAATGGTAAAACATGTGAAATGACTCTCCTAAGAATAGCTGGTATGAAATGGGACAGTAATGGTCTAGCAGAAGTCTCTATGAATATTTTAGGAAGGTCCGTCCTTCTAACCATTATGGGATTGGATGGCAATAGTGGTGTAAAGCATGGGAACAAGGTTGACAGAAATGGAAAAATGAAACACACACATACACATACATGTGTATTTAGCACACACTGGCAGTATATACATGTACAGTGTCAGCATAGTAACTATTGTGCTAAATATACATGTAGGTGCATTTCATATTTTCAATTCAGTCAACCTTGTCTTGTTTCACGTGTTTCTTTTTTTCGTCACAAGGTGGTGAGATGCATCATAACTTGGCTACCATCTTGTACATGTAATAAGTTATCCAACCTCCCCCGTCCCTCTCCCTGGTCTTGTGGGAGAGGGGGGGGGGGGGGTGATATCCCATATGTAAAATGTGAACTTAAGCCAAACCAATGGGTACAAACTACACATGAAATAGTGCAATTCGAAAGGGCAACTGGTGCAGTGGGGTGTCTACCAACTAGTGGGTTTGAAGGAGCAGTGTCATCCTGACAAGAAGAGGGGACATGTTGGAGATCTGGCGGAGGTATCCACCATGTACAGCTTACATCAAATATAGGGCACTTCTTGTTCATCTGCCATCTACATGTACTTAGGAAAATATAACCTATTCAAATATAACTTTGCCATTGATGGGTCATACAAAAGACATTACATTATTCACTTAAAAGCTGACTACTGAACTTTTTGCAATGAAATGATGGATTTAAACTTTATCACTTTCCATACAGCCTGCATGTGTACGTGTGATGGTCCTAACAGTATGGCTGTGTGGGTCACTGTGTACATGTGGTGGTCCCATCTAACAGTATGGCTGTGTGGGTCACTGTGTACATGTGGTGGACCCATCTAACTGTATGGTTGTGTGGGTCACTGTGTACATGTGGTGGTCCCATCTAACAGAATGGCTGTGTGGGTCACTGTGTACATGTGGTGGTCCCATCTAACAGAATGGCTGTGTGGGTCATGTACATTCAGGGTAATTTGTTGGGTTCACACCTTCATCCACCTCAGCACTCTCACTGTGGTGTTCTGTTATCATAGGAACAGCTTATGAAGGCATCTAAGGATGGAAATATTGAAGAGGTTAAGAAACTGCTGAAACAAGGAGTACATGTTGATTGTACAGTCCAGGTGAGTACTATATCATCTCACATAACCACAGTGATAAGAAATGAGATTCAAAACATTATGACATGTCCAGGAAACCTGAGGGGCAGGTGTACTTGAGTAAATAGATTTTCCTCCACATCATACCTCCACCCCACACCCTCACCTTTCCCTCCACATCACACCTTCACCATTCCCAGCACCTCATAACTCACATCCTCACCATTAGTACATGTACCTGTCTGCTAAGGTACAGGGGGTGCCAATGTTGATATGCCTGAGCGATAATATACATGCACTTGCTACATGTATAATAATGTAATGTAATGCTGGCCTAACAGTGGAGTGAATGGTGTGTTTGTACCCTAGACCCTCCCTCCTCCCCTTTTTATGAGGTTAAACCCATACAAGTGCACACCTACATATATGTGCATCGAATGTTCTCTTTACACACACCTCTCACACCTCCACACCTCACACCACCACACCTCACACCACCACACATCTCACACCACCATACCTCTCACACCATCACACCTCTCACACTCATCTTTCCCCACCATTCCCAACTCACACCCTCACCTTTGATAGTCACAACAGTCCACAGTCCTGTATGTAATAATTAGCTGTGAACTGGTACATACATGTACATGTATAGACACATACAAGTGCACACCTCCAGTGGTATCATGTGCATCAAATGTTCCATTTCTCCTTGCCATAATATGCACCTATAGAACATGTGTGATGTCATTTTGTACCTAATGAAGCCTGCTGTGCCATTACATTTCCTAATGTCATGACTGAACACTTGTTATCATCCAGACAATGGTTGGAGTAGGGAGTAGTACATCAATCTTATATTTGGACTCTTCCTACTCACCTGCCCCACCCCCACCTCCTGATTCAAATTATTTCCTCCCATGTGGTTGTGTCCTCTGTGACTGTGTGAAGGATGGGTTGTGTGGTATGATGTTCCTGATACAGCCATAATCATATGTTCATCTCTTCAGGGTGGACAGTCATCAATGATGAGAGCATCTGAGAATGGCCATGAAGAGGTTGTGAGGATACTGCTATCTGCTGGTGCCAATGTTGATCTACAGGATTTGGTGAGTAGTACCATCCCAGCCCAAGGACATGTGGTGACTTGTACTCGGATGTACAGCTACACCAGCCCACAGTTCCATGTGCTTTGCAAGGTAGCTATACCAGGTGGTACATGTACATGTAGCCACTGGCAAAAATCCTTTCTAACCAACTGACTTGAAGTACATGTATGCAGTTATTATAATGACAGGCCCCTACTCCCAACACACATGTCCAACACATGCCCACAATGGCCCTGACTTGTTTAGTATGTGTGCAAGACCCTATTGCAATGACCACAAAGCTCACCAATGGTGCAAGAGCATCTGCTGCCACATGTCTGCACACAGTTTGTAACACTTCAGAGCACTGGTCAGTAAGACTGTATGGAAATAAGAATGTGTGTTGCATTACTGGTACCAGTATGTGTGTGGCAGTACTTGGTAATGTGCATTACTGAGCTGAGAGCTTGTGGAAGGAGAGTAGAGGTATGAGTGCAGTGTGTGTGTGTGTGTGTGTGTGTGTGTGTGTGTGTATGTGTTTGCATACATGTATGAGAGTACCCTTGGGGTAAGCAGGATCACATGGCACGTCTTGGTACCCATGAACCTTTGCATGTTGAGTGCAATCAATTGTTGTCAAAGACTATCAACCCCAACTTTCCCTCCATCACTCACTCTCTCCTTCCCTCATGCCACCCTTTTGTTTCTCTCTGCTCACACCCTCATCATTTCCTCTATATCACATCCTCACCTCACACCTACCTCATTTCACACCACCCTCACCTTCAACCCACATCCCTCCACAAAATTGGTTCTATTATAGTCATATACATGATGCGTAAGGTCTCTAGTCTAATCATATTAATATCACATGTACATGTATAAACTACTATACATGTGTAAATCTGAAGTCCATTGTAAAATATACATGTACCTGAATCACCTTAGGCATTCAGCTAACAAATTGTCAAAACGAATTTGGGAAAATCAATTTTGTTTTTAGAAGTAATTGGAGCAACCGATTTTCAGACTGAAAAATTGATTAGTGTTTTTTAATTTAAATTCTTCTAAGGAAACGATTTCATTGTTCAGGGTAGGTTAAACACCCTAATGCATGCTTATTAGATATGAAACCTATTTAGCAGTGAACTGGTTATTGTCCAGGGGTCAACAGGCAGAGGTTGTCAACACCCCAACTCCCCAAGGATAACAAGGCTAGACAGGTGCATTTTTTAGCCTGAAATTTTGGTCACACGGCCGGCTGACCACTTGTGCCAATGGCAGTGATTTTAAATTGGAAACTCCACCTTTACTGGGAGGGGCTTGTGGACCAGGGCTTTGATTTTGTTGATGTGTTATATAGGGTCACCGTACAAAACCTATGGGCTTTTTTAAGTGTCAGGTGATCCTTAGTTGATCTCTGTTTGCTATACAATGAAGGATCACCTGATACTCATAAGGCTTACAGCTTTTATGCCATCACACCATCTCCCTAATAGGACCCCCTGGTCTAAATCCTATGGAGGAGCATACTCACCATACATACAACACACCAAACTAAAACTTCTGGTCCACAACCTCTTCCCCTTATAAAGTTAAGCAAATACAAGTGCTCCTTGCCATAAGATGCACCTATTGAACATGTGTGATGTCATTTTGTACCTAATGAAGCCTGCTGTGCCATTACATTTCCTAATGTCATGACTGAACACTTGTTATCATCCAGACAATGGTTGGAGTAGGGAGTAGTACATCAATCTTATCTTCCTACTCACCTGCCCCACCCCCACCTCCTGATTCAAATTATTTCCTCCCATGTGGTTGTGTCCTCTGTGACTGTGTGAAGGATGGGTTGTGTGGTAGAATGTTCCTGGTACAGCCATAATCATATGTTCATCTCTTCAGTTTAGACAGTCATCACTGATGAAAGCATCTGGGAATGGCCATGAAGAGGTTGTGAGGATATTGCTATCTGCTGGTGCCAAAGTTGATGTACAGGATATGGTGAGTAGTACCAGCCCAGCCCAAGGACATGTGGTGACTTGTACTATGATGTGAGAACTGTAAATTGAACTACAATACAAGGACATGTGTACACCATTGAGTTCATACCACTGGAGCTGTGCACTTGTATGGGTTTATCCTCATTAAGGGATGGGGCATTATGGATTATAATGTAATCTACCATTGCAGGGGAGTTAAGGTCCTTGTAAGATGGAAAGTAACATCTGTGGAAATTGATTGGCTTTTCCTAATTGGAATGTGGAGTGCGTTTTTACAGTCTAATTATACATGTACAATGGAATGAATCACTGCAATTTTTCATCTGTTTAGAGATGTTTGCAACCCCCCCCCCCCCCCCCCTCCAAAAGAGGTCTGTTGTCTGAGGTCTTCTACATGTACATATACATGTATGGGTGTAGATGTTAAGAGATGAGTTGTGTTATGCATAGCTATGTTAATGATGTATGGGAACCATTATTGGTGTGATGGTGAGGGGGTCTTAGGGGTCCATATGCTCTTGCTGTGCTGTTACATTTTCCTATATTCAGGTGGATGGTATAGATTTGTATTCAATGCATGTACTCAATTTTAAAACTCAGGTAGCCACACCAGCCCACAGTTCCATGTGCTTTGCAAGGTAGCTATACCAGGTGGTACATGTAGCCACTGGCAGAAATTATGAAAAATCCTTTCAAACTAAATAAATTGAAAAATGCAGGTATTAAAATGACAGGCCCCTACTCCCACCATACATGTCCAACACATGCCCACAATGGCCCTCACTTGTTTAGCATGTGGGCAAGACCCTATTGTAGTATACTAGCGCTCAGACAGTCAACATGGCACCCCCACCCTCCCTCCTCCCCTTTTTATGAGGTTAATAGAACATGTGAGATGTCATTTTGTACCTAATGAAGCCTGCTGTGCCATTACATTTCCTAATGTCATGACTGAACACTTGTTATCATCCAGACAATGGTTGGAGTAGGGAGTAGTACATCAATCTTATATTTGGACTCTTCCTACTCACCTGCCCCACCCCCACCTCCTGATTCAAATTATTTCCTCCCATGTGGTTGTGTCCTCTGTGACTGTGTGAAGGATGGGTTGTGTGGTAGGATGTTCCTGGTACAGCCATAATCATATGTTCATCTCTTCAGCTTGGAGAGTCATCACTGATGAAAGCATCTAAGAAGGGCCTTGAAGGGATTGTGAGGATATTGCTATCTGCTGGTGCCAAAGTTGATGTACAGGATAAGGTGAGTAGTACCAGCCCAGCCCAAGGACATGTGGTGACTTGTACTATGATGTGAGAACTGTAAATTGAACTACAATACAAGGACATGTGTACACCATTGAGTTCATACCACTGGAGCTGTGCACTTGTATGGGTTTATCCTCATTAAGGGATGGGGCATTATGGATTATAATGTAATCTACCATTGCAGGGGAGTTAAGGTCCTTGTAAGATGGAAAGTAACATCTGTGGAAATTGATTGGCTTTTCCTAATTAGAATGTGGAGTGCGTTTTTACAGTCTAATTATACATGTACAATGGAATGAATCACTGCAATTTTTCATCTGTTTAGTGATGTTTGCAACCCCCCCCCCCCCCCCCCCCCCCCCCCCAAAAGAGGTCTTTTGTTCGAGGTCTTCTACATGCACATATACATGTATGGGTGTAGATGTTAAGAGATGAGTTGTGTTATGCATAGCTATGTTAATGATGTATGGGAACCATTATTGGTGTGATTGTGAGGGGGTCTTAGGGGTCCATATGCTCTTGCTGTGCCGTTACATTTTCCTATATTCAGGTGGATGGTATAGATTTGTATTCAATGCATGTACTCAATTTTAAAACTCAGGTAGCCACACCAGCCCACAGTTCCATGTGCTTTGCAAGGTAGCTATACCAGGTGGTACATGTAGCCACTGGCAGAAATTATGAAAAATCCTTTCAAACTAAATAAATTGAAAAATGCAGGTATTAAAATGACAGGCCCCTACTCCCACCATACATGTCCAACACATGCCCACAATGGCCCTCACTTGTTTAGCATGTGGGCAAGACCCTATTGTAGTATACTAGCGCTCAGACAGTCAACATGGCACCCCCACCCTCCCTCCTCCCCTTTTTATGAGGTTAATAGAACATGTGAGATGTCATTTTGTACCTAATGAAGCCTGCTGTGCCATTACATTTCCTAATGTCATGACTGAACACTTGTTATCATCCAGACAATGGTTGGAGTTGGGAGTAGTACATCAATCTTATATTTGGACTCTTCCTACTCACCTGCCCCACCCCCACCTCCTGATTCAAATTATTTCCTCCCATGTGGTTGTGTCCTCTGTGACTGTGTGAAGGATGGGTTGTGTGGTAGGATGTTCCTGGTACAGCCATAATCATATGTTCATCTCTTCAGTTTGGACAGTCATTACTGATGAGAGCATCTGAGAATGGCCATGAAGAGGTTGTGAGGATATTGTTATCTGCTGGTGCCAATGCTGATCTACAGACTATGGTGAGTAGTACCATCCCAGCCCAAGGGCATGTGGTGACTAGTACTCTGATGTACAGCTACACCAGCCCACAGTTCCATGTGTTTTGCAAGGTAGCTATACCAGGTGGTACATGTACATGTAGCTACTGGCAAAAATCCTTTCTAACCATCTGACTTGAAGTACATGTATGCAGTTATTATAATGACAGGCCCTTACTCCCACCACACATGTCCAACACATGCCCACAATGGCCCTGACTTGTTTAGCATGTGTGCAAGACCCTATTGCAATGACCACAAAGCTCACCAATGGTGCAAGAGCATCTGCCACATGTTTGCACACAGCTTGTAACACTTTCCAGAGCACTGGTCAGTAAGACTGTATGGAAATAAGAATGTGTGTGGCATTACTGGTACCAGTATGTGTGTGGCATTACTGGTACCAGTATGTGTGTGGCAGTACTTGGTAATGTACATTACTGAGCTGAGAGCATGTGGAAGGAGAGTAGAGGTATGAGTGCAGTGAGTGTGTGTATGTGTGTGTATACATTTAAGAGAGTACCCTTGGGGTAAGCAGGAGCACACTTTGCTCGTTCAGTGCAATCAATTGTTGTCAAAGACTATCAACCCCAACTTTCCCTCCATCACTCACTCTCCCCTTCCCTCATGCCACCCTTACGTTTCCCTCCACTCACACCCTCATCATTTCCTCGATATCACATCCTCACCTCACACCTACCTCATTTCACACCACCCTCACCTTCAACCCACATCCTCACTTTCCCTCCACAAAATTGGTTCTGTTATAGTCATATACATGATGCGTAAGGTCTCTAGTCCAATCATATTAACAAGTACATTCTCTATGAGAAAGTTGGTGGCATATAGGATTTGAAGGCAATGGTGGTGTAAAAAGGAAGGAAACAAGGGTCTGGTAATAAGGGAAAATGGAATAGTCCTATATTTAGCACACGAACAACATACTATATCCTACATATAGAAATGTGCTAATTATAGGACTATTCCATTTTCCCTTATTACTAGACCCTTGTTTCCTTCCTTTTTACACCACCATTGCCTTCAAATCCTATATGCCACCAACTTTCTCATAGAGAATGTTCTCCGTATAGCATGTTAAGTTATCCATCTTGATATGAGAGGGAGGTTGTAAAGGTACGACATACCTTTGAGTGACCTTAACTCTTTTCGCCGAGCGAGATGCACGTTCAGGACTATGGCAATATCGCTGTCTTTTTTCAGGATCTGCTCGATACCTTGCACGTCGAGAGGTCCGTTCCTTTTCAGGATCTGAGGGGGCTTTAAGGGGCGGCCGAAATAGAAGAGAGGTTATATTAATTGTCGCCCCAGCGCGATCGAACCCACGAACGCATTTTGTATCGGGCTAGAAGCAGACAGCATCCTCTCCTCTCCTACTAATCGCATCTCGATACCTTGCGCGTCGAGAGATCCGTTTCTTTTCAGGCTCTGCTCGATAGTTTTCACGTTGAGAGGCCCGTTTCTTTTCAGGCTCTGCTTTGTAGTTCCGCTCGGGCTGAATCTAATATGTCGTCTCTAGTTTTGAGGTACTGTACTATGCTCGTCGTTTGGCTTTCTTCTTTTCCTGACGTGAAGGCATTTTGAAAAAAAAAAAAACAACTTCACTAAATTACAAAGAGCGTCAAACCTACAACGATCGAATAACAAGAATGATTATTACGCCCGTGGTTGAACCGACGGTGTCCTTGCTGAGTTCGAGAGCTACCTTCGTTCTTTGGAGCGATCTCATACCTGTCCGATCGGTGCGTGTAGGCTGGCCACCTCACGGTACCTGGCACCTTTGGCTGAAACCCTAGCCTTAATGATTCGTGGTGCGCTCTTATTTGGAGACGGACACCTGGATGTAAGGATGATGTGGACAGGTGACAAAGCGGAAAAGTTGACTTCGGGAGTGGCTCGAAAAGAGAGGAATTCCCTCTGCGGATTAGGGCCACGAAAGAGGGATATTACTTGGAAGCTGCCTCGGAGGACCATGTGGATCTTTCTTTTCTCAAACCACGGAAGTTTAACGAGGCTAGACCTTGGAACATTCTCCGGGAGCGCACACGAGGACTGCGTGTTAGGCCTGTCGAAAAAATTCCACCGGAATTTCGGCATTTATAGGCAGTTTCTAATTTCACAAAATGCCAGCATTTTCCAATTATATACACATCGCATACTACCGACAACGGTCAGTAAACCACAAAAACTAACGGTATGCAGAAATATACGGTTTTTCACTAATATGGCGAACAACGAGGTCCCATCGTCCTAATTGGCCAGAAAAAGATAATCGAAGACGGCCATACCCAAGGTCACTGTAGCAGCAGGCATCGCTAACGTGGCTGCTTTGTTGTCGTCTTTTGCAATCCAGCAGCGTACGGGTGTTGCACTCGAACCGTCGTACTTAGTTGTTGCGTCTTCTCCACTTCCAATTTGTGTGCCTGGCCTTTACTCTTCTTCCGCCGCTTCTTTGTGCGTTGTTAAACTATCGTGACGGTTAAAAAGATAACCGGCATTTTTTGGTGGAATTTGGAAATTTTACAGAGCATTTTTTGCATATTACGGTCGGAATTTTTGAGAATTTTTGTGTGGCATTTTTTCGACAGGCCTACTGCGTGTGTACGTACATAAATGACAAATTCATATAATTATAATTATTAAATATTAATATTACATCATTGATATACTCCATATACAACATTTACAGTTTTAAGTTACACAATGTTACTAAACAAAAAACAATACACTGGAACGGAGAAGGTGAGGAGACTAACATCCAGTTGCCATTGAACGGGACAGCAGAGCTCTGGCATTCGCTCTAACTAGAACCAGGTTTAACCTGCCATATAGAACCGAAGTGACCTGGGACTTGCAACAATTTAATCTAATTGCCAGGCGCGCTGCAAGTCGAGAAAGGTTTGTCTGTGCTTCAGGACCCCAACATCCATATACCTCAACTGCCAAAGGTACACACCCATCCAAGCTCTGAGCACTTGGTGTCATTGCTGGCATGTTTTCTGTTCTCAGCCACCTGAGCAGTTGACCCACTTGTCACACTCGCTTCATGTAGAGTAATTGGACTAAGCGGTGATGTGACAGTTATGTCAAAAGCTGCAGGTTTTCCCAGAACCCAATTAGGAACAAGCACGTCAGCTGGCCTTGTACGTCGGGCATCATGTCCCAAACCACTTCCAACTTCCATTTGGCCACCAATACCCGCCTGCCTACAAGACTCAAAAAAACTATCCCGAACCCTATTATGGCGAGAGACCACGTCACCATTATATCGACAAGTTAATGCATGGTGACCCAAGGGATCTAATGACAAGGTAAGACAACAAGGGCATTTCTCCCCACTGAATAGGTCAATCCCAAGCCACCATTTTATTGCAGTTTGGAACTCTGCAGATTCCAGATGTAGGTTGAGTCCAGGAGATGGCACAACTGAAAGCCACGAAGCAGCATGAGGGGATGCGACTGATAATAGCCGTGCCCTATTTGGCAGTGAAGAGGACGAGTGCATGAAACTGACTTTGTTCAATCCTACTAGAAAGCTCCTTCTGATTTTTGGGTGAAGTCAGCAATTCATCAGTAGAAGTTACATCAGCTGGAGAAACCAGGCTATTAAAGCAATCTATTGATTGGAGAAGATGGTGGCTTGTGTTGGTTGCATAGCCTGACACTGCAAAGGAAGCTACATATGCTGCTGCTGAATGCTGGGATAAGCTGCGGAGTCCAAGACCACCTCTACTCAAGCACAACTGGGCTTGTTGCCATGCTGTGTTGGGTGGGTCAATAGACAAGCAGTCAGAGAAACACTGGCGAACATCAATGTCAAAGAAATGCAAGCCCTCAGAAGCAAGGGAGGGAGGGGTGCATCTAGCAATATGAACAAATCTACAGAATCCTCCACATTGGCGAAGGAGTACCAAAGCAACTTGGGAATCATGGGATCCGACTTCCTTCAACAGAGCCAAGAATTTGTAAGCACCTGCTCTCTTTTCCGCAATAAACCTTGCACAGAAAATAGTGTCTCCAATCGGGGCCCCAAGAATTTCAAAATTAAACGCTTTACATTTTTTCATCTCTGATGGAAATGGTTGAAGATCACAATCCCCATAGAGTTCGCATTTCGAGGAGTTAATCACGAGACCAAGTGGTGGGCCAAGATCTTGAATGATACTGAGTGCCTGCACAACAGCTTGCTTTGAACCAGCAATAACGCCATCATCAATGTACCAGGCATGGAATAAAAGGTCAAAACAAATTGGATCGGATGCAATAGCCGACAACACTTTTTGCAGAACCAAACAAAACAAAAGAGGGCCCAAGGGATCACCCTGTTGGACTCCAGATTCTGACATTATAGTTCCCATTGGAGACCAAAGCAATGGGTGTTGACCATAGCACCATGCAGCCCACTGGAGGAGCTCAGGGAAGTGTGCACTGCACTCATCAAGAAGTGCCTGACGGGAGACTATATTAAATGCATTATGCAAGTCAATTTTCATCACTACAAAGTCATGCTCATTCTGAAGTTCCTCAATGCAACTTCTCAAACCATGTACAATCTTCTCTGCACCAGAGGGACAAGCAACCCCAAATTGATGAGGTGAGAAGTAATCCGAGGCCTTTCCCTTTGTGATTTGGCATAGACACTTGCCCACTAGACGCCTAAGGGTTTCACCAACTGCAATGGGTCGAATATCAGGAGGAGAACCAGGTTTGTCTTTGGTCAAGGCTGTTAGATTTCCACCAGCAAGGAACTTGGAGATGACATTACTAACACTACTGGTAGCCAAGAGATTCACTATACTTCTAAGGGATGAACAGATGGATGACTGCATTGGGACTTCGGCGGCATGAAGCAAATGCTGCACCCGCAATCCGGAGGGACCACAAGCAGTGGATTTGGTAAAGGACCTCAAGACAGATAGAATGTCAAAGGTATTGGGGAGGGTAGAAGGGAAATTTGATGTGTCATTTGGTGGGCATACTGGAGGTGGGCCCTTAGGGTGTTTTGCCTGCAAAAGCTGCCAGGTGGTATCATTATTAGGTGCAACTCCTGATGAAGTTAAAATTTGTTATTATTAAAGTTATTTGTGTAGTACGCACGTGCACGTTATTAAAAATACATAACCGCCAAAGTTAATTTCCACTACTTGTAGTGCCCAGACCGTACACATTTGATTACATGATGTATACTGCTAGTACTTCGTATAAAGAGCGACGTAGGACCTATCCGAGTCGTGTCAGTGCAGTAAGCTATACGTGATTTGCTAACACAACCACCGATATATGTCATGTAGCCTCGAGACGTTTTGACCACAGAACGAATTCTGAAGCCATTGGTGTGATTTTCATTTTTTAAAAGTGTTCCTATCCCGAGTTATGCGTGGTCAAGAACAAGAAGAAGAAGGAGAAGAAGAAGGAGGAGGTAGAGGAGGAGGAGGAGGAGGAGCAGGAGGAGGAGGAGGAGGAGGAGGAGGAGGAGCAGGAGGAGGAGGAGGAGGAGCAGGAGGAGGAGGAGGAGGAGGAGGAGGAGGAGGAGGAGGAGGAGGAGGAGGAGGAGGAGGAGGAGTTACTAACGTAACTCTCGATATCCCACCAACATTCTCAGAGAGAATGTTTTTGTTTCCTTAATTTTTTTAACACCCAAATCACTGTTGCATTGCAGGTTTCCCCCTTCATTTAATCGATTTAATTCAATCCAGACGTATTGTGAAAAATTTCTAGGTACTTTTGCTTAATTAAAATTGATAAGACCATGTATAGGCTTTTAGGCTTTTGTGTATCAAAGCCTAACATCGACTAAGGCGAGTCCTCCAGTAAATTCTAAAGCTATTGGTGCAATTTTCATTGCTTAAAAGTGTTCCTGTCCCGAGTTATGAGTTCTCATGAAGAAGCAGAAGAAGAAGCAGACGACCGCCCATTATTTTTGGAAGGGGAACGAGGACAACAGTAGTTTTTGTTCTCGACAACCACGTGGTTCTACGACGTAAAACAAAGACAAAACTACTCAGTTTTGACTTCTAGATCGATTGCCGCAACAAGTTAGACGATCCGATCGTCGGGAGCGAAGCTACGGTAGGGTCGCGCGGGATTTTAATTAAATTCATAGTCGGGGTCAAAACCTATATGGAAGTCTCTAGCGAGACTTCCGATAGACATTAGAATGGTAAATACTGGAGGGTCAACAAGTTTGCAAAATGGTCAATGACCTTCCCTGGCGGAGCTGAAGGGTTGGGTAGAAGGTTGGTGTGTGTAAGAAAACAGGGGTGTGGACAGACATCTAGGAGAAGGTGAAAGAATGATGGTGTGTACAGTGCAGAATGGATTCTCTTTTGGTTCCTTTCCTACTGTAACACATTCACACCACATCAGCATGTCTGCTTTGAACATGTATCGCCACCGTACCCTGGGCTTACAGAATTAAGATGAGTATGTTACACATGAAATGAGGAGGAAGGTATTTAAAGATGTGGAATGGGGACAAATACATGCACATGTGTATACCACCACACCTCTCACACCACCACACCCTCACACCACCACACCTCTCACACCACCACACCTCTCACACCACCACACCCCTCACACTCATCTTTCCCACCATTCCCAACTCACACCCTCACCTTTGATAGTCACAACAGTCCACAGTCCTGTATGTAATTAGCTGTGAACTGGTACATAATGGACACATACAAGTGCACACCTCTAGTGGTATCATGTGCATCAAATGTTCCATTTCTCCTTGCCATAAAATGCACCTATTGAACATGTGTGATGTCATTTTGTACCTAATGAAGCCTGCTGTGCCATTACATTTCCTAATGTCATGACTGAACACTTGTTATCATCCAGACAATGGTTGGAGTAGGGAGTAGTACATCAATCTTATATTTGGACTCTTCCTACTCACCTGCCCCACCCCCACCTCCTGATTCAAATTATTTCCTCCCATGTGGTTGTGTCCTCTGTGACTGTGTGAAGGATGGGTTGTGTGGTAGGATGTTCCTGGTACAGCCATAATCATATGTTCATCTCTTCAGCATGGAAGGTCATCACTGATGAGAGCATCTGAGAGTGGCCATGAAGAGGTTGTGAGGATATTGTTATCAGCTGGTGCCAAAGTTGATTTACAGGATAAGGTGAGTAGTACTAGCCCAGCCCAAGGACATGTGGTGACTTGTACTCTGATGTGAGAACTGTAAATTGAACTACAGTACAAGGACATGTGTACACCATTGAGTTCATACCACTGGAGCTGTGTACTTGTATGGGTTTATCTTCATTAAGGGGAGGGGCGTTATGGATTATAATGTAATCTACAATGCAGGTGAGTTAAGGTGGCTTGTAAGGGGTGTGTGTATGAGTGCAGTGTGTGTGTGTATGAGTGCTGTCAGAGTGTGTAAGCACATGGCACGTCTTGGTTCCCATGAACCTTTTGCACGTTGCGTGCAATCATTGCCAACCCTTTCCCTTCTCCTCACACCATCACCTTCCCTCATGCCACCCTTACTTTTCCCTCCACACAACCTCACCATTCCCTCCATATCACATCCTCACCTCTCTTACCTCCCTCACAATCATCCCGCATCTTCACTTTCCCTCCACAAAATCGGTTCATATACATGATGCACAAGGTCTCTCTAGTCCAAACTTATTAATACTACATTCATATTGCTGTGGCCAAAGTTTTGATAGTTGAGGTTTTGGGCCTTAGAGACACCTACAAACAGCCTCCACAAAAGTGGCTGCCATACACATATGGATAAAACAATGTGATGTTTAGCTAGCATGGCAATATGCTGTAGGGCAGGGGGAAGAGGACAACTGACTTAAAAATGCTATTACCTGACTCCAGCAATGGACAGTGAATATTTCCCCCTACTCAGGGACATAGAACAGTCTCTAATGTTTAGGTAGCATGGCAATATATGTTAGAGGAAAAGGGAGGGGGTTACAACCCCTAAGGCTGTTTTGATACACGTATGACATTGCCAAAACAATGAAGTCACTGAGGGTGCCAGAAAAGATCTGCCTGTGCTTGACAAGGCTAACCTAGCTCAAAAATGCCGCATGTCTTTATCACATTGTATATTGTCAGTGCATATGCCTTTAAGATATCAATAACAACTTAGTCAATTACCATACAACTGTATAAAATAAGTGTGTTCACAAGAAAGCAATAAGAATGGAACTACAGTTTCACAATGCAAACACTCGTAGCTTCTAATGGCAGCTGCACAGGAATTCTTCATTGCCATAGTGGACGATAATGTATGGAGTGGGAATAGAGGGTAAATGAAATGGTTCTCAATGCAATGGGCATGTCAAATCCTAATAGATACAAGTAAAGAAAAACATTCTCTAACGAGAAAAGTGGTGGGATATAGGAATTGGAGGCAATGGTGGTGTAAAAAGGAAGGGAACAAGGTTTTGGGAAAAGAAAAATGATACAAAAATCCTATATTTAGCACATGTAAATGTAACAGAACCAAAAGAAGTGCTAAATATAGGATTTTCATCTCATTTTTCTTTTTCCAAAACCTTGTTCCCTTCCTTTTTACACCACCTTTGCCTCCAATTCACCAACTTTCTCGTTAGAGAATGGTTTCTTTACTTGTTCCCTCTATTCTTTATTATCATCCTTTATACTGGCAAGTGCCCCCCCCCCCCCCCCCCCCCTCCCGCTTCAATTATCGTCACGAGCAGACGCCCGCTTTTGTTTGGAATCACTGTGAGGAACGCGGGAGAATTCTAACTCTTTGTCTCGTTATTTAGCACAATTCTAAATATACGTAAATGTTGCCATGTAGGCATTATATAATGATTACGTACATGTATGTCAGTTTTATGCTGTATTCATACATCTAATACTTCAAGATGACCTTCCAGGAGATTCTAAAGCGATTGGTATAATTGGCGCTCTTTAAATCCATTCCTATCTGGAGTTATACTCACCCGAGAAGAAGACGACGATGACAACGTTGACGACGGAGAAGATTTGGCCTGGGGACGAGGTAAAACACTGTTGTCTTGAAGCAAACTGTTTGAAGACTGGTATAAAACATCAAAATGACCGTCTTTACCTTCTGGTTTGATTGCAAAAAAGAGCAATACAATATGTTTCTCGGTACGCGAGTTATACGTGGGTCGCGTCTTTTTAATGAAATTCACGACCCAGGTCAATTTCTATATAGGAACTACTATCGTAGTTCCTGATTAGAATGGTAAATACTGCAAGTTTGCAACATGGTCAATGACCTCTTGCAGAGCTGAAGGGTTGGGTAGAGTGTTGGTGTGTGTAAGAATACAGGGGTGTGGAGAAGGTGAAAGAATGGTAGTGTGTATAGTGCAGAATGGATTCTCTTTTGGTTCCTTTCCTACTGTAACACATTCACACCACATCAGTATGTTCAATGCTTTGTACATGTATCGCCACCGTACCCTGGGCTTACAGAATTAAGATGAGTATGTTACACATGAGATGAGTAGGAAGGTATTTAAAGGTGTGGAATGGGGACAAATACATGCACATGTGTATACCACCACACCTCTCACACCACCACACACTCACACCACCACACACTCACACCACCACAACTCACACCACCACACCTCACACCACCACACCTCTCACACCACCACACCTCTCACACCACCACACCTCATAGGCGGCCCCAGGGGGGGGCCCGGGGGGCCATGGCCCCCCCCCCCCTCCCCAAGCTCTGGCGCCCCCCCCTCCTCCCTCCTCCCTCCTCCACTAACTCCACCCATCTTCAAAACGCATGACGCAATAGGATCGACGATATTGATGTTTTTATGTAATACCGGCGCGCGTGAGCGACATACCGTATAGGCCTTGTTACAACTGATTAATGGAGCATCCGTCTTTTCAAGCCTCGAGCCAAAAGCGAAAAAGAAGTGGAGCAGAGAACAGACAAGCAAAGTTGCAGTGTCAATTAATATCAAGCGCACAATCTGTACCAAGCATAAAGTCTTTCCTCGTACCGATCTCTTCAACAGATCAACCACAACCTTTCATCTCAGCGAGTTCTATCCAGTCCATCTCTTATACAGCAGGTGAGCAACAACCATTTTACATTTCAGCTGACGCATCATCCCAGCTTGTATTTGCTCTTATACCTACCTCAACAGCTGCACCCACACTCATGTCAATGCCTTCGGCACTCAAGTCTTCTGCACCTATGTCTTCTGCACTCGTGTCTTCTGCACCCATGACTTCTACATCCATATCTTTCACACCCATGCCTTCTGCACCCATGTCTTTCACACCCATGCCTTCTGCACCCATGTCTTCCACACCCATGCCTTCTGAACTCATGTCTCCTGTACCCATGCCTTCTACATCCATGCTTTCTACATCCATGCCTTTTACATCCATGCCTTCTGCATCCATGTCTTCCACACCCATGTCTTCTGCACCTATACATTCTGCACTCATGTCTCCTGCAGCCATGCCATCTACATCCATGCCTTTTACACCCACGTCTTCTACACCCATGGTTTCTGTGCCTATGTCTACACCCATGTCTTTATCACACCTGCCTTCTACATTTGTGCCTTCTGGATCATCAGCTGTCATGCCTTTTGATTCTGCTGCAACACCCATACCCTCTCAGCCTGTCTTTCAAACGATACCAGTTCCTTATGATATTGCCCAAGTTCTGTATAATGAGAATGCAAGTGTTAGTGTTGCTGGTTTGTGGCATCAGTGTAAAGATAGCTTAATATCCCTCAATGATTATGACAAATACTCTGTTTTGACACATCACATAAGACCTAATAAGGACTACAAATTTCCCTTTGGTACAAAAGGCTGGACGTCCCAGAAAGTGCTGTACATCTATGTTAAGTAATTAATAATTATGTCTACAGCCCATCATCAAACAGCATATTCTGTTTACCATGCTCCCTATTTGTACCAATCGATACATGCATAAAGGGTCTCAAGAACAGATGCCAATTATCGCAGTTTGTTAATGTTGGGTGCCAAAATTATAAAAAGATGCATGAAAAGCAACAGTGTCACAAGGCTTCTGAGTACCATAAAGAGGCATGCTTTGTTGCTGAGTGCATCAAAAGGCGATTTGAAAAACCTGAGTCGACCATTCCAGTGCAAATGGATGGTGAATTAAAATCTCGATATGATATCTACAGACACGTCTTGAAGCGAATAGCACAAGTGATACACTTCTGTGGAAAACAAGGTATTGCTTTGCGAGGTCACATTGAAGATTCCGAATCTCCTAGTAATAATCCTGGGAATTTCCTTGCCCTGATCAAAATGTTTGCTGCAGAAGATACTGTATTAAATGACCATATTTCAAAACCCTTGCTTAAAAATGCTACCTACATTCACCATCGCAGTCAAAATGAAATGGTAGAAGTCATTGGTAAATACATCATTCAGCAAGATATAATAAATGAGATAAAGGAAGCAAAGATTCACACTATACTATGTCATGAGGTTACTTCATCAAATGATGAAATCATGTCACTGTGTATTCGGTTTGTGGATGCAAAAAAAAACAAATCAGAGAAGAATTCATTGATTTTATTGATGTGGAAAGAATAACTGGAGAAGTTCTTTTTGAAGCAGTAGTTAATTTTTACAAAAGAAATGATATTCACCTTGAGGATTTGCGTGGCCAATGTTACGATGGCGCATCAAATATGTCAGCTCTGAAAAAGGGTTTATCAGGGAGAGTCTTGGAGGTTAATCCAAAGGCATTATATACACATTGTACATCACATGTCTTGAACCTTTCAATTGTAGCTGCCTGTAAAGAAAACACAATACAAATGGTCCTAACCCAAATGACAAGTCTGGCAGTATATTTTAAATACTCTCCACAGAGAGAGAAATTGTTGGAGATGTTGTAGAAGTTGGGACTCGAGATCACAGCATCAGCCAGCGAAAAGTAATAGTTGGTCTGTGTAAGACCCGTTGGGCAGAGCGGGACAAAGCGTATGAACATTTCTATCTGGGTTTTCCTTTTATTGTGAAAGCACTAGAAATAATTAATGGGACATGCCAAGACTCTGAATTATATCCAGAAAGTTTTATAACAGGATGGGATCCTGCAGCAAAGAATGATGCTACTTCTCACTTGCATGCCCTATGCAGTTTTGGAACCATAATTGGTGTAGTTACACTTTACTGGTTATTTCATCCACTTGCTATGATAACAAAGTCCCTTCAAGGAAAAGCAGTTGACATAGTCAAAGCATTGAAGGATATTGACGCTGTCAAGGGTGACTACCGTGCTGTTAGATCTGGAGTTGTTAATGAATTTTGTAAGATATATGACCAGGCTGAACCATTTAGCAAGTTGGTTGGAGTGGAACCAATAATGCCTAGAATTGCTCAAAGACAAAGTCACAGGTAATTGCATGAAAGTGCGTGTTGTTTCCATCGCTAAACATGTTTTTGTTTAATAGGGAAAATCATCCAGCAGACAATCCACAAGAATATTACCGCAGGACTCTTGCCATTCCATTGCTAGACTGCATTATTTCCGAACTGGATTCCCGATTTTCATCTCTATCCAGATCCGCATCAAAAGTTTTACAGCTGGTACCCACAATAGTCCTTGATGGTGAGAAACAGGATTTAAATGATCTTGTAGCGATGTATGAGAGTGACCTGGTGGACAAGTACCTTGTGGGTCAAGAATTAATTCTTTGGAATCGAAAATGGGCGCAATGTTCTCCTGAAGAGCGTCCAGATTCACTTGGTACAGCACTTCAACAATGCGATGAAGAGCGCTTTCCAAATATATTTCGCCTCCTTAAGATTGGTTGCACACTCCCTATTACGAGCTGTACTTGTGAACGGAGTTTCTCCACGCTACGCCGTCTGCGCAACTGGCTTCGATCATCAATGGGCTGCACCCGTTTGTCGTCACTGGCACTTATGAATGTGCATTATGGCCACGCAGTTAATTACGACAAAGCAGTTGACATATTTTTGAAAATGCACCCGCGAAGAATAGAGCTATCAAATCTAATCTTAGAGTAGCAGTGACAGAGTTCTTACTTGCATTATGTGTAGCAACGTTAACATGAATAATAATCAAGATACATTATTACATAACATTGTTAATGCCCCTCCCATTTTGGCGCCCTTCTATGCTTGGCCCCCCCCCCCCCCTCCATAAATGCTGGGGCCGCCTATGCACCTCTCACACCACCACACCTCTCACACCACCACACCTCTCACACCACTGCACCTCTTACACCACCACACCTCTAACACCACCACACCTCTCACACCAGCACACCTCTCACACTCATCTTTCCCCACCATTCCCAACTCACACCCTCACCTTTGATAGTCACAACAGTCCACAGTCCTGTATGTAATTAGCTGTGAACTGGTACATACATGTACATGTATAGACACATACAAGTGCACACCTCCAGTGGTATCATGTGCATCAAATGTTCCATTTCTCCTTGCCATAATATGCACCTATAGATCATATGTGATGTCATTTTGTACCTAATGAAGCCTGCTGTGCCATTACATTTCCTAATGTCATGACTGAACACTTGTTATCATCCAGACAATGGTTGGAGTAGGGAGTAGTACATCAATCTTATATTTGGACTCTTCCTACTCACCTGCCCCACCCCCACCTCCTGATTCAAATTATTTCCTCCCATGTGGTTGTGTCCTCTGTGACTGTGTGAAGGATGGGTTGTGTGGTAGGATGTTCCTGGTACATCCATAATCGTATGTTCATCTCTTCAGGATAGATGGTCATCACTGATTACAGCATCTTGGAAAGGCCATGAAGAGGTTGTGAGGATATTGCTATCAGCTGGTGCTAATGTTGATCTACAGGATAAGGTGAGTAGTACCAGCCCAGCCCAAGGACATGTGGTGACTTGTACTCTGATGTGAGAACTGTAAATTGAACTACAGTACAAGGACATGTGTACACCATTGAGTTCATACCACTGGAGCTGTGCACTTGTATGGGTTTATCCTCATTAAGGGGAGGGGCATAATGTAATCTACAATGCAGGTGATTTAATGTGGCTTGTAAGGGGTGTGTGTGTATGAGTGCAGTCAGGGTGTGTAAGCACATGGCACATCTTGGTTCCCATCAACCTCAACTTTCCCCTCTCCTCACATCTTCACCTTCCCTCATGCCACCCTTACTTTTCCCTCCACCCACACCTCACCATATCACATCCTATCCTCTCTTATCTCCCTCACCTTCATCCCGCACATCCTCACTTTCCCTCCACAAAATTGGTTCTGTTATAGTCATATATAGGACCTCTGCAGGTTATGGAGACATAGGGCCAAATATTTTATGTAAGCCATGGCAAATATGTTAGGTATAGTGTACACCACAAGTGCAGTTGTTTACATAAGTGATTTTTGGTGGGTCTTTTTATAAAAGAGAGCTTGCAGAAGTGTAAACTGTAATTATACACATATTTGTTACGGTTTGCTTCTTTCTCCTATTTGGCCCAGGCTAAATCTCCAGAGCTAACTATAGTTCATGTATTTGGCCGGCTACATGTAAATCTCCAGAGTCAGTGGCTATCCATTGCTTTCCCTGATTGCTCATAGTCCAAGGAAGGTGCCTACATGAAAATATTCTTTAAGATAGATTATTTATAAACTAATTCAAGTCACACACATTAAAGGGTAGTTTTTACGAGCATTATTAGTATCACTTAATAATGTACACACCAAAACAAGCACACAATGAGACTTGGTAAATTGGCATGTTCATTTAGGATTATTAATAGAATTGCCCCCTGGTGTAGTTTGATATCAAGCCTCACTCAACACATCATGTAGCTACACAATTAGGGAAACAAATGAAAGTCTCCCATTGTGGTTTGACTGAAATGTGTTTACATTTATGATCACAGAGTATGAACCGTTTATGTACATGTAACAAGTGAGTTAAATCTTCATTTTAGGATTGATACATGGAATAGAAAAGGGATTTTGTGTGTTCAAATGCATGTAAAAAAAAAAGATGACACCAATATATTGCCAAGATGCCCGCCCCCCCCCCCCCCCCCCCCCCCCCAGGAAGACACATAGGCCACTTTCTGATATCCCCATTCATGCTCACCTCTCCTCCCATGTACATGTATGATAGCTCACAAGGCACTGTTTATGCAACTGTTTTATGATTTTAGCAGCACATGGAGATTGTATAACAACTTAGTGTGCAGCGAAACAGAGGGGTGTGGTTTTGTTCATGTACTTGTATGGTGTGTGCAAGTTCTCAGGAGTCATTGTAGTCATTGTTCACCCACTAGTATGGAGATACTGCTCTACATGTGGCTGCTAGTGATGATAAATATAATCAGTGTACCAAGGAGAGTAGGGTCAAATGTGTAAGAGCACTCCTGTCCCATCCTGGTATTGATGTCAACATCAAGAACAATAGAGGACGTACAGCCATGATGGAGGCTGGGTATGGATCTCTTGGTGTGTTCAAGCAGATGATGAAAACATGCAGTGACTTTCCTGCTGATTCATATGGAAAGGTTGTGTTATTTGGACACTCAGGAGCTGGGAAAAGTACACTGTCCCAGGTGAGCTGAATTGGATGTACAGCCAATGGGCTACCCTGGGGTGGTTGTTGTATGAGCATAGCATACACTTTATACATGTACAGCTTTGTTGTGGGTATTGCATTATTATATATTACATATTATTACATAGCTTCGTTATTGCGGGTAATATCATAATAATGCTGTACATGTAGTCTACATGTTGGTTTCCCAATTGTGTTTCTTGTTCTGTATTCAAAGGCCATTATCAACCTTTCAAAGCCAACAGCAAGTCGCCTTGTAAAGGTGAGAAGTAATCACGTGTGTGTATTTGATGTGTCATGTGGTCACATGTGGCTGCTGACTTTAGATTAGAGATCAAGCTTTCTGTTTTGTGTAATACATGTAAATGATCACCAACATTTCACTATGGTGCGTTGGTGAATGGAGGTTTCAATAGAATAGGTAATGTTTGGTTGATGGGGAAATTAACGTACGACTTGATGTAGGCCTACGTTTCATACATAGTGTTCTTTATGCATAGGTTTATTTCATTTTTGCATTTCAAACATTTAACTGTGTGTGCTATTATAGGTCTATTTCTTTCTTCCTTTCAATCAGAAGCCTTGTTCCCTTGCTTTTAACACCACCATTACCTTTGATTCCTATATGCCACCAACCTTCTCGTAAAGAGAAAGTTTTTATTACTTGTATACATAGGTTTATATCATTTTTGCATTTCTAACAACATTTATGTTTGGTCATTGAATACATGTGTATCACTATGGGTCTACCATGCATTCTGAAAAGAGTATTTACATCTAGGCCGTCTGCTTTTAAACACACCAAATTGGATGTGTAGATGATTTCACACTGCTGTTGGTTGATAGAAAAAATTAATGACTAGGACAGGAATTGCACTCTTATTATACACATGTACATGTACATGTACTTACAGCACCCAACCACCAGAAACATCACCATCTCAACAGTTGCAAGAACCCGATGAGTCTAATGGCCAAGCGCTGTGTTGCTGCCATGTTGCCATGCCAATGTCACAGCCGCCTGATCTTACTACAGTCCAGCGCCTGCAGGATCAAGAGGCCCTTGCTGAGCCCAGCAATAAACCCACCCCTCCCAAGCATCGGTTTTTCCTCATGTCCTCAGTACATGTAGGTCAGGACACCCAGCACCCACCACAGTGACGGTCGCTAGACACAAATGCACCACACACTTATCCGTCCGATCCACCACCACATCAACAGCATATTGACAATTTGCTGGCTGCCCACACCTGAAACTTGTCCTACAGCCATCTCATTGCCACAGCCAACGTTCAGGCCACACCCTCCAGGTCACTTCGGTCACATGTTGGGGCTCCTGCCACAGCATGAAGTGCAAGCATCGAAGCAGGGCCTACCAGCACCAGTAGTAGCACCACTTGTTACATGTTTAGCACCAGTAGAACCACCAGCCATAGCAGCAGGTACACCAGCAGCACCTTGCAGACACAGCTTTCACCATTGTACCTTTCCAGAACCACCCATCCTTTCAAACCTGACCATGTATGTTGAACGACTGGGCATATCCTGGTGGTTTTCAAAAAGCAGGAGGGACCCTCTACCCACAAAACCTACCTAGGAGTCATGATATAGATTAACAGATGCAGTTCCTGTCCTTGCCAGAGGACAGGCTGGGCCACATCCTCTGGCAGGGAAACTACATATACCTGCCTGGTGCCTGCACATGTGGTAATAGCTGGCAGGCTTTCTGGTCACTCCACGACGACTAACTGGCAAACTTGGGTCTGCTTTGAGAGCTGCCACCATCTCACTTCTCAGCCCTAGCAGGTCCCATGGGAAACTTACTATTTGCATCTATCAGCAGTATCATTACATCACCACATCACGGGTTATTCAGAACCACCAGCCATAGCACAGGTGCACCAGCAGCACCTCGCAGTCATACATGTAGCTTTCACCATTGTACCTTTCCAGAGCCACCCATCCTTTCAAACCTGACCATATATGTTGGACAGGGCATATCCCGGTGGTTTTCAAAAAGCAGGAGGGACCCTCTGCCCACGTCACTTACCTAGGAGTCATGATAGGGATTAACAGGTGCAGTTCCTGTCCCTGCCAGAGGACAGGCTGGGCCACATCCTCTGTACATATACCTGCTTGGTGCCTGCACCTGTGGTAGTAGCTGGCAGGCTTTCTAGTCACCCCACAGCGACTAACTGGCAAACTTGGGTCTGCTTTGGGAGCTGTTGTCCGCGGCCACCATCTCATTTCTCAGCCCTAGCAGGTCCCATGGGAAACCTACTGACTATTTGCATCTATCAGCAGTATCATTATATCACCACATCACGGGTATTCAGGTCCAGTACACAGAAACCCACTCCAATGCTGCTATCGATGAAGAGAATATGGTGCTCTACAGAAGTACTTGCTGATTAGACAGGTGATGACACCCTGGATCAAAACATCTGTTCTGCCACCATAGTAGAGAGGTACTCACAAGGCTGAGGCTACAGTCTCACCAGCACCAGCTGTAGCACCAGCACCAGCAGCATCACCATAACATCTGCAGCACCTACCTTAGCACCGGCACTTCCAGCCATAGCACCAGTACCACCAGCCATAGCACCAGCAGCACCACCAATCATAGTACTAACAGCACCACCAGCCATCGCACAAGCAGCACCATCCATAGCACCAGTACCATCTCAATTAAGGGAGGCTGGTACGCGCAGACAATGGAGCATTGTTTCCTATCCCACGATAGTAACCAATTGGCCAGTATCAACCTGAAGTCTTCAATACTCTTGTCTGTCCACTAATGTCACACCGCTTTGCACACTTCTGATGATAGATCTTGAAATGCATGTATTTGGTTCAGGAGGTATTCTGCTTCTCCCTCCTCACCCCTTCTAAAACTCTGACGACTTCATATCACAGATTGTGCCAGTCTTGCTAGTGCACATGGCTACTCAAATATCTGCTCAAATAGACTGCCGACAATATACACCAACAGCCACATACCAACCGCTTAGAATAGAATACAATGAAATAGTTCCAGACTGCAGCCTTCAGAGACTGTCTCATCTGCTTTCTGTCAAGGAAACTGAACAAGATATAACAAACACATACACACCAGGGGAGGAACACAAACGCTTGCATCAAATCACCTACATGTATCTGCTGCTTTAAAAAATTTGTACCAACAGCAACCATCTGCAGCAAGTGCTTCTGGATCTCATGGTGACTGCAACGGTCAAAGCGTCCAACACTAAGTTCGAGGAATAGTTCTGTGTCATGCTCTACTAAGGTTAAAGGGCGGTTTCGCTTAACAAGCCAGTATGCAATCTTCCAACACAGTAAGTGTCGCCTCTCTGGTGTCCATTTTGCCATGTTCCCCCATAAGAAGTATTTTTGTCAATGTCTACTTTCAATGTGTTTGTCATATCATGCTCAAGGACATATTTGCTATGCCTTTTTCGGAGATGGGTTGCCATATTAGTTGTACCTCCACAATAAACCAATACACTGTCACATTTTGCACCATTGTTAGCAGACATTTGTACCGAGCTAAGGAGAGCAGACATTTGTACCGAGGTTTTGTAACAAGGTTTTTCAGCCTTCTGTTTATCATCACAAGGAGGGAGATAGGCAAACGCTTGCCAGACCCATGAAGTTTTTACGTTTAATAGTCTCTGGTTCTCCTGGCTCAGAATGAGATCCCCCAGGAACTTCATCAGCCAGTATGTTGAGATGATTGCTGCTCTACACATTATTCATATTTCTTAGCACGTTTTGCAATCTTAGCCAAAAGGAGTTCCCTTAGCCTGGAATATGATAACCCTCTATTGGCCCGCAACCGCTCACCATCCTTAGCACTCACAATACCCCTAAATAGCTTAGTGCCTGAAGTGAGGTCAATCTTGGCCATACTGCAACACCTCTGCATCATGTCAACTAGACATCTCAATGCTCCCGAACGAGCAATAACCAAACTAGCACCTTCCCTCAACTGGTCTTTCTTGCTAGAACATATATTTAACACTATGCCCTCATCATTAAACAGAATGTCCTTACATTGCAACTTTACCAGCTCCTCACAATGCATAAACCCTGTGAAGGCCAACAGGCACACTGCCTACAGTCTGACCTCTGTCAGCGATGGTGTTAGTCCAACTAGCTCCACCATGATTTTTAACATCTCAATCGTAATGGGCTCCTTCCTTATGCTTTTTTGCTTTGCCAACAACTGCCTCAAACCCTGAGCTGTTTCCTGGACCAGTGGTGACTCCCTCACAGGTGGGTGACCAGCCACACAATGCATCCAAGCCAGGGCATGCAATGCCTCTTCAATTGCAGCCTTTCGACCCAGCTGACTCACTTACGTGTGTTAGGTACAGTGCTAAGTGGATCTCTTGTATGGGAAAACCTGGCACTCTTTGCCTTGCATCTGCCCAACGCTTCCATTGCTGATATGCCCCAAGATACTTCCTTGTAGTTCCATCTGCCTGACTACTTAGAACGATTGCTGGTAGACCCGCAACAAGACGTTGAAGCTCTGGGTCTTCCAGGTTACTCAGTATCGGCCAGACTCCAGCAGAACAGATGCCTTTGGAAAAAAAAAATTTTGGCCAACAAGGCAACAGACACACAGCAGTCAGCATCTCTGGTTGACAACAGGCCAACTGGTCTAAACTCAAAGCTCCAGCTTAAGGGCCAATACCGCTGAATTAGGGAATGCTCCGTTGAATATAACTGATCCTGCCTTGCCTGAGGATGAAGCATGGTTAAATGTCAAAGGCAACAATAGGACGTTTACTACAAAATCAGACCATCACGGTACAACATAGGCCAAAAGGGGGCTGACTTCCATGCCGGCATTAGCATTGTACCTTGGGTCCTGCATGCATCAGCATGCCTACGGCAGTGGGCACCACCAATTGTTCTCACCAGACCAATCAACCGTAAAAGCATCTACAGCTTCTGCATTCTTACAAGCAAAACGTGAGTTGTATCCTGGTAGTTGTGCATTATGCTGAGCGTGTGAGGTCCTCAAACAAATGTAACCAGGCAAAAAGGGTAGGTTCCAACTGCCAATCATCTGAATCGACTATGCGACTGACGTAATCTGCCAATTTTTATTCCTTACAGGAGGTCTATTCAGGCTCAAGATGAGTACCATGACTGACACACAAGCTAAATACTTTTAGCCCTTCTAACTGCAAATGCTCCTTTCGACTAGCAACAAACATGCAGCATTATGATTGTCAGTAGACCAGTGTGCCCTGCAATTCCGTAGCCTGTTTTCTATTGCCTCAAGCACTCTATGCACTGCCACTAACTCCCGCCATGTTGAGCTTTGCTGGACCTCTTCAGGCAACCAGTCCCATGCGCGGTACCATGCTCTACAGTGTACCCACCATACCCCACATCACTAGCATCTGAAAAGACATCAGGGTCGCACCAGAACTGCTCCAGATAGGCTGTGCATTATAACAAACAAAGGATTCTGCACAAAACGTAAGCTCAAGCTCAGCTTCCGGAGTTGGCTGCAACCCATCACACCATGCAAACCTGGTTTGAAGTAACACATACTATTATAACCTCTAGTCATCAGCTGGCCACTGGGCCAAAGGCAAGATTCATTGATATAAAATCTTTCCAACCAGGCTGGCTAATTGTTTAACCTTAATACATTTCTTTCCTACAAACAACTGAAGTAAGTTTAGTAATGCAATAGTTTTCTTATCAGGCACTGTGATGCAACCAACTATGAGGTCCACATTGAAGCCTAGCCACTGCATCTTCTGTGAAGGTGACCAGAATGATTTTTCCTCATTTAATTGCTACAAAACCTGCCTGACGAGAAGGGAACCTTGCACCAGGCCACTGGTCTTCCGTGCCTGCTGCTCACTTTCTACTCACAAATGCCAGTACACAACTATTCCTATACCTTTACTGAGCCACCAACGCACTAATGGACGCATTATTTTAGTAAATGCATAAGGTGCAGATGACAAACCCAATGGCAAGACAGTGAACACGTAATGATCAGACCATCATGCAAAACCCAAATATGTGACACAATCTCAATAAGATGATAACCAGCCTTAAGGTCAAATGGAAACATCCATCCACTCACCTGGATTAAACGGCATCAATGCAACTCGTACTTCTATTTCTGCTTTCACAGGCACTGGTTTACATGCCGCAAGGGAACTACATGTACTAACCTCTTTTTGCCCAGCCCATTGCACACCACTGACAAAGGACTGCAAACTCTAGAGGTATCATCTACCTTCTCAATGTGACCTCCTCCCAACAATTCTGAAACTGCTGTATCCACAAACTCGACTTCATCTAGTGCTAATTGTTGGTTGGGTCGTGTTTAAACTGTTGACTCCATCAATGGAGGTAGAACATAGCCATTTGTGACAGAATCTAATACCCACGGCGGAGCACACAATTCCTCCCTCCAAAATTTTACACACTCCCTTAGACTATCCTTAACTGTATTGATTCAGGGCAGGTGAAACTCTCCATGCGTACCTGAAACGGCATCCAAAATCCAATTCTTCATGCATCTCACCTTCTCTCCACACCTGGACATGCATGCGATGCATTCCCCACTAGCACCTGTATTAGCACCAATGCACATGTTTGTACACGTGACTGCTATACCTTTCTCACTACACAAGTTTAACTTGCCCAAATTGGAAGATACACTGAGTCTGTGGTTGATGTGGACCACTTTGGGCACTCTGCTCATGTGCCCTGGCTCCCCACATGTGAAGCATGATAAGGTTGACACAGCTGTGCCCCTCAAATGTAGCCTCGCTGCAGGAGGAGCCAACAGCCGCTGTAACTGCCCTTTCCCCACGAGCTGCAATGCACTGCTGACACCTCTCCCTTAACTGTGGCCCCGACCAAGCCCTTTGTTGCTTCTGAGCAACTTTCCTTCCAGCAAGCAGCTCTGCATGTCCCATTCGGAGCGATCGGCCAGTTTTAACAGCTTCTACCTGCGAGCTGTTAGTGATGTACATTCCTCGGCAGTGCTCATTGCTTTCTGCAGCCATAGCTTGCCCCTCCCACCCAGATCGTCAGGATTCACTTTTTTCAGCCCGACGGACACGTCAGCAAATGTGTCTTCGACATCTTGATTAAAATGAAACTGATTTTCATTCCCCTTCTTTTTAACAGTGTAAGGGTCTCGACAACCACTAGATCTGGTGCGTTTCTGGGACGTCTTCTCCTGCACCGACCGCATCGCCTCCTGACCATCTTGCAGCTTCCGCCATGGCGAAAGATAGTAGTCCAAGAAGAACTACGTAGCCACTTGTGCATACGCTTAGACTGACTCAGTTCAGAAATCCATACGTACATACACTATCTATGTGGGACCGCACTCTCACATGATTTGATGTATCAAACCTACACAGCGTACGGAGGGAGCATAGTTTACGTCTAAATCACTACGTTCAAATGACGAAGACATATATGTTGCTTGGCTCAGTTCTTCTGTTAACATGAAGACATTTTGCAGTGTAGAAAAATTTGAGGTCATCAATGCCCTACTATTATATTTGCATATACATGTGAGACCTTGTTTTTTGAGGGATGAAAATATAAGTGCATGTATTTTATTTATTGTAGTTTCTAGAATGTATTGGATTGGAACCAGAATCATTGCTATCATGGGCCTGCCATCCAGTCAAGACCATGTTTCTGACACTGGATAGAATAGGATTTTTATCTGTCCATGACTTTATTTCGGCAGCGGTCACTGGAGAGTTGCCTGTTCTGAAAGTTTCCAACATGAATATGGTGTCCCCAGGAACAGACACATCGTCAGTATTCTCACTGAGTGGCAATCAACTAAAAGCATCGGCATTTGCTTGAGCATCACCAGACTTAAATACAATGAGATAATTGTAAGCTCATATCGTCAATGCCCACCGTGGATTCTTGATGATGCCATCGGTGGTACTGGGCATGTCTCACTAAAGAGATATCGCAATGGTTTATGATCAGAGTAGGAGTAGATCATGATGCGTCTGCCCACAAGGTACTGGTGACACTGGTTAACTCCAAAAATGATTACCAGGCCTTCCTTTTCTACATGATAGTACTTGGCTTCAGCTGGTGGGACAACATGGCTCCAAGCCCGTAGGACGAAGCATCACACAAAAGGATTAACACCTTTTCTGGATCAAAATGAATCAACAGACTGGAGGACGACAGCTGCTTTGCGTGCTTGAATGCCACATTCCGTTCTGCCTCCCAACGCTAAGGAGCCCCCTTCTGAAGCAACCTGTACAGTGGAGCGAGTATGTTAGCCATGTTGGGCAAGCCATAATAATTCAGAAGACCCACAAACGATCTCAGCTGCCCAGCGTTCTGAGGTTTCGGGGCATCCTCTATAGCGTGTTTCTTTCCTTCCGCTGGATGGATGCCATCAGCGAGATATGGCGCCCCAGGTACACAACTGATAGGGCCATGAACACGCATTTGGAGAGCTTTAAGTGTAATCCATGCTCTTCCAAACATGACGTGGCACGATCCAGCCTGTGCAGGTGCTCGGCTTCAGTTGAACTTGAAACGAGAACATAACTGGTGCCGATGCAACACCGAAAGGCAATCTGTTGTAGCGGTAAAGGCCATTGTGCATCATAATTGTGACATATTTATTGCTCAAACTCGTTCGCCAGGGCCAACTGTAGATATGCATTCGCAAGGTTCAGCTTCGAGAAATTTTGACCCTTCCCCAGAGATGCCAACAAATCATCCATACAGGGACGAGGATAGCATGTTAAGTACACGATTAATTCTGTTTGAGTTTTTCATTGTACCAAACATGGCTTTTGCTTTGCATATTTCTGATGATCGATTTTGAAATGATGCGTTTGGTTCTGGAGGTATTCTGCTAGTTGCATAGCTCTGTTCATCTGTTGACATGTATTATAATGTAGTAGATTGGAACCAGGTTTGGCAACAATATGTCAAAAGCAATAAGGTGGTAATTGCATGTGGTGTTTCTTTGCTCTTGTAGCGTCATAGTGAGCTTTTATTGTTCACAATTGGTAAATCGTAAGAAGTGCACATTATTTGTCATTCAGTGTAGTTTAGTACGATAAACTAACTGTATGTTAGTTACTTCATGTATGTTACTTTTTCCTTCAATATAATGTTACCATGCTGCAAATTCACTTTATACAGTAGATCTTTTTACATTGAAGAACAGCTTTTCAAGGTTGCCATGTAGTACTCAGAATAGATGTACATTTATAAGATTAGGAATGTAATCTTGGCTCAAGATGAACTTTTTACATAGCCTCCTGATGTCATCATTGCTTGGTTGTGGTTGCCTCTGGGTGAATATTCAAATTCTTCATTTCTAAATGAGGGTCTATACTAGGCTGAAATGAAGTGCTAACAGGCAGCGTTGTCACAAGAACCCCTGAACTAAAAACTTTCAGCTTTAAGTGGGGACCAGTAGACTTATAGGCTATTTTGTACATTTACTGTGAATATCACTAAGTTACATGTATGTATTTTAAACCACGTAAAAATGGGTAAAAGTAATGATTAAATAACCCACATATACATATAGATGCGTTGCTTCATTCATTCATTGATGCATTTTTACATCGAAAGAACCAATGTTTTTAATTACATGATATTATTATTTGAACCATGATACCTTTAGCGTGTCTTAAGACAGCAAGATGTGGTAGAACCACTCACTGCTGGGATCATTCCCCATCAAGTTGACAGTCCCTACAGCAATATGGTTATCTACGACCTGGCAGGACATCACCAATACTTCTCCAGCCACTCTGCATGTCTGGAGGCCATCTCCCTCAACAGTCCAGCCATCTTCCTTCTCCTGCAGGACCTAAGGAAGGACTCAGAGGCCATCACCAAGGAGCTCTACTACTGGTCTTCAATGATGGATGGTGTGTGTCACAGGTGTCCTGAGCCGTCATCAGCGATTTTAGTGGGTACACATGGAGACCTGCTAACACTTCAGGAGAGGGCCAAAAAACTGAACCATCTACAGTCGGTTGCTAAGACAGCCATTGTTCATCAAAAGCTAGTGAAGGTTGTATCCCTGAACCTTACAAAGATGTACGGGGATGAGATGGATCAGTTGATGAGCCTGCTGCGTGAAACAAACAAGGAGGTCTTAAGTATGTGTCCATCTATTTCCATGATGTGTCACATGATACTTGCCTTTCTAAAAGAGAGGTTGCCTCCTAATATGGACGCCATAACCCTCTCTGACCTTCATGAACGTATTAAGGCTGATAAGGATAACCTCATTGGTCCTGATATCTCTGACATCATCTCACATTTATGGACCTTATCAGAAAAAGGTTTGATTTCCTATATTCCAGCTATACATCATTTGGATAGCTGGATAGTCCTTCACAAAGAAACCATCCTAAAGAGGGTCAATGGAGCTTTGTTTGCAGATCCCTCTCTTAAGGAATATGCCCACATAGCTAGCAATACTGGGATAATATCAAGAGCAGTACTTGAGAAGACATTTCCAGAGTACAATGTTGATATGATCACTCAGTTTATGATTCACTTTGAGTTATGTCAGGTAGTGGATCTATCCCTAGTAGATACAAACATGGCACCTGAAGGCTCACCCAGCCCAGACCTTGGTCCTTACCTCTTCTTCCCAGTTCTAGTATGTGTTGATAGGCCAAGTATTGCCACTGTTCCTCCATGTAACAGTTTTGGTTGGTCCATGCTAGTCAGGTCTCCCTATCAGTTCTTCACTCCACGCTTTCTTCATGTCCTTCTTCGTAGACTGCCGTTTGAGTTTGCTTTGCTCCAAGCACAGACCCACTCACACTTTAATCGTCGTTGTGATGTGTGGAGCAGAGGTATGAAGTGGCTTAGTGAGACAGGGGTGGCCACCATTGTTGAGATGAGTGAGTCATTTCAGTCCATCTCCATGACCACATCCTACCTTGATAGGAAACATCCCAAGTACCTAGAATTAGCACACTCTGTTATTTCATTTATCAAGGAGGCACATCAGGGGTTTTGTCCACATGTAGAGGTGTTAGAGATATTCTCCTGTCCTCCTGAAGCCATCTCAGACCACTCCGATGGCACTAAGGTAGAGCTGTCGTTATTAAAGAAGGCCCTTATTGGAGGGGATGGGACTGTTCTTGACATGAGTGGCAAGAAAGTTGTAGTGATTGAAGAATGGAGGAATATAGAGCCATGTCTCCCATACCTTGTTGGAGGTGAGGTTGGTGGTAGGTGCGGCTACATGTAGGTAACCTCTCCTTTGTCTTGCAGTGTCTTCCCAGCTATTGTCAGAGCTGGTAGGACAAGCTGTGCCACATTTGGAAGGTTAGTGTAATAATACACTCATACATGTATGTCACGTCACCCACCTCACATGTACTTGCATGTCCACACATGTACTGACCATACTTATGTGTCACCGATGTCATGATTTTTGTGGTATGGCTACATCAACAAAGCCATGCCTCCACACTTACGTAAAACATTCATTATGGTAATGGCAAACCATTATGGTTTTTAAAAACTAACTTTGCTGTTAACGTTACCATGTTTTACGTTAGTGTGGGCAGGGCTTTGTTGACGTAGCTGTACCACAGTAATTGACCTCAAATTGCATAGTGGTATGATCATTAGATTAACTTTTTCGCTCCAGCAAGGTGTTATTTTCTGCTCAACTGAGCAGCCCCTGTACTGACCGACCATACTGATATGTCACCACACATGTTCTGACCATACTTATATGTCACCACACATGTACTGACCATACTTGTATGACCATACTTGTATGTACTGACCATACTTGTATGACCATACTTGTATGTACTGACACATGTACTGACCATACTTCTAGGAAAATGGGATGTGGAATTGTTACAGTAGGGGACAAGGGCCTTGTGGGACACATGTAGTTATTGACCTTTCCTTATAGATACCACATTGGATGAAAGTGGCCATAGAAGAGTATTTGACGCTACCCAATCTGCAAGTGATGAATGGAGGGCCATAGGCTGGGAGCTGGGCTTCACTGAAGATCAGCTAGATGCCATTGTACGTGAACTTGGACGGCATGGGGAAAAGGATTACTATAGGGCTATGCTTAGGCGGTGGTTGGACTGGGCACCACCTGACCACCCCTATCCTTCCCTTCAAACTCTGACATCAGCTCTACTTGCAGTGGGCAAAGAGAGACAGGCATCAGATCTTGGTGCAGTATATAATACATGATACATGTTGTACTGTAGATTCATCTCATTTATAACTTTATACATTTATGCACTCATATATGTTTTTGACCTTTGATTAAGTATTGCCTTTAATAGTTTTGATATTATTAACTTCAAACAAGTGATGATTTAATGCATGAACAGCTACCATTGCATGTTCAGTTGCAGCAACTGAAATCATGGTCATTCTGGTCATGAGTTGTCATGACGGTTTTCTGTGCTCATGAGGATCGCCTGTTGTCATGAGGGTCATCGGTGGTCATGAGGATCATATAGTGGTCATGGGCAATGTACCAGGCATCTGTGATCATGTGGGTCATCTGCTCATGTGGTGATGAGGGTCATCTGTAGTCGTGAGGGTCATCTGTAGTCAAATGGGTCATCTGTTGTCGTGTGGTAATGAGGATCATCTGTGGTCATGAGGGTTATGAGTGTGGTCATTAACCGATCAGCGTTGGAAAGTAGGGTTGTCAAAAAACACCTAAATGAGGCAGCAGAGGAATGTAAGGTAGCTGCATGGAAGGGGTTTCAACAACAAAATCTGGTGCAGTGAACATGAGTAACTTCACACTGGTATAATTTTTCAAAGGGTCAGGAAGAATTCATTGGTAACGGTAGACACTTTTTTGAGACATGCGTATCTCGGCGGTAATCGGTTAAGGTCATCGGTTTCATCCGAGGTCATGATGGTTATATATGTGTGATCGGTCATGAGGGGTTATCTGTGGTCTAGAGGGTCATATGTAATCATTTATTTAGACATGTAACAGTTGTGTTTGCAATGGTATGGCATGCAAGCCTAGCACATACATGTAGTTACATGGAACGGGAAAGGTCATGCCTTCTGTTAGCGAATTTGCTGCTTGCACAGGTGATGGTTTGCGATTAGGGCTTATTTGTTCATGTGTTACTCATGTCACCTATTACCTTGTTCGGCTGTCTGCTAATAGTTTTTTTAATCCATGCATCCTGAACATGTGCACTTACGTATCAAAGATTTTTTAGAATGACAAAAGCAAAGTACATGTACATGTATAGTAAGTATGTATGCAATGATTTCACATCAGTCCCTAAATAAGCTACACTACCAGCTCTATAGACATAGCAAAGTTTTCATGAATAATGTATTGCCCTCAACATGCCATGTATGTGTAATAATGATGGGAGCAGTGGAAGTTAACCGATTTAATTATCCGTCAATTTTATAGGGTCACGGCCGTAGAAAATTTTCGTACCTTCTCATAATTGCGTAGCAACTAGGTGTCGTGTTTAAGATGCGAACAGAAGCGGAACGAAGTAAAATGTGTACGGGCAAGTTCATTCTACCGTTAGTAGAGTGTTTTATGCATGTTGTAAAACCTGTGGTTTCCTGCGATCGCTATTTTGTTCGTGGAGGCGCTCTTGTACACAATATGTTAGGCGGTCAAACCTGTTCTTATTCGGCAGAGACTCGCTATCATTCGAAATACCAAGTAAGAGTTCCATTCTATTGTATTATCTTTAATCAGTGTTTGTAGTACGCAGTGGCGGATACCGGGGGGGGGGGGGGGGGTTCCGGGGGTCGTAACCCCCCCTCAGGGCCAAGCATGAATATTATTATATCACGTGCACTGTTTATGAATATCATATTGTACCCCACGTGTCTTTTTGTCAGCAGTTCGCGCGCGATGAAACGATCAACGTCAATTTTGGCATATTTCCCAGTGGCGGATCCAGGGGGGGGTCCAGGGTGTCTGGACCCCTCCCTCGAACCTGAATATGAATATAATTAGCATATGACGTGTCGCACGTAAGATATACATTTCTACGGAGTGCACTTCGTGAAGTTGCTAAATAGCTTATCTTATTGCTTATTCATTGGTTAGTACTATATTTTAGTTTTGTAAATTGCGAGATACGTAGTAGGCTGGTATTTATACGTAAGATAAATGTATTCCAAAATGCTGACCCACGGTCGTTTCTTTCCGCAGTTATTTTGATTCGTGCTCTATTATTAGTACCATCAAGGTTGAATGCACCTTGCTGCAAGACCATTGCAAATTTAAATTATAAATTTTAACAAAGAAACTAAGCCGGCGCATGTAACGTACAATGCAAATCTGCGACGAAACACACTAGCCGTATAAATCCGCAAAACCACAATAGCCTGGAAACCATTACGTAACGGAGTGGCACGCATTTATTGGTTGTGATTGTTTCCGTTTCTAATCCCCCTAAATGTACAATCTGTGGAATGTGTACAAAACAATTTTTCGGTAAATTTTAAGTGGTTCAAATAGCAAAGGAAACCGCATGCATGTAACAACACAGCCATTTAAATCCATAAGACTACAATAGCCGGCAGAAATGTAACGGAGTGTCACTCATTTATTGGTGTTGATTGCCTTAGTTTCCAATCCCCGGCCCCCTTACATGTACAATCTGTGGAAAAATTGGAATGCGCACCAAAAAAATTTTCGCGCGCTTCGCGCGCGCCCCTCCCCGTCATCAATTCTTCATATCGGACCCCCCCCCCTCGCCAAAATCCTGCATCCGCCCCTGTACGCTGGATTTCAAAATATAATGGACAGCAGCTTGGACGAGTTGCGCGTAAGGTACGAAGAATTTAATCATCCTTTATTACATCCGGACTGCTACTGTTTGAACGGAGCGCAACGTGTAATGCCACCATCCATGGGAAACCTTGAGGAATAAACAGCTGCTATGCCTGGCACATGGTGCCGAGTGTGTGACAACAGCAAGTCCGGTGATCCAAATGCCTCCTTTCATTGATTCTCTACAAACCTAGAAAGGCGGCTATCTATCTAGCTTACCTTGTTTAACTTAAATTACAGCCAATTAAAGGATAAAAAGCCTCACCATCGCGTTTGCTCCATCAGACATTTTCCAAATAGCGAAGCGAATAACAACCCCGAAACTACCCTCGGGGAAAAGGTTATCCTCGCCCACCACCCTCCCCCCCCCCCCCCTCCCCCTCGAGAATAAGGGCTAAAAGCCGAGAGGCCAATAAGCAGCTAATTCGACTATAGGTTCTCTATCATCAACGTCAGTAACATCGGCACCATCAAGCATGCAGCAATTCTGTGACAACATCCACCTTTAAACACCACTTTCTGTAGCTGATTTCGGAGAACAACTAGTGAGCGACTATCAAGTGCATGAGTTGACCAACAATGTTGACGATGCCTCACAGTCTAAGCGCATTACCCATCGATGGGTTCAATCTAGCTCCCTTTAGACTGAATCATTAGTTAATGCTCCAGAGTAACTCCCCATCTACAAACTCAAAATACTTCCAGAAACGAATATGCACCTACAAAGATTAACTTTAGGATCGAACACGATGATTGCCTAGTTAGAGTGTACACTGGGTTCATATTTGTTTGGCCTTCTACAACTTCCTTGGTCCAGTTGTCAGTTATTGATCTGTAGTACTGAGAGTCAAAGGAGGGCGCTCCTGTACGGAATTGAAAACGAAAAATAGATCCAGAAAATCAACTGTTTATGGGTTTGATGAAGCTAAGGCAAATATCATGACTAAACGTCACCGTTCCTTGGGCTGACAACTTTAAGACATAGAGACTAGCAGTCCGGACGTGACGTCACGTTCAATCAAATGTTTAATCAACATTCCATCGCTTACGCGCAACTGGTCGTGAGTTCTAATTATTATTAATTTTTTTTTTTCTAAGGAACGTCTTTATTTCATAGTATAAAATAATATAAATATACTAAACTTACAGCAAATACACACACATACAGCCATTATACATATCACATAACTTATGAGAATTTTTAACCAATAAATGGTTCAATGCATGATTGAGTAAAGAGCGGCCCCATCCTCAAAGCCCAGGCCACTTCTCCACTTTACTCTGGAACCCCTTAGGCATAAGCTGGCTGCTCTGATGATGGCAAATGAAAGCCTTGCTCTGATGTAACCACATGTTTGTGCATAAGACTTTTTCCATTTGCTTGCACCACATGTGGCCATTCTCTTCAGGAAGTGCTCTGCTTCCCAGTGAAGGAGTCCATCAACTGAAGTCACAAAGGGTGTAAAAGTACCTCTCCGATCTTCAACTGCTTGCCTGTAAATTCTCTTTTTTTCCTGAGCACCCGATTCAAGAACTGATTCTGGCGAGCGATTGCTGTATGATGGGGCATCTGTATCAATGACCTTGAAGTCAAAGAGCGCCTCTGCCTGAGGTTGCCAAACACCACGCACCCCCAAATCCAGCCTCAACCCTGAGTCATCCACTTGTGTTTCTGCCTCTCTAACGATTGGCTCTCTGACAATCTGTGTCCACACCTGTGCTGCAATATCTCCAACGCAATCTCTGATCTCATTATGTCTCTGGATAACTAGGCCACCAACCTTACAGTCAAGAGCATGTTGTAATGTTAATGAGGCTCCACAACCATCACACTTTGAAGGAAGGTCTGTCGGGTCACGCATATAGCGAACCGCTAACCCATCTCTAAATTGAGCTGGAGACAGGTCAAAGTGACAAGTAGCGATTGGAAGGACAGATAACCATGCCGATGTTTTGCCGGAGATAGCTCTTTTAATGGCTCTTTTTCGCTTTGATGTGAACTGCATTAAAATACTGTCATATGCAGATTGGTAAGTCTGTTCCTTGGTGGTAACATGGTGTTTTCTAGCATCCCAAAGAGTATCTAAATGTTGTACTGGATCAAAGACATCAACTCCTTTCACTGCTTCAACTAACACTTTAGTTCCTTGTCTGGATGTCTGGTAAGCTAAAGTTGCTGTATTAGTGGGGTCAAAAATCCCTAGTCCTGCTAGAGATGTTGGTAAAGCAAACAAAGCCTCCTCTGCTTCAGTGACACCTGCACCAAGCATAGCTGGAAAGAATTGCTTCTTGATTGTCTCAATTTCTAATTATTGCACGCAATCTACGTACCATTTGAATACGCATCTTTCTACACGAACAGTGCAAACCTAGCTGGTTTTTGAACCATTTACGTTTGACGGCCAATGTAAAGCTTTACTGTATTTCAAGGTAAGTTTTCTACACATTGGTGGAGTGGTTGAGTGTTTCATGAGTTTATACTAGTTGCATATGTGTTGGGTTGTTGTTGTTAAAAGTGAATGTACCTAAAGGGTCGTGAATTCTAGGTGGATGTATTGTAGATGTAAAGGGTTGTGTTGGAGGTGAATGGAGGGGTACACTGGGTATATTAGTGGTGGACCGTTGATGAAGGTGGAAATAGGGGTGCAGGTGTACACTGGTGACGTATGGGTACACTGGTGACGTAGGGGTACACTGGTGATGTAGGGGTACACTGGTGATGTAGGGGTACACTGGTGACGTAGGGGTACACTGGTGATGTAGGGGTGCACTGGTGATGTAGGGGTACACTGGTGACGTAGGGGTACACTGGTGATGTAGGGGTACACTGGTGATGTAGGGGTACACTGGTGACGTAGGGGTACACTGGTGATGTAGGGGTACACTGGTGATGTAGGGGTACACTGGTGACGTAGCGGTACACTGGTGATGTAGGGGTACACTGGTGATGTAGGGGTACACTGGTGACGTAGGGGTACACTGGTGATGTAGGGGTACACTGGTGACGTAGGGGTACACTGGTGACGTAGGGGTACACTGGTGATGTAGGGTACACTGGTGATGTAGGGGTACACTGGTGATGTAGGGGTACACTGGTGATGTAGGGGTGCACTGGTGATGTAGGGTACACTGGTGATGTAGGGGTGCACTGGTGATGTAGGGGTACACTGGTGAGGTAGGGGTACACTGGTGACGTAGGGGTACACTGGTGATGTAGGGGTACACTGGTGATGTAGGGGTACGCTGGTGACGTAGGGGTACGCTGGTGACGTAGGGGTACACTAGTGACGTAGGGGTACACTGGTGAGGTAGGGGTACACTGGTGATGTAGGGGTACACTGGTGATGTAGGGTACACTAGTGACGTAGGGGTACACTGGTGAGGTAGGGGTACACTGGTGAGGTAGGGGTACACTGGTGATGTAGGGGTACACTGGTGATGTAGGGGTACACTGGTGGTGTAGGGGTACACTGGTGATGTAGGGGTACACTGGTGATGTAGGGGTACACTGATGGTGTAGGGGTACACTGGTGATGTAGGGGTACACTGGTGATATAGGGGTACACTGGTGATGTAGGGGTACACTGGTGATGTAGGGGTACACTGGTGATGTAGGGTACACTGGTGATGTAGGGTACACTGGTGATGTAGGGGTACACTGGTGATGTAGGGGTACACTGGTGATGTAGGGGTACACTGGTGGTGTAGGGGTACACTGGTGATGTAGGGGTACACTGGTGGTGTAGGGGTACACTGGTGATGTAGGGGTACACTGGTGACGTAGGGGTACACTGGTGATGTAGGGTACACTGGTGATGTAGGGGTACACTGGTGATGTAGGGGTACACTGGTGATGTAGGGGTACACTGGTGATGTAGGGGTACACATGTGATGTAGGGGTACACTGGTGACGTAGGGGTACACTGGTGATGTAGGGGTACACTGGGGATGTAGGGGTACACTGGTGATGTAGGGTACACTGGTGATGTAGGGTACACTGGTGATGTAGGGGTACACTGGTGATGTAGGGGTACACTGGTGATGTAGGGGTACACTGGTGATGTAGGGGTACACTGGTGACGTAGGGGTACACTGGTGATGTAGGGGTACACTGGTGATGTAGTACACTGGTGATGTAGGGGTACACTGGTGATGTAGGGGTACACTGGTGATGTAGGGGTACACTGGTGATGTAGGGGTACACTGGTGATGTAGGGGTACACTGGTGATGTAGGGGTACACTGGTGATGTAGTACACTGGTGATGTAGGGGTACACTGGTGATGTAGGGGTACACTGGTGATGTAGGGGTACACTGGTGATGTAGTACACTGGTGATGTAGGGGTACACTGGTGATGTAGGGGTACACTGGTGATGTAGGGGTACACTGGTGATGTAGGGGTACACTGGTGATGTAGGGGTACACTGGTGATGTAGGGGTACACTGGTGATGTAGGGGTACACTGGTGATGTAGGGGTACACTGGTGACGTAGGGGTACACTGGTGATGTAGGGGTACACTGGTGATGTAGGGTACACTGGTGATGTAGGGGTACACTGGTGATGTAGGGGTACACTGGTGACGTAGGGGTACACTGGTGATGTAGGGGTACACTGGTGATGTAGGGGTATACTGGTGATGTAGGGGTACACTGGTGATGTAGGGGTACACTGGTGACGTAGGGGTACACTGGTGACGGAGGGGTACACTGGTGATGTAGGGTACACTGGTGATGTAGGGGTACACTGGTGATGTAGGGGTACACTGGTGACGTAGGGGTACACTGGTGATGTAGGGGTACACTGGTGATGTAGGGGTACACTGGTGATGTAGGGGTACACTGGTGATGTAGGGGTACAAATCAAATCAGCAACTGTAATCGGCGTCAGTTTCGATGTCCATTTGTAATTACCTGAAGCTGCATTACATGTACATGCATGCTAATTTATTTATAACTTGTTTTACACCTACAATGTACCTGTACTTGCTGTGGCTGTGTCATGTTCCTCTATTTCTACCTGTAAGAAATCTAGGTCCATTTCATTCTCCTCTGCACCTATGTCCTCATCATCACTTCCTGCTGCCATTGGCTCAGCCTCTTCCATGTTCTCGTCGTCACTACTGGCGTCATCAAAATCTTCATTTGCAATGCTGAAATCTTCATCCATGTTCATGAGGTCAGTGACCTCGTTGAGGTTGTCATGTCTAATATCATTGTGTTTGTTTTTATTTCTGTGTGATGCTATCTACCTCACTTATCTCACGCTTTCCTTTTTGATACCAACATCTGCTATGGGCATATACATGTACGTTACATAATCGATGACCTGCCTCTTGACTTTTGACCGTAATTTTCCAAAAAAAAATTAAATACAAGTAAGCAGCTTTCATTGTCATTTCTGACAGCTGGACTACTGGGTTGTGATACAACGAGTCGACGGTGAACGTAGGACGTACGCGATATGCACGGTATGTTGTTGGACACAAGTATATAATTTAGTTGCATTTATGCGTCTACGGCCGTTAAACACCCTAATTTACGTGACGCATTTATGCGCCTATTTTATACGGCCCGGCGGTAATCGGTTAATTGGGCCCACCCCCCTTGCTGATACAATAGTGGCTTCTCGACTATCACTGTTATGTAGAGACCACATTACTATGTGCGGAGGTATTTTATTTATAACCAAATACTTATGTATTACATTGTCAAATTTAAGGGATACAAACGTACCTCAATAGTATTATGCTGGGCATCATTTAGAACACACCCGGATGCATATCATGTACATAGTGTAAGGGGCTGGATGTGATGGAGCAGGGGGTCAAGGGGCAGTGCACATGATTGTAGTAAAACAAAGTCAGTGTATTGTGGATTGGATACTCTTCCATCTCATCACTATGGCTCTTGGTGAACTACCACAGGTACAGTGTAGAAATGTGTTTGTGCTGAGGTGACTGGCTGTGCTCCTAAGAACGATTGAGCACCCTAATCTCCATCTCATCCTCACGCGTGATGTTCCCCCTTCTAGTAGCTTGCTCTTCAGTTAATAGTTTAACTCCAACACACGAAGATAGCACAGACATTGAGCCCATATACACATAGTTGATTTAGCCAGTGTGTATATAGTGCGGCAGAGCTAATATACATTTGGCACGAATCCCGCTCCATAGACATGTTGCATGTACTAAACTGGTGTTGCATATACTGGACTGGCATGGTGTATTGTATGTACTGGTCTACATGTTTGTGTTGCACTGCACCTACCACATGCTGATGTACCATGGCCCACTCCATAATTATGTCCCATATTCCATTGCATGCGAATGTCCATAGTACTCACTATCTTTGTATCCCATGAGACTATTGCTGATCATCTTTACATGCGGCTGTAATATCTGTTGCTATTTCTACCCGACAGAGTCACTCACTAACATCCGCATATCCCTAGTCAGCATGAGATCTTCATATCAGACCCGCAACGACCGGGAACGGTTGTGTCAGGATAGCTGGAACTCGATGGCAGTTTCATGAGGTAAAGCAAATGATTAGAGGTCTTGGGGTTGAAACAACGTAACAGATTAGTGGTGAAAATAGAAAGTCAATAGCATTTATAATTAATTACCACGATGTAGCGATTTTAAAGTGGATCATTTTTATAACTTCAATTATATAAACACGAAGTGCGTACATGGTGTATCTATAATCGCGTCAAGTAAAGAAAAACATTCTCTAACGAGAAAGTTGGTGGGATATAGGAACTGGAGGCAAAGGTGTTGTAAAAAGGAAGGGAACAAGGTTTTGGGAAAAGAAATATGAGACAAAAATCCTATATGTAGCACATGTAAATGTACATGTAATAGAACCAAAAGAAGTGCTAAACATAGGATTTTTTTGGCAACATACACATTTGCCATACATAAGGGAATGGGATTTTGTTGTGTTGTGGACCTGTTATATGACAAGCTAGCTAGTTAGGTCACTAAGGATGTTAAATTTTCCTATTAGTGTTTAATTATGTGACCATTTGTCTATGTCTAATTATAAGATGATCGTCATGTGTCATGTACAAATTATAGTGACGTGGAGATGGTCTGGTGGGGATGGCCGGGGAGAAGTGGGAGTCAGACCTGGCACTTAGGACCAACGCCTCTTATAGTAATATTAATGTGCATGGTCTGTCGATATCATCAACCTGGCAACTTGCCACTAAGCCTTGTGTACAACCTCTGCCCCTGTATGAAGCCGAACCTTGCTAACATACTCACACTCACACACACACACACACAAACGCACTCACACAGCTTCATCGTCAACTTGTGCTCATACACCCAGCTACATGTGTAGGAGGGAGGAACCTCACTTTCAGGGACATGGCCTCACTTGAAAAACCTCTCCTCAATGGAGGAGGGAGGAGACCACAGGTATTGCCCTCCAATCTGAGGAGGTGGGGGGTCCTCAACAACTACTACAGGAGCATCTTAGCTTGGAGGAGAAGGAAGGCCTCGAAGACCAAACGAGGGAGACCATACAGGCCCTTAACCAGGAAAGGGAAGCCAAAGACCTGCTGGAGACGAAGCTCAAGGACACATCCCTCAGGCCCCTGTCCCCTAGCTGGGCTGAAGAAGAGGAGGTAGCTCGGGGGGCTGACCGTGTGCCCTACGGTAGATGTTCCCCGGCATTCCAATCTACCCCGAGCAAACCCCCCCATCCTCCCCAGCCTGCTCAATGACCTCCATGACTCCATTGTGGAACTGAGGCGCTGAGCAAAGAAGGCAGAAGAGCTGATAGGTGTGCTCCAAAAGGAGAAGCAGTCCCTGGAGGAGGCCCTGGCTGCAAACGTGGCCGAACACAAGGTGGAGGTGGGAAGGCTGAAGGAGAGCACCAAGGTGAGCAGCAGCGACCAGGACAAGGAGGTGAAGTCCCTGAAGGAGGCGGCCTCCATTAGGGAGGAGCTACTGGAGCAGCTCAAGTCCAAGCTGAGCTCCTCGTCAGCAGAGAAGGCCAAGCTGGAGATAGACCTGGAGGAGCTCAAGGAGGAGCTCAACAGGCTGAGGAAGTACACCAAGGCAGAGGTGGAGAAGACTTTGCAGGAGTGCACGCAGGAGCAGAACAAGAACGCTGAGCTGAGGGCTAAGGCTGGGCAGCTGGAGCAGCTGCTGGCTGAGAGCGCCGGGACCACCCAGAGGTTGGAGGGGGCCCTCTACGCCACACACTGCGAGCTGGCAGCCATGACTGAGGACATGAAGAGCATGCAGAAGGCCATCGTCACCCTGTGCTCCGACAGCAGGCTAGGTGGGAGGAGCCTCACATCCAGGGATATGACCCCCACCTCCCCCGAACCACCTCACCCTGGGACGGAGGAGGAGGGAGGAGACCTACAGAGGGCATCGTCCTCCAATACGAGCGGTGGAGGGGGTGGGACCCAAAGGTTCACGCCCCTGGAGTTAAAGCAGTCCAAGGTGACGGTACAGGTGCACGTAGAGAGCCACACCCTCATGGCCCTGGTGCAGCTGCACAACCAGCTGCGCTCCCTGCGGCTACCCCTGGAGCAGTTCACCAGGATCATGCTGGAGCGTTCCCTGGCACACTCGGCCAAGCACGGGGCAGAGGTCACACAAAGCGTACCTGCCGGCGGGAACAGCAGCAGCATCAGTAGCAGCATGAGGAGTCCCGCTGAGGTGGAGGCCATCATAGGCAAGTGGAAGGCCAAGGTGGCCCACAAGACGGAGGAGGTGAGCAACCTGAGGGCCATCATGAAGGCCAGGCAGACCACCTCTGACGTGGCCATAAGCACCCTGAAGAGCAAGCTGGAAGGGCAGGAGAGGACCTACCAGACCGAACTGGCCAGACTCAAGTTCCAGATCAAGAGCGTGAAGAAGGAGAGGGACGAGAGCGCCAGTCTCAAGACCATGTACGCCCAGAGGTGTGAGGACTACATAGACGAGATGGGGAGGCTGAAGAAGGAGATACACGGCCTGCAGATGGACAACGAGGAGCTCCTGGTGTCCCTCAAGAAGACCATCCAGAAGAAGCTGGACCTGAGCACACAGCTGGAGGAGTACCAGATAGAGAGGGAGAGGATGCACCACATCCCCAAGCTGCTGATAGCCTCGCGGGTCTGACGCACCAACATTTATCAATCTATTTTTACTACTGCATGCAGTTGGCATGTGCTTATTTTGATATTTCATATGAATGTTATCATGAGGTTTATACCAAGCAGGCAACATGGGAAGGAGGGGGGGATTTATTACAGACCTACATGTAGCAAGTAACAAGTTTTATAGATGCTAGTTTCTTGACCTTTGAATATATCCTTATTTCCGAAATTCCATTTTTTCACTCAATCGATGCATACAATTCAATTCCTACATCCCAATTTATCATAAACCTTGCTTCATTATTTTTCACTGACGCTTTTTTTTTTTGCATAGCATTGTACATGTTAATGATCATACATCACTCACTAATAATCTCCTAATTTGGTACAGCTTTTTTCCCATTGCTAGCCTCCTTTCTTTCATGAGCTTCCAGGAAGCCACTTTGTGCAATGAATACGCTCGTACCTCCTCAGATTACTCCATCATATACATTATAGGCTAAAGCTAGTGCTGTTAATTTCCTCCCACTAGTACTGATAACCATGCCTCTATGCTTTCTCTTCCAGGAAGTAACCACTTGCATGCATTCAAAATTATGCAAGTACTCATCAACACAGCTGTAATTTAGTTTCTAATACTATGAGGGGAAGGAGGAGGTGATATATACATATGTAATATTACTGCTCATGTCACAATACGAGTATCGTTGGCTGCTGTTTGCATTATGCAGTGAATACAGTAGTACGTATACCTCTTCAGATCACCCCATCATAAGACTAAAGCTGGTGCTCTTAATGTCCCCACACTTGTACTGAAAACCTGCGTGTTCTATATGCACACACATTTTCTATTATTCCATCTGATACTTAGTATTAGTTTTTATAGTAATTTTACGTAATGCATGAACAATAATGATAATTGCAACTATTTTGTACTATCTTGTCATTACATAATGGCAAAGGCTAGAAGGATCTTGAGTGTCATGCTATCAACCCAAATCCTCTACTTTAGGGAGCAGGGGCAAGTTCTATACCCTCATGACCTGCACAAGCTGAAACAAATGTACTAAACACGCACACACACACACACACACACACACACACACACACAAACACACACACAAACACACACACACAAATGCTCACACAAATAATCTCATATCTAGTGACATCTATCAATAAAATCATGGTAATACGTAATATCCCCCCCACCATCTAGACTATTCACCTGTCAGTAATTATATAAGTTACTGTAATGGTAAATAATTACTGAACATAGAGACCTTACAAGAGGTGGTACCAATGGTTTTTTCCAGAGACTTTCCGCACTCAGTTGACATCAGGGTAGCATATATAATTATTTGAAGCTGAATCATGTGCTGATCCAGTGCATTAGAAATTAGAACATGTTTATGTGTTGCTCTGGATAGTGCATGCAAGCATCCATCTCAGTTTAATAGTATTAGCAGTGGTAATATGCATTAGTACTTTTCAACAAGAAAAAGCTACATCTTTTACTAATGAATCCACAAAGCATTAATGTTTAATTTCCAGAGCAAAATCCTTATTAAAGGGTGTTATTATCCTTAAATAACGACATCTTATACATTGCATGCTATTGCCGAAAGACCAAGATAAAATAAATGCTGTAGCTTAACTGTACACTGAATAGCCTCCATATATAGGTTAGACACTGAAACCGAGGGATCTACGTGATTTAGAATCCCCGAGGGCCCTGGGCTGTAGCGTCCCGAGCGGTAGCGAGGGCGCTACTAAGGGCCCGAGGGGATTCTAAATCACGTAGATCCCTCGGTTTCAGTGTCTAACCAATTTAGACAATAGCAACGCGTACGTACATGTAGCAACCAATAAATTATCGCGCAACGCGATAACGATAACGGGAGGGATTCTAAGTGCCAGTGGGAGGGATTCTAAGTGCCCGGGGCACTTAGAATCCCCCCCACTGGCACTTAGAGTCCCTCTCAAGGTTTCTACCGCGTTTAGATACCTGCAATTGACCAATCAGATTGCGCAAATCACTTCCGCTATTGTCTAAAATACGCTTAGATTTGCATCAATATAATCAATGCCCTTTTGTAAAAATAAGTGCAGTCAATATGATCAATGTCCTTTTGTAAAAGTAGGGAGGAAGTGGTGCATCGAGCCGTCCTTATTTACTTATTTAAGGATTGATGTCATTCTTAAACAACGATCACTACCATAGAGGTTACTGACCATCACAATACCATAAAAATTTGAATTTCCCTGAAAGTCAGTTGTACCAGCATCCTTTTTCGACGAAAAGAATTAATTAGTTATGCTAAATTTTTCACAGCACGTCAAAGTTAATACAATAGCATCACTAGTTTTTTTTAGCACAATGTACATTGAATTTCTGAATCAAAGAGATGAAATGCATTCCACACAGTATGTTTATGTTATGTACATGTGTGCATGCAAACATGCAGTAGAATGGAAGGGAGTAGTATTAAACACAATGATTTAGTAACCGTTTTTACCTGCATTTCAACTACTAAAGTGTTAGCTGATCATCGTCATCTTGAACCTAACTTAATTTTTGACGACAATGTCTTTATGAACCGCTCAAATTTGTCCTTGTATTAAAAACTGCCAAGTATTATTATACACAGCCAACTTTGTACAACCTGGTACAGATATGTTAAGGCCAGCATACACGAGGCAACATGTTGCGTGCAATACTATGAATTTTTGTAAATTTCTTGTAATATATCAGTAAACTAATGTTTTACTGAAAATATAATTGCATTCATCGCACAATCAACTAGCTTGTTGCTCAACAAAAGTTGACCCGTGTATGCCGGCCTTTAGTGCGGACATTCTGTCTCATTTATGTACAACAGTTTGTACCATACATGTCAATAAGCAACAATCTGATACATATTAAATGTCTATCAATATGTTACTAAAAGTAGCTACGTTTCGGCTCAATATGATAACATTATGTACCAATCCTAGCCTGTTAACCAGGCCTGGTACGGTTTGTAGCATACTATCCACGCGCTCCTAGGTACACTCCCCCGACTACGCTTACCCGTGTCTGCCATGATTTAAGCAGAGATTATCTCTGGTCCAATCAAAATGACTGCGCTTGCGAGATAGTGGGCTACACGGCTTGAGTTACTTGACGATCCCTCCGGTTGCGCTATTGATGAAGCCTTTGGATGGTGGAAGTGCTGACTGCGATCTTAATTTTGTGTAGTACTTTGATTAGCAGCTTACTGTATCGGCGCAACAATCCATTGACATGTTTCTCCAACAGTCCTCACCCTGTGGTAAGTGTGCACTATGCAATGCAATTTTTATTACATAATCCTCTTACCAGGGTCATAGAGACCACTTTCATTTTTACAAAACTCTTATTGTGGGGCATTTAACCCAGAAACAAGCTCCTCTGAATTTCAAAAGGAGACTGTCATCAATGTACCTGAAAGCAAAGGCTGCAGGCAAGTCAGTAATTTCTTAATGCTGCATAACATTCCAATTGATGATTTAGAGCTATTCATCAACCAGGAGCAACCAGGAAGGTATGTATATATCTGTCATTTATTGCCCATTATCCACATGTCGTTAACTCTATCATAAGAAAAAAACATGTATCATCCTATTAACCCATCACAGCGGGAAGAATACTGCTGCCCACTGTGACGTTCAGCTTGGAGAGCACACACACTCTGATGTACTAGCACTTACTCATGTTAACTGGATTAAACAACTTATGACATGACATGATCAGGTATAGTCTTTCCTGATTGTAGTGTAATTTTTCTCATTTAGTTTCAATGTGGAATCTACTGGCAATGTTTCCTGCTAACAATGCTGCACAGTATTTGGTTCAAGGCTATCTACCTGTCATGGCTCTTGATTACCAACCCTTTTGGACTACCGTGCTGCTTCAGACAACAGTTTCTGCTGGTGCAGGTGTGCACAGATTCCTGCGGCTTTCAGAGACTAACTGTTGGGAGAACACTATTTAGCAAAATGTCCTTCCAATGTGGCTCTAATGTATTGTATGAATGTATATTTACAACAAAATTTATAAAATACATTATATCCATATATGGAAAATGGTTTATGGTACATGGATGATAACATATTTGTTACAGATATGATGATTATTTATGGTACAGATTGTAGCTACATTCTGGGTCATAAAATTTGTCTACATAGTATGTACCAAGGTGTGTCAACATATCTGGCCCAAAATGACTACATATACGGTTGGCTGTGTACACAACCAAAAATTTTCGCTCCGTAACGGATTGTTATTGGCAAACATAACATACGGTTACGGATAAGAAAATTCATCCGCTACGGATCCGATAAGCGTTACAGCAGAGATAATATATAGATTATCTCTGGTTACAGGATGTGACTGATCCGTTAAATGAAACTTGTGACGGGATGTAATACATTGTGATAAGTTCCGTTAAAACATCCGTATCATTGTACGATAAAAATCCGTATCATTTTTTTTTCATACACCGTAAACGATTTGTTAAGTACCGATTATCCAATTTCTCGCAACTACTCGATAGTGTAAGCAAACAAAGTGGGCGCGGCGAATGATGTATTTTGTGTTCGCCATTTTGTAGGAGAGCCTAGTAGAGCGTACTACTAAGGCCCAGTTGATAGCGGCAGTGGGACGCAAGATGAGGTGCTGTTCCAGAATCAAGGAATCCGAATTCTGACACCAACTTGGTTGTCTCTGATGCAAACAAACCCGAGAACAAACCATAGGTCCCATCCCCAAATGTGACACGTGCAACAAAATGGCCGACATTTGAGGGTAAGCCGAGCGCCAGTTTTATTATATCAGATTGGCAGTTGGCTGCCGTCTGCATAGGTGTGAGTGGGTGTAATGCTCGAAGAATCAGTCATGCAGTAGGCAAGTCATTTATAGCGCGGATGTGATCGGGTTTATCTTCATTCCAGACTGTTTTATTTGAGGCAACACAGACGGCCGGTGTGCGGGACAGAATGAACCAGTGCTCAGCAAACCAACTCTAACCAACTCTCAGGTACGCCACCCAATAGCAGTATAGATTCGCCCTGCATAGTTTTGATCCCTCCCATCGTACTTAGTCGGTTTGGATTTGGATATGGTTGTGTTACTGTTAACGTATAGCTAGAAGAGGAAAGCTGTGCTGTTGGTAAGCCTCTGTAACGTGCGTGTGTCAGGAGATTCAATTTCAGTTCATTTCAGAATGAGGTGGCTAGGCTCCCGTAAGTGCATCTCTCATTGTACTAATCAGGCTTGGGGTGTTGGCCTACGGAATGAAATATGAAGCCCAATTGTACTGCTCATGCATTTGGTAAGCCGCTGATAATGTTCAGCGTGGGTATGGCCGGAAAGTTGAGGCTACTGTTTAACTTACATTTCTCTGAGCAGGTGAGCGTCATGCGCATCAGTGGAAGAGCATCGGTAGAACTTATATCTCGAAATGTAGGCATTGAGCTCATGTGGCATTGGTTACATGGTCTGTTCTTTTGCAGATACCGTTCCAAATAATAAGGTCAGTGGGATGTTTTACCTTTCTACCTATTTCACATCTTTCTGTATTTGTAGCTACAGCAAGCTAACTGTTCCTGCACGCGTGGAACTGAGAAGCTGTTCCTGCACGCGTGGAACTGAGAAGCTGTTCCTGCACGCGTGGAACTTTAAAGCTGCTCCTGCACGCGCGTGGAACTTAGAAGCTGCTCCTGCACGCGTGGAACTGAGAAGCTGTTCCTGTACGCATGGAACTTAGAAGCTGTTCCTGCACGCGTGGAACTTAGAAGCTGTTCCTGTACGCATGGAACTTAGAAGCTGTTCCTGCACGCGTGGAACTTAGAAGCTGTTCCTGTACGCTTGGAACTTAGAAGCTGTTCCTGCACGCGTGGAACTGAGAAGCTGTTCCTGCACGCGTGGAACTTACAAGCTGTTCCTTCACGCGTGGAACTGAGAAGCTGTTCCTGCACGCGTGGAACTGAGAAGCTGCTCCTGCACGCGTGGAACTGAGAAGCTGTTCCTGCACGCGTGGAACTTAGAAGCTGTTCCTGCACGCGTGGAACTGAGAAGCTGCTCCTGCACGCGTGGAACTTAGAAGCTGTTCCTGCACGCGTGGAACTTAGAAGCTGTTCCTGCACGCGTGGAACTGATAAGCTGCTCCTGCACGCGTGGAACTGAGAAGCTGTTCCTGCACGCGTGGAACTGAGAAGCTGTTCCTACACGCGTGGAACTTGAAGCTGCGTGGAACTGAGAAAATGGACTATTGTTTGTGCCCTGTGTGTACGCTTTGTATTCTTTGTTCTAAATATACAAACGTTAGCGTTAGTTATGAAAATTTTAAAAGCTAGGTAGGAGGGGCTTTAAAAGCGTCTATCACGTGCCGATTTGTGGCAAAACTTCTGCTACGGATCCGTTACGGATTTGTTACGGATCTGATATCTATTTGTGCCAGAACCGTAATAACAATCCGTTACACGTCATTTGACAAATCGACTGTTACGGATCCGATTTCGAAACCGTCAATCGGATCCGTAGAACAATCCGTAACAGACGATTATCTGATCAGTTACGGTTTTTATTTTTGGTTGTGTAGCGATCACGTTGCAAGCGTCACGTGCTGATGATACAGTACTCTGGGTAGTTCGTCTGCAAATATGAGCAGTAGAGAAGTAAGCGTTGGGCAAGGGAGCTGATGCGTATGCATATGCATGTAGCGGGAGGGTGATTTATATTGTTGGCTTGTGTCCTCTCCGCAAGTACGGGGCGTGTACATGTATGTATGAGGCTTATGCGCGGTTACGTTTTTTATCTTCAAAACGATATGATTCCTTTAATGTACACAATAGACCGGAGTTACAATTGAAGTGGTAGATATAGGCTATTAGCTGTACCTAGTACCTTAATAGCGGCGGCGGAAGGTATATACGAAAGGGGGGGGGGCCTCTAAACGCGACGATAATTAAATTCATTAATACTTTTACACTGACCCAAAATCTGTTACACAGCTAGATCTAAATGATGTGTACATAGCGACAGTATATGCAGAACACTTTATTTTTGGTTAGACATAGCGCTATCAAGGATAATTTTTTTACCTTGATATCATGAAATTTCTGCCTTTCTTGGCAAACTTCAATCTGTTTAGGCAGATAAACCTCACTCACAGCACGTACCTTGACAGTCACAAGCTGTCAAATCATTAGCAGCAAGGACGATTGGTACAATGTCTTCTGTCTGCAGCTCCTCCGGACAGTTAGAAGTATGTGGAGGTAATTCCGCTGAACAGTTAGTTGCTCAAAGTCAATGCTAGGTTGAGGTAAGTTCTCTGCAGAACAGTTAGCTGTTGGCAACGTGGGATCAAATTTTATCCCGCTTCAATGACCACGCTTCATCTAAATGAACCTGCCTTCGCTTCATTTTGTCAAGCACGTGATAGAACAGCTGCAGGATATAGCAATTGAGACAATGACAGTCACGCATGTTCGTCTGTACATGTATACGATTTGATACGATAGCCGAGTGCCAGTGCCGCATTGTAATAAGTTAACAATACGTATATTAATCTATTTTCAGGACCTTTTATTACAGGAGGGGCTCAGCCCCTCCAATACCATTTTTGCGGGGGCTTGAGACCCCCCAGCCCCCCCCCCCCTTCCGCCGCCACTGCAAGTTAACCCTAGCTAGGGGCTAGGCAGAGATCTGATTCCATATAGAACTCTTTCATCGCGTGACTTAATAGCATTCATCTTCTAACTAGTCCGCCATATTGGTGCTCGGAGTAGTATGGGTAGTTTTCGATTAACTTCAGAGCGTCGTTTAAATATATATTATTGTGGTCGAACACATGACTAGCATTAGTAAAAATATGATTTTTCCGAGCACCAATATGGCGGACAATAAAGCAATTAACGCAATTAAAGCCCACGCATCATGTGACCATGAAAGAGTATAGTATTATACATATACAGTATTATACACACCACACGTCATCAAACCCACAATGTTACAGTAGGCCTACGTCAACTACGCTATTCACTATTGTAAAAGAGAGAGCGAGAGAGAGAGCAGGAGGGAGGGAGGAGTGAGGGAGTGGAGAGGTAGAGCGAGTGAGTGAGCGCATTAGGACACCACTCCCTCCCCCAAGTGAAAAAAAATATGGCTGTCGTTTGGACACCTCTGAATGCTTCCGTGTATCCTTTTCTCATAATCATGTGCATATACCATTTTACTTCTGGTACCATTTAACTTTCGTTTAAACGTGAGACATTTTTTAAACTTGGGGGCAGCTAACGGTATTCAACCCGTACAGATGAGCGCATTCATACATGTATGCCTCTCACTTGGGGGAGGGGGGGGGGGGGGTTAAACCCTTAAGGGCACCTTTTTATGCCAATTGTCTTTTGCATGTACAGTGTTTCTTTATGCATAACTGTTGTGGAATGACATGTGTAAACTAGAGTCACTGCAAGAAAAGTTATCCTAAGTTATCTGGGCTGGAGAAATCAAGTTACCCTAAATCCAGTATAACTCTGCACAACTACCACAAAATTACATTCATAGATCAGATAACTATAGTTGTGCTGAGTTATACTAGATTTAGGGTAACTTTTGTGAGTTCATCTCAAGCCTAGATAACTTAGGATAACCATACTTTTCTTGCAGTGAGTGTATCTCTGTACGTGAATTTAGTTTTGGTATCATTATCATTATGAACTGATTTGCTACGCACGCAATAAAATCATTACCTCAGCATGGGGCTGTTATCTACTCAAGTTTTCATGGAAAGCAAGGCGACGATGATCGTGCTAGGTTATGAATGCATACCATTGTGCATTCATGCATTGGCAGGGCTGCTTAGTTGGGGAGCGGAATGTTAGCCTTTTTTAAAAACCAGTGTGGGCCATTAAAACATGATTAGACTGACATTTGGGTAAGAATCACGTTGGTGCTATTTTTTTAATAACTTATTAGTGTGTGAATTTTGTAATGGCACAAACCCCCTCTAAAATGCCTATGCCTGGAGATTATCTCAGTGCCAATATGATCACAGGAGAAGGAGAATCAGTCATGGGAGTCCAGATACAAGGTCAACTCACCAAATCAATGGACTGACTTATCAGGTGATCATTATATTTGTTAGACAAGTATGGGCTTGCAACCTGACCTTCCTGAAGATTGGGCTACTCACATGTAGGGTAGTTTAGTCACACCTGGATCATCCCCAAGCAGGAAATTTACTTTCCAGTAAGCAACAGTGAAAAAGCACAAAAATATAAAAGTTAGATTATTTGGCACAGCGAACTCTAAGCAAAAGCCAACTGGATAATCAACCACTGCCATATCACTTTATCATGGCAGAAACTTCAAGTGAGCAAGGTTTATCTTCCCTACTCCACAAGCACACACTACACTCTAATATTAGGCTTCCTCTTATTTCAGGTAGCTGAGTGTGTGTAGCTCAGCAGAAGCAAACACTCAACAGCCTGTAGGGTCAGAATGTGATGTCCCCACTTAGCTGGTTAACAAGTGCAAACTTCAAAACATGTGTAACAGGATATCTAACTGCTAAAAAGGAGGCCATCAATTTTTTTCTGTGATACGCCATGATGCAGGAGTGTTTTTGGACATTTGCTGTCAGCATTTTGGTATGGCCGTTTAAACCTGATGGTAAATGCTCAAAAAACACTGCATGCATCTACATTAAGTATCTCCTGAGCTCCCATAATAGTAAAGCATGTGAAATAACTCTCCTAAGAATAGCTGGTATGAAATGGGACAGTAATTGGTCTAGCAGAAGTCTCTGGGAATATTTTTAGGAAGGTCTGTCCACCTAACCATTATGGGATTGGACGGCAATAGTGGTGTAAAGCATAGGAACAAGGTTGACAGAAATGGAAAAACGAAATAGACACACACACATATATTTAGCACTCACTGGCAGTAAGTACAGTGCCAGCATAGTACTATTGTGCTAAATATTCATGTACATGTAGGTGCATTTCATATTTTCAATTCTACCCATGCCATTGTGGCCTTCCAAACCTACACCGTGCATGTATTTGCTCGTGGAGTTTTTATTACTTCTTTCACGTGTTTTTTTGTGGTGAGATGCATCATATCTTGGCTACCATCTTGTACATGTAATAAGTTATCCAACCTCCCCCGTCTCTCTCCATGGTCTCGCGGGAGGTGGGGGGGGGGGGGGGGGATATCCTGTATGTAAAAATCTAAACTTAAGCACGAAGAAAAACCAATATGTACAAACTACTCATGAAATAGTGCAATTTGATTGGGTAAAGCTTGCAACCAAATGATATAGTTGGACTAGGTAATCCTTCTAATCAGGTTTAAATAATCATCATTATGGTACAATTTCATTCCCATGAATTATAGCACGCTTAATTAAATACACATATGCACATCTAGCCATAAAAGGTTTCCCTCCACCCACTGTCGTGCCCCGCCCCCCACCATTAATTGTGCTGCTACATGTATGTCCACCTCTCCTCCTGGTAGAGGTGGTATAGCGTCCACTGGTGGAGTGGGGTGTCTACCAACTAGTGGGTTTGAAGGAGCAGTGACATCCTGACATGGTGAGGGGACATGATGGATCTGGTGGGGGTATCCACCATGTACAGCTCAGGGCACTTCTTGTTCATCTGCCATCTACATGTACTTAGGAAAATATAACCTATTCAGCTTGCCATTGATGGGTCATACAAAAGACATCACATTATTCACTTAAAAGCTGACTACTGAGCTTTTTTCAATGAAATCATGGATTTAAACTTTATCACTTTCCATAGAGCCTGCCCTTTATATGGGGCAGTGCAAGAGAAAATTGGGCTTTTGCAATTTTTTTCAAGTTTTCAAATTTAACAGTTTTTGGATACAGGATAGCGCTTTCTACAAAACAGTTCTTACGCATCCAAAATTGGACAGTGTATCATAGAGCTACAAAGCGCTGAATTTTTAATTAGCCATACATTTCAATGGAAAGCATTACTTTCTTTTAGTTGTCTTGGAATTTTCTCAATATCCTACATAAGCCCGAATTTCTCTTGCACTGCCCCATATACTTATATATTTAGCATCATTCATATATATACACCTAATCTAGGTATCCAGTGCTAAATTCTCAACTCACTCCCAATGATTGCTTTTTAAAAAAGGGGTTACATATGTGTATGTCAGTGTAGTGGTGGAGATGTTATGGTTATGATCAGAGAGGGAGGCCATCTTCACTTGTCGGCTTAATAATATTGCTGCTAGAAAAGTGAATGTGAACTCAGTCATAATATCCTCTTCTGTTGTGTACATGTGGTGGTCCCATCTAACAATCAGAGCAGTTTATCATTCCCTTGAAAAAATGTCAGACCAAGGGACATCATGATCTGTCTCATTAATAATTCATGTCGACAATTGTGCATTGCGGTTCCCTTCAATGCAGCCAAGAAAGCTATTGTTGTTCACACATGAACTGTGACTGCCACTTTTTGAATGTTGTAACGCTAACTGTCGCTTTTTAGTTTATTTACTTTCATCTGTAGCAGCTGATTCATGCTTTACATTTTTTTGCTTGCCATATCGCGGGTGATATTACATCATAACATTTCACTACGTGTGCACAATCGTGATCGGTCATTACAGCCAATCAGCATAGTCCTATGGTAAATGATAGGCGACCATGATAATGAGCTATCGGCCGTGGTAAGATGTTGAACTGCAAAATGTCCGATGGCTGACCGCTAAAAACCACTCTATAACAGTATGGCTGTGTGGGTCACTGTGTACATGTGGTGGTCCCATCTAACAGTATGGCTGTGTGGGTCACTGTGTACATGTGGTCCCATCTAACAGTATGGCTGTGTGGATCACTGTGTACATGTGATGGTCCCATCAAACAGTATGGCTGTGTGGGCCACTGTGTACATGTGGTGGTCCCATCTAACAGTATGGCTGTGTTGGTCACTGTACGTTCAGGGTAATTTGTTGGGTTCATACCTTCCTTCACCTCAGCACTCTCACTGTGGTGTTCTGTTATCATAGGACCAGCTTTTGGCAGCATCTGAGGATGGAAATATTGAAGAGGTTAAGAAACTGCTGGAACAAGGAGTACATGTTGATTGTAAAGATATTTGGGTGAGTACTATATCATCTCATATAACCACAGTGATAAAAATGAGATGTTAAATCAACATGCTTAATTACATCAACACAACATCAAAACACTATGACATGTCCAGGACACCTGAGGGGCAGGTGTACTTAGATTTCCCTCCACATCATACCTCCACCCCACACACTTACATGTACCTTTCCCTCCACATCACACCTTCACCATTCCCAGCACCTCATAACTCACACCCTCACCATTGGTACAGTACCTGTCTGCCACCGTACACTAGGGTAAAAACACACCAGTCCAATGTTAGGCCAGTTGATAGCATTATCATACATGTAGCATGCAGTGAAATTACATGTAGTAATATACTAGCACTCAGGCATATCAACAGTGGCACCCCCACCCTCCCTCCTCCCCTTTATATGAGGTTAAATCCATACAAGTGCACACCTACATGTATGTGCATCAAATGTTTCCATTTCTCTTTACACACACCTCTCACACCACCACACCTCTCACACCACCACACCTCTCACACCACCACACCTCTCACACCACCACACCTCTCACATCACCACACCTCTCACACCACCACACCTCTCACACCACCACACCTCTCACACCACGACACCTCTCACACCACCACACCTCTCACACCACCACACCTCACACAAACACACCTCTCACACCACCACACCTCTCACACCACCACACCTCTCACACCACCACACCTCTCACACCACCACACCTCTCACACCACCACACCTCTCACACTCATCTTTCCGCACCATTCCCAACTCACACCCTCACTTTTGATAGTCACAACAGTCCACAGTCCTGTATATAATTAGCTGTGAACTGGTACATACATGTACATGTATAGACACATACAAGTGCACACCTCCAGTGGTATCATGTGCATCAAATGTTCCATTTCTCCTTGCCATAATATGCACCTATTGAACATGTGTGATGTCATTTTGTACCTAATGAAGCCTGCTGTGCCATTACATTTCCTAATGTCATGACTGAACACTTGTTATCATCCAGACAATGGTTGGAGTAGGGAGTAGTACATCAATCTTATATTTGGACTCTTCCTACTCACCTGCCCCCCCCCCCCCACCTCCTGATTCAAATTATTTCCTCCCATGTGGTTGTGTCCTCTGTGACTGTGTGAAGGATGGGTTGTGTGGTAGGATGTTCCTGGTACAGCCATAATCATATGTTCATCTCTTCAGGTTGGATGGTCATCACTGATGAGAGCATCTGGGAATGGCCATGAAGAGGTTGTGAGGATATTGCTATCTGCTGGTGCAAATGTTGATCTACAGGATAAGGTGAGTAGTACCAGCCCAGCCCAAGGACATGTGGTGACTTGTACTCTGATGTGAGAACTGTAAATTGAACTACAGTACAAGGACATGTGTACACCATTGAGTTCATACCACTAGAGCTGTGCACTTTTATGGGTTTATCCTCATTAAGGGGAGGAGGCATTATGGATTATAATGTAATGTACAATGCAGGGGAGTTAAGGGCTTGTTAGGTTAACAAAAGTAACATCTGTGGGATTAATGGAAAATGCAGGGATTCGGTTGGCTTTTCCTAATTGGAATGTGGAGTGCTATCATAGTTTGTTTTTACAGTCAGAAATACGCAATGGAATAATTCACTGCCTATGTGGAGATGTTACTTTCCACTTTCTCCCGCCCCCCCCCCCCCCCCCCGTCATAGAAGTCTGTTGTTAATACCACTGGAGGTGTGAACTTTTATGGGTGTAGACTTTAAGAGACGAGTTATGTTATGTGTAGATATGTTTGTGATGTTTGGGAACCATTAATGGTGTTTTGGTGAGGGGGGCCATTACTGGTCCCATATGCCATGGCTTTGCCGTTACATTTTCCCATATTCATATGGATGGTATAGATTTTAATTCAATGCGTGTCCTCATTTTTAAAACTCAGGTAGCCACACCAGCCCACCGTTCCATGTGCTTTGCAAGGTAGCTATACCAGGTGGTACATGTAGCCACTGGCAGAAATTATGAAAAATCCTTTCTAACCAAATGACCTGAAAATTGCAGTTATTACAATGACAGGCCCCTACTTCCACCATACACGTCCAACACATACCCACAATGGCCCTTACTTGTTTAGCATGTGTGCAAGACCCTATTGCAATGACCACAAAGCACACCAATGGTGCAAGAGCATCTGCCACATGTCTGCACACAGCTTGTAACACTTTCCAGAGCACTGGTCAGTAAGACTGTATGGTAATAAGAATGTGTGTGGCATTACTGGTACCAGTATGTGTGTGGCATTACTGGTACCAGTATATGTGTGGCATTACTGGTACCAGTATGTGTGTGGCAGTACTTGGTAATGTACATTACTGAGCTGAGAGCATGTGGAAGGAGAGTAGAGGTATGAGTGCAGTGTGTGTGTGTGAGTGTGTGTGTGTGTGTGTGTGTGTGTGTGTGTACGAGAGTACCCTTGGGGTAAGCAGGAGCACATGGCATGTCTTGGTTCCCATAAACCTTTGCACGTAGAGTGCAATCATTGTCAAAGATCATCAACCCCAACTTTCCCTTCTCACACCCACACCACCCCTCCACCCCATACCCTCACCTTTCCCTGCCCATCACACCCCACTGTTCCCAGCACTTCATAACTCACACCCTCACTATTGGTACAGTACCTGTCTGCCAGGGTACACTAGGGTACACACACCATTCACTCCACTGTTAGGCCTGATGATTGAGAGCTAAGCAGTCAACAGTGGCACCCCGTACCTCCTCCCCTTTATAAGGTTAAACCCATACATGTACAACACCTCATTACCCATAATAGTGCACATCTCATTTGCACCAATGTTTCCATTCCTCTATATAGAACATGTGTGATGTCATTTTGTACCTAATGAAGCCTGCTGTGCCATTACATTTCCTAATGTCATGACTGAACACTTGTTATCATCCAGACAATGGTTGGAGTAGGGAGTAGTACATCAATCTTATATTTGGACTCTTCCTGCTCACCTGCCCCACCCCCACCTCCTGATTCAAATTATTTCCTCCCATGTGGTTGTGTCCTCTGTGACTGTGTGGAGGATGGGTTGTGTGGTAGGATGTTCCTGGTACAGCCATAATCATATGTTCATCTCTTCAGTATGGATGGTCATCACTGATGAGAGCATCTGTGAATGGCCATGAAGAGGTTGTGAGGTTATTGCTATCTGCTGGTGCCAAAGTTGATCTACTAAATGAGGTGAGTAGTACCAGCCCAGCCCAAGGACATGTGGTGACTTGTACTCGGATGTGAGAACTGTAAATTGAACTACAGTACAAGGACATGTGTACACCATTGAGTTCATACCACTGGGGCTGTCCACTTGCATGGGTTTATCCTCATTAAAGGGAGGGGTGTTATGGATTGTAATGTAATCTGCAATGCAGGGAAGTTAAGGGACTTGTAAAGTGGAAAGTAACATCTGTAGGATCAATGGAAAATGCAGGGATTTGATTGGTTTTCATTATTGAATGTGGAGCGCAATCATAGTTTGTTTTTACAATCTAATTTGTCAGAAATACGCAATAGAACGAACCACTACATTTTTTCAACTATTTGGGACTGTACTTTCCACTTTGCAACACCCACCCCCCTCGCCTCATAAAGGTCTGTTGTTGATTTCGCTTGAGGTGTGAACTTCAATGGGTGTTTTAAGAGATGATGCGTAGATATATTAGTGATGTATGGGAACCATTATTGGTGTGTTGGTGAGGGGGGTCCTTAGAGGTCCATATGTATTTGCTGTGCCGTTACATTTTCCCATATTTTATTGTTGTTATAGATTTGTATTCAATGCATGTCCTCAATTTTAAAACTCAGGTAGCCACACCAGCCCACAGTTCCATGTGCTTTGCAAGGTAGCTATATCAGGTGGTACATATAACCACTGACAGAAATTATGCAATAAGAATGTGTGTGGCATTACTGGTACCAGTATGTGTGTGGCATTACTGGTACCAATATATGTGTGGCATTACTGGTACCAGTATGTGTGTGGCATTACTGGTACTAGTATGTGTGTGGCAGTACTGGTACCAGTATGTGTGTGGCATTACTGGTACCAGTATGTGTGTGGCATTACTGGTACCAGTATGTGTGTGGCATTACTGGTACCAGTATGTGTGTGGCATTACTGGTACCAGTATGTGTGTGGCATTACTGGTACCAGTATGTGTGTGGCAGTACTTGGTAATGTACATTACTGAGCTGAGAGCATGTGGAAGGAGAGTAGAGGTATGAGTGCAGTGTGTGTGTGTGTGTGTGTGTGTGTGTGTGAGAGAGTACCCTTGGGGTAAGCAGGAGCACATGGCACGTCTTGGTTCCCATGAACCTTTGCACGTAGAGTGCAATCATTGTCAAAGATCATCAACCCCAACTTTCCCTTCTCACACCCACACCACCCCTCCACCCCATACCCTCACCTTTCCCTGCCCATCACACCCCACTGTTCCCAGCACTTCATAACTCACACCCTCACTATTGGTACAGTACCTGTCTACCAGGGTACACTAGGGTACACACACCATTCACTCCACTGTTAGGTCTGATGATTGAGAGCTAAGCAGTCAACAGTGGCACCCCTACCTCCTCCCCTTTGTAAGGTTAAACCCATACATGTACAACACCTCATAACCCATAATAGTGCACATCTCATTTGCACCAATGTTTCCATTCCTCTATATAGAACATGTGTGATGTCATTTTGTACCTAATGAAGCCTGCTGTGCCATTACATTTCCTAATGTCATGACTGAACACTTGTTATCATCCAGACAATGGTTGGAGTAGGGAGTAGTACATCAATCTTATATTTGGACTCTTCCTACTCACCTGCCCCACCCCCACCTCCTGATTCAAATTATTTCCTCCCATGTGGTTGTGTCCTCTGTGACTGTGTGGAGGATGGGTTGTGTGGTAGGATGTTCCTGGTACAGCCATAATCATATGTTCATCTCTTCAGTATGGATGGTCATCACTGATGAGAGCATCTGGGAATGGCCATGAAGAGGTTGTGAGGTTATTGCTATCTGCTGGTGCCAAAGTTGATCTACTAAATGAGGTGAGTAGTACCAGCCCAGCCCAAGGACATGTGGTGACTTGTACTCTGATGTGAGAACTGTAAATTGAACTACAGTACAAGGACATGTGTACACCATTGAGTTCATACCACTGGGGCTGTCCACTTGCATGGGTTTATCCTCATTAAAGGGAGGGGTGTTATGGATTGTAATGTAATCTGCAATGCAGGGAAGTTAAGGGACTTGTAAGGTGGAATGTAACATCTGTGGGATCAATGGAAAATGCAGGGATTTGATTGGCTTTCTTTATTGAATGTGGAGCGCAATCATAGTTTGTTTTTACAATCTAATTTGTCAGAAATACGCAATAGAACGAACCACTACATTTTTTCAACTATTTGGGACTGTACTTTCCACTTTGCAACACCCACCCCCCTCGCCTCATAAAGGTCTGTTGTTGATTTCGCTTGAGGTGTGAACTTCAATGGGTGTTTTAAGAGATGATGCGTAGATATATTAGTGATGTATGGGAACCATTATTGGTGTGTTGGTGAGGGGGGTCCTTAGAGGTCCATATGTATTTGCTGTGCCGTTACATTTTCCCATATTATTATTGTTGTTATAGATTTGTATTCAATGCATGTCCTCAATTTTAAAACTCAGGTAGCCACACCAGCCCACAGTTCCATGTGCTTTGCAAGGTAGCTATATCAGGTGGTACATATAACCACTGACAGAAATTATGCAATAAGAATGTGTGTGGCATTACTGGTACCAGTATGTGTGTGGCATTACTGTACCAGTATGTGTGTGGCATTACTGGTACCAGTATGTGTGTGGCATTACTGGTACTAGTATGTGTGTGGCAGTACTGGTACCAGTATGTGTGTGGCATTACTGGTACCAGTATGTGTGTGGCATTACTGGTACCAGTATGTGTGTGGCATTACTGGTACCAGTATGTGTGTGGCATTACTGGTACCAGTATGTGTGTGGCATTACTTGTTAATGTGCATTACTGAGCTGAGAGCATGAGGAAGGATAGTAGAGGTATGAGTGCAGTGAGTGTGTGTGTGTGTGTGTGTGTGTGTGTGTGTGTGTACATGTATGAGAGTACCCTTGGGTAAGCAGGAATACAAGGCATGATTTGGTTCCCATGAAACTATCAACCCCAACTTTCCCTCCACCTTACACCCTCACCTTCCGTCATGCCACCCATTTCCCTCCAAACACACCCTCATGATTCCCTCCATATCACTTCCTCACATCTCTCACCTCCCTCACATCACACCACCATCACTTTCATCCCAATCCTCACTTACCCTCCACAAATCCGTTCTGTTAGATTACATGATGATCAAGATCTCTAGTGCAAACATATTAATCCTACATGTACATGTACATGTGTAACTCTGAAGTTCACTGTAAAATAAAATAAACCGCAAATTGACAAAACCTACATGTATTTGGGAAAATCATTTTTGTTTTTAGAAGTATTTGAAAAAACCGATGTTCTGATCTAAATCAACCTGAAAAATCGATTAGTGTTTTTTTTTTTAAACCGATTGTCATTGTTTTGGGTAGGTTACACACCCTAATGCAAGCTTATTTGATATGAAACCTATTTAATTAGCAGTGAACTGGTTATCGATCAGAGGTCAACAGGCGGAGGTTTTTTGACACCCCAACACCACAAGGATAACAAAGCTGGACAGGCGCCTTTTTTAGCCTGAAAGTTTGGTCACATGGCCCACTGACCGCTTGTGCAGATAGCAGTGATTTCAATTAGAAAACTCACCTTTAATGGAAGGCCCTTTGGACCAGAGGTTTGATTTTGTTGGTCTACTCTAAGGGGTCATGGTACAGTGATCGAAATACCGGGTGCAAGTGCAGGTACATTTCTCAAAGAGCAGGTTCATTTTGCCCTATTCCTGCACGCGTGCAGGTGGCTTGCCCAACGATAAACGATACAGTTATATTGTTTACTAGCTGCGCTTGTAATAGTGTTACATCTAGCGCTACATGTACATGTAGCTATTGCAAATATAAATTTACATTTACAAAGTATACGTAGTAATCGTTCAGAACGGCTGAGAACGCATAACATAACGTACATGTACTTTACACGGCCAATTTTCTACACATTTGAATCAAATCGGCTACCGATCATACGTGATTCACTAATGAGGCAGAAGAAATTTCCAATCATATCCAAGAAATTATCGGATAGCATCAGAAATTTCTTTCGCCTCATTAGTGAATCACGTATGATCGGTAGCCGATTTGATTCAAATGTGTAGAAAATTGGCTGTGTAGTCCGCATTAATTAGTTAGATAATATTAATCGTTATTCCGTACTACAAAGTGCAAATTATAGTACCCCACGGCAGCCTTCAGTTGCTAGTTTTGCACTGATGCTTTAGGCTAGATCAAGCTCCCCCCATGCGTGGGGCCAGCTAGGTGCAGGTGGGGCCAGCTAGGTACAGGTGGGGCCAGCTAGGTACAGGTGGGGCCAGCTAGGTGCAGGTGGGGCCGGCTAGGTACAGGTGGGGCCAGCTAGGTACAGGTGGGGCCAGCTAGGTGCAGGTGGGGCCAGCTAGGTACAGGTGGGGCCAGCTAGGTACAGGTGGGGCCAGCTAGGTACAGGTGGGGCCAGCTAGGTACAGGTGGGGCCAGCTAGGTGGGGCCAGCTAGGTACAGGTGGGGCCAGCTAGGTACAGGTGGGGCCAGCTAGGTACAGGTGGGGCCAGCTAGGTACAGGTGGGGCCAGCTAGGTACAGGTGGGGCCAGCTAGGTACAGGTGGGGCCAGCTAGGTACAGGTGGGGCCAGCTAGGTACAGGTGGGGCCAGCTAGGTGCAGGTGGGGCCAGCTAGGTACAGGTGGGGCCAGCTAGGTACAGGTGGGGCCAGCTAGGTGCAGGTGGGGCCAGCTAGGTACAGGTGGGGCCAGCTAGGTACAGGTGGGGCCAGCTAGGTACAGGTGGGGCCAGCTAGGTACAGGTGGGGCCAGCTAGGTGCAGGTGGGGCCAGCTAGGTACAGGTGGGGCCAGCTAGGTACAGGTGGGGCCAGCTAGGTACAGGTGGGGCCAGCTAGGTACAGGTGGGGCCAGCTAGGAACAGGTGGGGCCAGCTAGGTACAGGTGGGGCCAGCTAGGTACAGGTGGGGCCAGCTAGGTACAGGTGGGGCCAGCTAGGTGCAGGTGGGGCCAGCTAGGTGCAGGTGGGGCCAGCTAGGTACAGGTGGGGCCAGCTAGGTACAGGTGGGGCCAGCTAGGTACAGGTGGGGCCAGCTAGGTACAGGTGGGGCCAGCTAGGTGCAGGTGGGGTCAGCTAGGTACAGGTGGAGCCAGCTAGGTACAGGTGGGGCCAGCTAGGTACAGGTGGGGCCAGCTAGGTACAGGTGGGGCCAGCTAGGTACAGGTGGGGCCAGCTAGGTGCAGGTGGGGCCAGCTAGGTGCAGGTGGGGCCAGCTAGGTGCAGGTGGGGCCAGCTAGGTGCAGGTGGGGCCAGCTAGGTACAGGTGGGGTGCAAGTGGGGCCAGCTAGGTACAGGTGGGGCCAACTAGGTACAGGTGGGGCCAGCTAGGTACAGGTGGGGCCAGCTAGGTACAGGTGGGGCCAGCTAGGTGCAGGTGGGGCCAGCTAGGTGCAGGTGGGGCCAGCTAGGTGCAGGTGGGGCCAGCTAGGTACAGGTGGGGCCAGCTAGGTGCAGGTGGGGCCAGCTAGGTACAGGTGGGGCCAGCTAGGTACAGGTGGGGCCAGCTAGGTGCAGGTGGGGCCAGCTACATGTAGGTACAGGTGGGGCCAGCTAGGTGCAGGTGGGGCCAGCTAGGTACAGGTGGGGTCAGCTAGGTAGGTGGGGCCAGCTAGGTGCAGGTAGGTCCAATATGTCACCTGCACCATGCGCAGGTGACTTTATAAAAAGTATTTTGACCCCTGTGGTATAAAAGCTGTGGGCTCTTGAGTGTCAGGTGATCCTTAGTTGATCTCTGTTTGCTATGCGACAAAGGATCACCTGATACTCATATCCTGTAAGGCTTGTATTGAACATGTGTGATGTCATTTTGTACCTAATGAAGCCTGCTGTGCCATTACATTTCCTAATGTCATGACTGAACACTTGTTATCATCCAGACAATGGTTGGAGTAGGGAGTAGTACATCAATCTTATATTTGGACTCTTCCTACTCACCTGCCCCACCCCCACCTCCTGATTCAAATTATTTCCTCCCATGTGGTTGTGTCCTCTGTGTCTGTGTGAAGGATGGGTTGTGTGGTAGGATGTTCCTGGTACAGCCATAATCATATGTTCATCTCTTCAGTATGGACGGTCATCACTGATGAGAGCATCTGGGAATGGCCATGAAGAGGTTGTGAGGATATTGCTATCAGCTGGTGCCAATGTTGATCTACAGGATGAGGTGAGTAGTACCAGCCCAGCCCAAGGACATTTGGTGACTTGTACTCTGATGTGAGAACTGTAAATTGAACTACAGTACAAGGACATGTGTACACCATTGAGTTCATACCACTGGAGCTGTGCACTTGTATGGGTTTATCCTCATTAAGGGGAGGGGCGTTATGGATTACAATGTAATCAGCAATGCAGGGGAGTTAAATAAGGTGTGGTGTGTGTATGAGTGCAGTCAGGATGTTTTTCTATTGGCATGTTTTGAGGAGTTAACTGTTTGGGGATGTTTGCAACTCCCCCCCTCCCTAAAGAGATTTGTTGTTGGTATCACTGTAGGTGTGAACTTCTATGGATGGCGATGGGTTGTGTTATGCGTAGACCCCTCCCCCTACATCCAACACCCCCCCCCTCCCTATAAGTGGTCTGTTGTTGATACCACTACAAGTGGAATACCAAGCACAAGAGTGGGTGGTTTGCACTTGCGTATGTGTGTGTTTATTTGTTTGTGTGAGTGTGTTTGTTTGTGTGTGAGAGTTGTGTGTGTGTACTTGTTTGTGTGAGTGCACGTGTTTGTTTGAACATTTGTGTAAGTGTGTGTGTGTGTGTGTGTGTTTGTGCATGCATGCCTGTGTGCATAAGTGTGCATTCTTGTAGTGCAGACTCACACCTAAATGTGCATATACATGTAGCAACAAGAGATAAACGGGAAATTAGATCACAAATTTACGAAGCAGAGGCCAGTTGTGTGTATGTTGGTGTGTGTATGTGTGTGTGTGTGTTTAATGATGACTGCCAAAGCCATTTTTATTTGTGCATGTGTGGGTGTGTGTGCATGTGCATGCATGTCTAAAAGTGCAAGATACCTGTTGGTATAGTAATAAAATTGCCAAAGCAAAAAAACACAAATTTACAACATGTGACTGCAGTTGCAAGTGCTTAATGTATGTGTGGTGTGCATGTGTGCGTGCATAAATGTGCACATTGAAACACAAGACAATTTAGAAAAAGCAAAGGCTCCAATAGAAATCCAAATTTCAATACAAAGAGAAGCATGTGATGAATAGGATGTAGGGATCGAAATATTCTTTAAAAAGTACCTGCACTAGGTGCAGATGGGGTATCTATACTACCTGCACTTTGGCATGTCTACCTGCACACTTGTAGACACATGCATGGTTGTGCATGTATTTTTTAAATTGTGATTTGGAAATATGAATGAATTTATTTGCATGAATTCTAACACTGCCATGCAGGAACATCACTAGTCAAAATACGGACCTTCTTTGGCGGCATTTTGATCGTTAACCACTGTTAACAAGCCACTAATCATCAATTTTTACGCATGCACGCGTAAGCTAAATGCTTTCTTACGCACGCGCGAGAATTCCTTTGGAATTTAATGTAAACTACGTTCGCCTGTACTTACCTGCGCAAAGTGCAGGTATACGTACAGGGCTACCTGCGTACTGAATAAAGTACCTGCGCGGCGCAGGTGCGGCACCCGGTATTTCGAACCCTGGGATGACAGTTAAAGGCAGTTTTAAGTGTATTGCGATAGCAAAGCATTGATGTTGTGTGAATGACTGACTGCCCATGGTGTGTGTGTCTGTGAGTGTGCATGTGTGTATAAGTGCACATGGCATTCACTAAATTCCCACCTAAATTTTAGCCTAGAGTATTCCCAGGGAAAGCCTCACTTCCATTCAACCCTGAGCCTAAATGTCTGGGAAAGCCTCGCCTCCATTTAACTAATTCCCTCACTTTCGGTCATACCCCATCTAACTCACTGTCCCCATAATATTGACACCTGTTATGGTTCGTGGTCATGCATGTATATTTAAAGGATGGCAGGGTGGGCTGCAATCAGTTTACAGCTGAATGCCAGCTGCATAGCTTACCACCTGTGCATTGGTTGTACTTATTCAATGTACATGTATTGCTGCAGGTGTTATTGTTTATACATCATGGCAAGCCATACCCTTTGGCCGTTTACCCTTACCTAACCATAGATTGGAACTCAAGCAGTTTGACCAAGCCAACACGCTCGATTTCTATGTGCGCGTATTAGTAGGCGTCCGTATCGTGTTGATGGCAGCTGAATCCACATATTACAAATCTTTAGCTTCTGTTTGCTATATAGAAGAAGCCATGAAGGGGACAGAACCAGACGTACGTTTGCAAGAAGCGAAAACGCCGTCCTTGTTGTGTCTGTTCGTTTATCTGATACAACATCCAATGACTATGTCTCCACCCATATATACACTACTGTACATACAAATCAATAGCAACCACTAGGACCTTTGTATTTTTTTTGTATGTTCCGAATTTGGATCTATTTGGACGCTCCTATCTGGAGATATGGCTGTTTTGAACGCTACGGATTATCGGACCCTGTAACGTCGGTACTCTGCATTTGTAAGACACCAAAATGGATTTTCACATTTCGTAATGGTGTGGTATGTTGTATTACGCGTGCGTAAGTATTTCGGAAGATATATCGATATGATTTTTATGTTATAAAATTAAATCCATAAGACCCATTTTCGTGTAGAACTTTCCATAGGATATTGGAAATCTAACTGCACATATGCACATGTAAAACACTTGTTATCATGTTGTCAAAAAAGGGGGTGTATCACGTTACTATCACGTTCTACGACTTTCGTTCTCAGAGACCCCACTAATTTTTGCTATATATCTTCACACTCGGGAATAGCGGATCAGGATGATTATTGGGATGTAGTGCTCCAACCCATAAATCATTTGGTCGAGCTAGATTCTGAACACGGTAAACTGTTCGTGTATTTTCGATCAATACGTAGCTTTTAAGGACAAAAAGTGTAGTCTTTTTGTTTTCAAAGCAGTTGCTTCATGCTAAACGAAACACTATTCTTCCGAATGATGATTAGTGCATTGTTTGGGCCCTTTTTACTATGTAATAGCCTATTTTTCGCTGTAAATCGAGCCACGAAAGGTAACAGTACGCCATCTTAGCTAAGTTGGCTGAAGGCTCTCAAGTTAACCTTCACAAGTTAGAAATAAGTCCTTAAGCCGACACCTTAGCAAAAAGGCGTTGTAGACATCACATTGACAAGTACTGCACCACTAGTTTCCATCGAAGCAACCTGGAGCCAGCTTACATCGTTGCACAGTCCATTAACAAAGTGTGAAATGTAAAATGTGTCTCTGAAGCATAAACTAATATTTAATTCCTACAGAAATTATACATACATGTACTTTGACTAACATTTAAAAGAATCATGCTAGAAAAAAAGTGACCCTGTAACTCAATCAATGATGGACAGACTAATTTCCAATGCGTAAAAAGAAGTTGTAGAGAACATAGTGTTTAATATGAAATAATTTGAAAAAATTTGTGCTAGGTCCCTTTAAAACAGGACCCTGTAACTCAATCAATGATGGACAGACTAATTTCCAATGCGTAAAAAGAAGTTGTAGAGAACATAGTGTTTAATATGAAATAATTTGAAAAAATTTGTGCTAGGTCCCTTTTCGCTGCCTCAAACCCATATACACATATACATGAGATAGTCACCTGCAAAATCACCCTTCTGGATAGTTTTTCAAGTTTTCATATTTTTTCATTTTCCATGAACTCCAAAGAGCTTCTAACAAATGGTCCTTGTGCATCCTAAATTGGACTATCCGTCATAAAGTGATTAGGTACTGAATTTAGAATTAGCCATACAATTTCAATGCGAGTGTTAATTTTCCTTCGCTTGTCCTGGAAAATTTGATAAAGTATCATAAGGGTGATTTTGCTGGAAACTGTTCCATATGTTGTTAAATTACAATTAACAACACATTGAAATCCTGCAAACACCAGAATTTGGGCACTTTCACATTCAACTGATGCTAAATGAAATTCAGTGATGAAAAATTAACAATTAACAGGATGTAAATGTACATTTAAGCAAGACATTCAGTGCATTACATGCATTAATGAACTGTTGAAGGAATTATAATCTATCTGTATGCATTCTAATGCTTTATTGCATGGACGCATTAATGTGATGTACAATGTAACCACTTTCTATATGCTGTACATGTACATCCAGGATGGAGATACTGCATTACATTTGGGTGCAAAGAGCGGTCGTGAAGGATGTGTACGACTCCTCCTATCTACACCAGGCATTGATGTTAATCTTAAGAACAAAAGAGGCCAACCACCCCTGCAGCTGGCTAGGGACTATAACATAGTAACAATGCTACAGAAGTATACTACCAGCTGTGAAGCCTTCCCTGTTCACACTTATGGAAAAGTGATCATGTGTGGGGATAGTGGTGCTGGGAAAAGCACACTGACAAAGGTCAGGCACATAAGTATATGGATTTGACAGAGATACACATATTTTCTGCAAGAACTGTTCTATAATTGGGGCATGTGATCGAAAGCATGCTGTGGGTGATGGTGTATTGGTGTGCATTAATTACCACCACTAATGATTGTTCCCTGCTGCAGGGAGTGGGGCAAGTGGGAGAAGCATAGTGTCTTATTTACCAAAATGTATGTAAACCACTTAAACCCAAAATTCATCTTTTTCATAGGAAATAATAACTGGCATAGCAGGTTTAAATAACTTGAATTTGCATTTGCTCTTTAACCCTGTACCAGTGTGTTTAGATGTGGATACATGTATAGATGATCACCATGTAAGTATAAAATCACTTTTTATGCAGACCATTATCAATTGTTCCCAAAGAGGAGTTTTTAAGGTGAGCACATGTCAATCTAATGCTGATAGCCATGTCTGCGTGGTCATACTACTGCTAGCATGTGTATTAAGGCTTTGTCATGGTTGATACATCTATATATGTGTGGTAAAGACTTGTAATTTATATCAACCTTGTCATTAAATTCTGATCGTGCTCCATCATGTACATGCAAATGTGCAGTTGTAAATTCAGACAACTACCCTGAAATGTGGGATTGTAATCCTCTACCCTCAGTCCAAATACACTGGCATCTTTCTCGTCTGACCCTGACAGCAATCCCTAGCATCCTACATGTACATGTACCACCTTTAAAGGTTCCCCCAGTGATCTTCATATGGCTTTTGAGACACTATATAGGCTTGCCTTCTTTCACCCTTTAACCCTTAATACATGTTCATACAAGTATGAGTTACCTGCACATGCACGCACTAGCACATGCTTAAGCAGACGCAAGTTGCAATCTGGGGTTTGAAGTAAAAGATGCTAATGGATTAATCCGACAAACAATCCCAGTCGGCTCTCATCCAACTCAGAGTGCACCTTTTAGAATCTGAGCAGATGGCTTGGCTGGCACTTAGTATTCAGGCACCTTGCTTGGGATAACACCAAGGTTTATACTGGGCCGCACAGAGGATGAGGGACCTATTCACAATTTTAGAACATGTACAGCGCTCAGAACAGAGGACATCATTGTCACAACATTTGATGGTGGTGGAGTGTGACCCTTCCCTGTCAACGAAAGTGAGTCCCCTATGTCACTGTAATGTTTTGCCTAGATAGTTTACCATGCAGCAGCCGGTCGACCTCGAAGACTCCACAGTTCCAGCACTCGCATCATGGAGCAGCGCAGCATTTCATGTGTGAGAATGCCTTCCTTCAGTGACAGCAACCATTTGCCACTTAACCTGACCTAGCAACTGCTCAAATAGTACATCTTTACTCACAATGAAATACATATCCCACGTTTTGGGGTCTGTGGGGTCACCTTTATTGAGCCTTGGGGATCGAACCTTGAAAACCTTATGCAGTGTACTAGCCCGTCCATCCACACTCCCCAGGTTCACATGAAAACCTGGCATCCCTCAAACTATTGGTAGCTGATATGTTAACCTTAATTTTCCAGGTCCAAGTCCTACGCATAGGACCAATATTTGAAAATTCATTATAAATAGAAATGCAGTTTTTTGGCATCCATTTCTCTGCTGCTGTTTGATGTGTCTATCGTGCTAAATTTACCAATTGTCAGTCTATTTTTTTAATCACACCCTTGGTTACACACACGATGCTAATAAACAGATACGATTCTTAAAAATGCATTATGTTAATTGTCACAGGAGAAAGTACGACAATTATAACTATTTTTGAATGTTTTTTGAAGCATGATGTATGTGCTACTATATATATTCTATGGCAGTGTTTTTGCTCTAATTGGTTTTGCCATGTTTACCGAAAACACACTGTACATTTTCAAGATTTTGTCCATTCACTTGGCTATTTCCGCAACAAATACATGTCCCTATCGTTCATAAGCTTGTGGAGCTAGCAATTTCCAAATCTACAATGTACTTTTTAAATGCTTAGTGCAAAAGATCTCTCTTACTACCCCCTTCTTTTAACATGTTGCTCTGATCTTCCCAACATTACTTTTTAGTACTTAAAGTTGCTTTGCGATTTACCGCAAATACATCTTTTAGCAATGCAGTATTGATTATCTTTGAAGTATTGCAAGAAAGTAAAAATATTAGTAACCATTTCTACAGTAGAATGAGATTTTGGTTTGTTCTTAGATCATATGAGTTTGCTAAAAATTAATTTTAACTTGCGTCTTACACGTAGGACGATAATCCTACACGTAGGATGACGGGAGATTAAAGTTGTCTGCATACCAAAGTGCACTATGCTAAGTAATGTTAAACTGCAAACAATAAATTCATCCCAATCATCACCATATATCGAGATTCATTATCATCACTGTCATTCATTCACGACTCGTCTTTCTCCATGTTTATCTCTTTCCACCCACTCCACCTCCAGCAGGAAATGCCTCATACCCTCCTCACCACCACCACCTCCCCCCCGGGGTATCATCACCATGAATCACATAGTTTAGTTCTACTAAGATTGAGCTTCAATTTGATGCCATTTTCAACAGTATCTGCATTGTTGCAGCAAAGATATGAGCTAACCAAATAGTACAAAATCAATTATTCAGGTGGACGTTAAAAAACGAGTCGGCGAATAAAAAGCGCTTGCCTGGCAAGCGGTCAGCCGGCCGTGCGGCCAAATTGAGAGGCAAAAAATGGCGTCTGTTTAACGGTGTGAAACATGGGGTGTCTGTAAATTCCTTCAAACCAATACTCACTAGTGATATCGATGTGCACTCTTCCACATAAATTAGCAGCGATAATTCTAAATTTGCTACAGTCACATGCACACGTGCTTTTGATCAAAATATGGCGACGCGTCATAGATTGAGTCTTCAAGTGACGTTTTCCTCTCAACAAGAGAAAGATGCCTTTCAAGACAGGCTCGATGCAGCAAAGAGGCTACTTTTTCCTGACGGTCCGCTCCATCGGGAAACGTTGTGCTTCCTAAATGCCTTGCTTGACCGCGTGCTTACTGCATCGCCAACGCCAACCGTAGACGTGGGTACACCACCAGCTTCAGGAAGCTAGTTCGTTGCTAGACACATCAGGTATACATATACACTGAAAACGTATGTATTATAAAGTTCGTTTTTAGGGATATTTACTGGTGACAGTAATCCCGAAGATCAGAAGCTATTTATTGTAGAGAAGAGGTGCTTCTATAATCTATGTGAGGGTCTTGTTAAGCACTGCACCTGCAAGAGCTCTCCATTTTTGAAAGTGGCATCATTCATTCAGGTCAGGTTATGAAATGTGTGTTTTTTAAATGTGTGTACACATGGACGTTATGTATGGGTGTATGTGTGCATGTGGTGTGTGCATGTGTATGTGGTATGTGCATGTTTGTGTGCATGTGTGTGTGTGTTTATGTTATGTATGTGTGTGTGTGGTTTGTACATATGTATTTATGTATACGTATGTGTGTGTGTAAGTGTTTATGTATACGTATGTAATGTACGGCTGTACTGTGCATGTGTACGCATTTGTATGTGTACATATGGTATGTGTGTTATGCATGCTTGTGTGTGGTGTGTGTGTGCTGTTTATACATGTGAGTATGTATGTGTTTATGTGTATGTAATCTAATACTATAATTTACAACGTACGTACGTCCGTCCGCATCATCACCTATTTATAAACCCCGTCTAGCGCCTATTGGTTACTAGGTATCCGTACCTTACCTAGCAACCAATAGGAACAACCACCTCCCACAAAGGTGCATAGCAACGCGTACTTAGCAACCATGCATGCCTGCCACAAAACCTACAGCATGCCTGTACAGGTCATCACAAGCAGAAAGAATAAAAGCAACACTGTTATGGTTCACTCTCAATTCTCATCGTACAGGCCGAGAACATGCAGTTACTATCTCACATAATAATTCCATGAAATATTTGTATTGCGTGGGCATGTTTTAGAGGTTGCGTAGTAACTGTATGTTAGAACAGGTGGTAGATTATATATGTAACATTGAGTAAAACAGTAAAAAAAGAGGAGCTAGGAGGTAGACCAACTGTTCATCTGGCAAATCAATAGTGAGACGAATAACAGCAAGATGAATAATTAGCTAGCCCGTGATTTTTCACGGGGACACGCTAGTATGTACATATTTGTTTATGTATGTGTGTATGTACATATCTATGTAATGTATGTATGCATGCATGCATGCATATGTATGTATGTATGTATGTATGTATGTATGTATGTATGTATGTATGTATGTATGTGTGTATGTGTGTGTAAGTGTGTATGTGTGTCTGTATGTGCGGTGTCTATGTATGTGTTTGTTTTGTGCTAGCGGTATTCTGGTATGTACACAATGCATGTGTATGTGTATTATGAATGTGTGAAACTTAGTATCAGGTATGTGTGTAACTCCTGATATATGTACATGTAATTGCATAGCTTGGTCATGCTGCTCGAGTGATGTTTGAATGCCAGCACTGCCATACGTCACGCACATGGGCTAGTTCCAGAGTACTGAATGGCCATTATCTAGTAAACCAAAAGTGAGAGCATGCTGAGAACATTGCATTGAATTGAATGTTATAATACACTTTTTAAATAGGCTTATCCATGCATTCACTTGTGCTGGAATGTTACCTCAGCAATTTGTGAGTTTTGTTCCTTTGCTGGCATTGGAGAAACCAAGAAAGCCTATACACATACCAGTAAATTCTTTGTATTTTTGTTCCTTCACAAGATACTATTATTTTCCCATTTTGTATTATACACTGAGGTACATGAGTGTACTAAATGGCATTGCTGAGGCGTCCATGCAGGATGCTATTGAAATGGTCAAAGCTCTTCCACATTACGCTACCAAGGGAGAGGTACATGTACAAGTACTATTTCTATATTTACTACTATCATGTATACAGTGGGTTATGACATATGCTCGCCATGACTCTACTTCTAATGCCTTCCATACCACTGTCCCTTGTATAACAGGAAGGTATAAAGTGCATGTGAATTAATCTTAGATCTTATAGCACTTGTAGAATAGTAGGAATATCCACAGTTTCTCGTGCTGAACATCATGTGGCACAGACTAGGGAGATAGTGTGTACTAGAAAAGTGATGGCTGATGTTGTGGCTAGAGGTATGTAGCACAAGGTTTAAATAGACATAGTTCATATTTTTCTTACTGCAGGTCTCAATGTTACTGCTCACTACTGCAGGGTAAGATGCTTTTCTTTCTCATTGCAACTGCTGTTTGATGTGACAACAAATTTTTATATTTAGTGCAGGGACACATACTGGATTGAATCTTTTAATCATCAACTTCTCACGTATTTGTCCAAGAGAGTTCATTTCGGGGATGACACTTTTGTTATGAGAATGAACCTTGCTGTGCTTGACTGGGTATGTTTATGGGTATTCACTCCTTTGCTAACCATACATTTGCATCTTTCCAGAATGAGAATGTACAAAGAGCAGCCACAAGTCATCGAGTGTATCTAAATGCCCGGAGGCCAGACCGTCAAGCACCATCTCGTGTGCTTAGGCCAAAAACATTCAACTTGGTTAAACACATCTGGGAGGCATACGTACACCTAAACAAACAGTGTACTAAGTATGTTGTTTGTGAACATGTGTAGTTTGTACATTAATATGACATTACATCACATACAGTGTTGTTCAAGGCGATGAAGAGGAGGGTTCTAATGATGACGGATTTTTTGTGCCTGGACTTGAGGATGGGGACTTTGTTGATGACGATGATGATGACAATGACGATGATGATGACAATGATGATGATGATGACAATGATGATGCTGAGGACATTGTTGAAGATGAGATGTAGATGTAGCGTGTGTGAGTTGCTCACCCTTCTCTATGTAACCATCTACGTCAATTGCATAGATAGCTCTATTGTTGTATACTTTGCTCTGTGTACTGGTGCTCTATACATGCTACCAATGTAATCTGCTTTGTGATTGAAGGTTTTTTCATGTATGCTCTCAGTTGTTTATAAGTAGAGATGTAATGTAATTAATGGCTGAAAACTTGCTTTTGAAAAATTTGAGCAGAACATTATAGACTACATTGACTCTAATACCTTTACCTTAATTATTTGTACAATACACGGAGGATGCATCTTATATTTAGCTTGTACACTTGTCAAATTCAACATTGGCATCTTATCACACGTATAGTTTTGCGAGCGAGCTAGCCTATACTTCTTGTATGGATTTCTTAGCTGTTTGTAACCATCAATATCACTTTGATAATTGCATCTGCGCATGTTTTTCCCCACAAACTAAGTTTACCACTAGTGCATCAAAGTAGTATGTGTGTGTACACGTATGTGTCTGGCCTAGGAAGAGTTAAATTTATTACAACTAAGGCTTTGTACTATTTCAAACGTTGTGTGACTAAACACAGGTATTGGTACTTTTTTAAGAGAATGATTGCTGGACTGGGTTGATATTTATGTCTTATTCATACCTTTGCTGCCATAAGAGCTGTTCCACCTTGTGTGGCTAGCTATTCTTCTAAGTTGTTGTATTGACCTCGCTTCCATACAAAAACTCCTTTACCTCCCAATGCATTTGGACCTGAACTGTCAAGCTGAAACAGGATAATGCACTTCCCACAAGGTAGTTTAGATTCAGAAACACTTCTGTGGGACAACAACCTTATCATATGTTTAGGTTGATGTTTAGTATATATTCATAAGTCGGGGAGACCAGTGTCCCATATGAATCTAATCTACATCTTTCATGTGACTGATGTACCTGTTGATAAGATATGTACTTGGTCTTGCAAGTAGCAACAGTACATCTGTTCAGAGTCTTTGCTTTGTACTATACCTTTTTTCTTGTCGTGGTTTGTGTACTGATGGTCCATGCATCTACCATTTTACTGGTACACATTTAGAATGTGCTTGGTGATTGATTGTCTTTTCATGTAAGCTCTGAAATTTTGCTTTTTGCACTCTGTGAAATGTGGTATATAAGTTACTTATGAAACATAACTTGGTTAAATTAATAAACAGTTCTTTTCAGAACTACTACTACTACTAAAGACACTACATATGCCAATCTTGCTAATACATAGAAACAGTGTGGTTCAATTTTTACATGTATTTTATGTGTACATGTATGTTGTGCGTACACATGTTTACGTATATATGCATGCGTACACATGACACGTGTACGTAGTGCTTCATGTGTGTGTGTGCCCACATGTGTAAGTATGAGTACAGTGTGTAAGATATATGTGTGTGATTGCATACACATATGTCAGTATCTGAGTACAGATGTGTATATAGTGTACCATGTGTGCTTACACATGTGTAAGTACATTTACATGTGTGTGTAGGTAGTAATGTGTTAAAATGTGTGTGTGCGTACACATGTGTATGTATATGAGTACACATGTGTAAGGAGAGTACCATGTGTGTTTTGATTATAATTTAGGCTTCAAAGGCAGATCTGTACCCTGTATACGGCACTCCTTCGGGGTTTGGAAATCTTCTCTGTATTTCCTGTGATATATGTACATCATTAAAGTAATTTTGTGTTCTTTTTTTCTTACATCTTGTATACATTGTGGCATGATTTCTCTCATCATGTACAACTGTTCTGTCCTGTTTCCTCCTGAAGTATGTTGGGTGATGCCAAAAGCCTACATGACTCAGGAGCTGCCAGAACTTTCTATACAATCGGAATCTTTTCGTTCTGTTTGTGAGGGATGGTCTTGCCATCCCTACAAGGAAAGCAGGTGGCCGTGACACAATGCATGGCCCACATAACCAATGTGGACAGGTTGGACTTTGAGGTCCGCCATTCATTGTCGGATGGTCTACTGTGGTTGTGGTATGTCCTACAATGTATTCATTATAAACATGTAGGTGTATGAGGTGCTAACAGATACCTTGTATGTGTAATTCCTCAGATTGCCCTCCAAATGACACTTCAACTTGATTGCACACAACAGAGATGCACATTCCGTTAGAGTTATGTGACTGCACTAAGGATTCTAAGAAGTCATTGGGCACATACCCAATACTACTTGTAATCTCAACCTTGAAGAATACAATAGCAATATAAGTTTTCATATGTTGATCATAGTCGTTATTTACCTGAATTGCATTTGGCCATGATTGCATGTACACATACACGCTAGTTCTTCGTCAAAGGTCACGTGCCGTATATATATATATATATTTTTTTCTAAAAGATATGCATACTCATACTTGACAAAAAGAAGCTTCTGGGGTCATACTTGACAAAAAGAAGCTTCTGGGGGCTATTTTTTCTCATGTTTAGATGGCGTTTCGTGCATGAAGCTCCACTAGCACTTTCCGTACGCGTGGTTGCAAAATCTTGGGTGACTCCGGGGTCCTCGTTATTTGTCTTTAGTGCATTTTTCTACTCTGATTGGATACTTCACACGCGTATAGTTCTGCGAGCGAGCTAGCCAAGATGTAAATCACGTGATACATAGGGGAATTCCCTTGCCTGGCAAGCTCCTTTTATACTCGGATCGAAAGAATTATTCGGCGCTGCGCGTGCGTGAACGTACGACGCAATGCGCGTGTATTTACATAAAACCTCGTTCTTTAAGGCATATAAATGTGAGATGGTGCTACAATGTCTGAGAAAGTAAAACAGAAAAGTGATTAACATTAAGTAGAATGACCCTGGAGTGAGCAACTACATGTATGAAGCTGTCAAAGAAAGATAAAGGAAAGAAATAGTTACTTCAGATCAGGGTGGAGAACCATGGGGTGCCTGCTGCTGGAGTTGCCAGCATACCCACACAAAGTTCAGCTACAATTGTGACCAAGGATCACCAAAGAGTAACTGCAAACCCCTTCACGAAGCCAGCCACATCATGCAGTGGCCAGCTATATACTATTCAAGAGGAACCATAGGATAATGCACATGCACCATCATATTATACACTGACTGAGTATACAAAACACTGAACAAGTGGACAATGGGAATACGCTATGCTACCAGAGAAAATTCTCACAGATAAGAAACCAAGACTCCCTGATCCGGAAGTAGTTTCAGAGACAGTCCGCAAAGGGGAACCAGAGCTGGATACTCAATGTAACCCATCCTCAGTCCATAATCAGCAAAGTCCCTCAATGTGTTTAAAACAACACATCGCCTAGCAGAGTTATGGATGGAAGGCCACAAGCTGAACAGGGAGGGGTGTGTGAGCCTAGGCAATGGATATGACCATGTGGTCCTGTGGACAAGTTTGTAGGACTAGTACTCTAAAACATCCTTGTGTGATCAGATTTTCATTAATGAATCCAAACAAACAAATTAACTATCACGGTACCTGCATCGCCTCTTGTGACGACCACCCACCAACCCATGTCAGAAGTCCTAATTCAAAAACGTATGAAGACATTAAGTCCCATACTAGCATGTATATAATTTCAATAATGCAATAACCATTTTATTCTGTATTGATGTTGTGATGTAAATTTATTTATTCTCACCAATAACACATGTCACTATGTTCCTTTCTTTTACTCATCAACAACAGCAACTCTTTACTAGGTTTCGTACAAAACCAGTGAAGGCCCTCACGGCAGGTATTGTCTCACATCAAGTTAAGAGTCCCAAAGCAAGCATGACAATCTACGACCTAGCTGGACACAAAGAATATCATAGTAGTCATTCCTCCTTTTTAGAGGCCATTTCCATCACCACTCCTTCCATCTTCCTTCTCTTGGTCAACCTTTTGCTCAACTTCCAAGAGAGCATCATTAAGCAGATTTACTACTGGTCTGCAATGATTGGTGATGTCTGTCATAAGTGTCCCCAGAAATTTTCAATCATCGTTGTAGGTACCCATGATGATAAGATAACTGATAGGGAAAAATTGAACTGGCTACAAAGAGAAATAGAGAGGGTTGCTAAAAATGCCATAGAGGACAAGAAACAGCTTTTTGTGAAGTTCATATCCCTTAATGCCACAGCACAAGATGGAGCAAATGCAAATATGTTTATGTCTCTACTCCGTGAAACGAATGATGATGTCAGAACCAAATGTCCAGCTATATCTCCCAGTTGTCATGTGCTGTATGCTTTCTTGAATGACAGGGTGCCAAATAATCAAGATGCTATCACTCTCTCAGAACTTGAGACTCTACTTGAGAAGGAAGAACCAAAAGTGTTGCCAACAAAGGGTCCAGAAATTACACCACTGCTAAAGGCGCTGTCTGATATAGGGCTGGTTGTATTTTTTGATGCCATTGGCTGGATAGTCCTTCATCAGGATGCATTGCTGGAGAAGGTGAATGGTGCTCTGTTTGCTCCTGAGCACTTTACAGAAAACCTCAAAATAGCCAGCAACACCGGTGTGATACCTGTAGCAGTTCTCAAACACCACTTTCCAACATACAACATTGATATGATTGTTCAATTTCTTATTCGATTTGAGTTGTGTCAACAGATCACAGTCAGCAATGTTATCACAAATCTATGCCCAAAGTCTTCGCTTCCTTCTGATGATGGTCAATGGCTCTTTTTCCCAGCTCTGATTAATTCTGACATTCCTAGAGAAATCATTATCTCACCGCATCCTTCTGCTCTGGGCTGGATCATGTACACACATCTGTTCTTGTCCCCTCGCTTCCTCCATGTCCTCATCCTCAGACTGGCCTATGTCTTCTGTCTCCCCAAGACAACTGCTGATCCTCAATTCCACAATCTTGATCGACATTGCAAGGTGTGGAAAAATGGCATCAGTTGGAAGACTGCAGAGTGTGTGGAGGTGGTTGTAGAAGTGAGGGAGCTGTGCCAGTGTTATGTGGTTATGTCTTTCCCTGATGCCAGGAGGTACAAGGTAACCTTCTCTGTCCTCCAAGTGATCAGAGATACCTGCAAGGAGTTCTGTCCTTGTGCTGATGTCAAGGAGGCCATAGTGGACCCGCTCAAAGCCCGCCATGTGTATACAGAAGTGGTGTCTCCCTTATCTCTGCCTCGTGCCGACTTCATTAACCTAAGAGATGCAATTGTTAATAACACCAACTTTGTTTTAGGCTGCGACAATGAAACAATAAATGTGTCCAATTGGACTACTGCACTACCTCACATTAATCATCTGTTTAAAGAAGGTAAACCTATTAATGACTTATTTGGTATCATCCATTCATATTATGATTTTATGTTTCCATATAGATACTACATATACATCTGCTAACCTGAGGGAAGATGATCATACTAACATATTTCAGACTACCAAATCTGCAAGTGGCCAATGGAGGGCCATAGGCAGGGAACTTGGCTTCACTGCAGATCAGTTGGATGCCATTACACATGAAACTGGACGACACTATGAAGAGGATTTCTATGAAGCCATGCTGAGGAGGTGGTTGGACTGGGCACCACCCAACCACTCACATCCTACCATACAAAATCTGTCATCTTCTCTTCGTGCAGTGGGAAAAGAGAGACAGGCCTGGGACCTTGATGTAAAGTATTATGTACATTCTAAGTGATAGTAAGCTCCATAGCAATGTGCTATGGGTTGCAATATATTTTACATGTTAGCTATTGTTAATTATTATTTGTATTTAGTATTATGGTGCATTACATGTACATGTATTTTTGTTTCGCTGATTTTTAATCATAAACTTTTGTGAATATGGAAGACCAATCTCACTCTCCTGCATGGTAGTTGTATATAGTGGACCCAGGTATACCATGCAGTATACCTTAACAGCGGCGATCCAGGATTTTGAGGGGGGGGGGGGGGGGGGGGCACAGGTGGGGGTGGGGCGGAGTCGCCCCGGGGAGTGTGCGGGAGAGGGGCACCCCTCCCAGCCAGGGTGTATGGGTGAGCGCTTTAAGCTCCCCCAGACCCCCAGAAGCCAACGCTTTTTGCGTAGAACCCCTCCCCCCCCAAAACAGTACACACTAAAAAACAGATGGAGGCTGAGGAGCCACAGATCAAGAGCTCAGCCTATATGCATGTTCAAAGCGCCGATAAATCGATATCGTCGCGATAATGTTCCAAATGCTTGGTTAATATCTATGGTAGTACTGAACTCCCCTAGCTAGTTAGGTTTACGTTCCTATTATAATAATGAAAGTATTTAATTATGTGACCATGTGCCTATGTCTAATATGGTTGTCATGCATCGTGCACTAATAGTGCAGATGGTCTGGTGGAGATGGCCAGGGAGAAGTGGGGGTCAGACCTGGCACTTAGGACCACCACTTCTTATAGCAATATTAATGTGCATGGTCTGTCGATATCACCAACCTGGAGAGCTGCTAAGCCTTGAGTACAACCTCTGCCCCTGTGTGTAGCTGAACCTTGCTAACACATTCACACTCATCACACACACACACAACACAAACACACACACAAAAACACACACACACACACACACACACAGCTTCATCGTCAACATGTGCTCATACACCCAGCTAGGAGGAAGGAACCTCCTCACTTTCAGGGACATGGCCTCAGTTGAAAAACCTCCCCCTAGATGGAGGAGGGAGGAGGCCACAGGTATTGCCCTCCAATCTGAGCAACATACATGTAAGAAGGGACAGGCTCAAGCAGCCCTAAGTGACCCCAGTACAGGTGCACATGCAGCCCCCAGCTTATACACAAGTGCACGCACTGATAATGTGCACCCTCCCACCCACCACACACACACATATGCAAAGTATGGTCGCACATGGAGTGCCACGCCCTCATGTCCAAAGTGACCCCCCCCCCCCCCCTCCTGCCACCCCAACTTTGTAGAGGCATACATGTCCTCATGGCTTAACTGCTCAGTAGGGTCACACTGGAGCATCCACTCGGCTAAGGCTACACAAGGTACCACGTCTGCAGGAACAGCAGCAGGTATCTTTGTTTAATTGTGTCGTGGTTACAGATAGGTGCAATATAAAGAATCAAATGACTCCATCTATTGTATGTCTACACAGAGAACACCTACAGCCATGGTACCTAACTAATGCTTTCCTCACTAACAGCTCCCACTTCTACAGCAGCTTCTTCTTCACTAGTGGCTGACCCCTGCTCCTTCTCACTCAGCCTCTCCAATGCTTTTGTTCTCCCCCAGCTACTAATGCTGTAGCACACGAGGGTAGTGGTAACCATGGCAATACTGCAAGTACTTATAACAATTACCTTGTATCTGGCTTCAGTACAACGACGGCAAAGGCTAGGAGGAAGTTGAAGGTCATGCCATAGACCCAAATATTCTCCCAGTCCTCCTTCTGCCTCTTCTCTCCAGGACGCAGGGGCTGAAGTTAGGTAGACATTATATCCACTGTGTGTTACTTGTATACGTAGTTGTGTTACGTACTAATACCAAACACATGCATGCACATGCACATATGCAGCCCCCCCCCCCCCCCCCCTCCGCTAGTATAACACATGCACGCGCGCGCACACACACACACACTAATATCTATGCACACACACACACACACACACACACACACACACACAAATGCACACGCGCGTACACACACACACACATACACACACGCGCGCATGCACACACATGCACACAAACACACACACACACACACATACACACACACACCACGCAAAATGATCGCTACGAGGCTCCAAACGCACAGGACGTGCTTTTCCAACGCGGCTCAGATGTCTTCAAGATACACAGATGTGAGCAATCTTTATTGTAAACGCAAATAAGTGCTCATCTCGCTATAGGCCAGCCTGTACCTTCTCGTTGAAGAGAAATCCGTTAGGTGGTTCCGGTCCGCTTGTGGACTCGTGTCCTTCGTGTGAGTGGGACGATCCTGAGCGGTATGCAGGCTTTGTTTTGATCCTGCCCTGCCGAGTTACCTTCGAAATTAGTCTGCTTGTGAGCAGCAATCTTTGGGCCATTGTTTTTTCATTAATATTATTTGAACCTCGCGCCCAGTCCATACGTTGACGCTGCAATGGGTATACAGGCTGTTGGGCAATATTAATGTTTTTGCCATGCATTCAGTGCCGGATTAAAGGAGAAGAGGCGGTATAAAAGGGCGTAGACTGCTCAATTTTTGACCGGCCAGCCGGTTTTAAGCGGCCAAATATGGCGTCCTGTGAACCGTATCCGGGTCCTGCTACACAGTGACACGTCTACTAAAACACACACAGTCCAGTAAAACTAATCGTTAAGCTCATAACTCGAACGCTTCCTTTGTACTATTAATGTAATTACCGGGCACGTGAAGATAACTGGTAAATATGGCGACAGCTGGATGTAGGCTCTCGCTTGGAATGACTTTCTCATCTGAGGCGGAGAAGGATGCTGTCAAACTCCGTGTAGACAGTGCCAGGCGTATCCTTTTTCCTGATGAAAGTACCTCCCAAAGGCCAGATAATGCCGCCCTGTTGAATGCGATGCTGGACATTGTGCTTTCGATCCCATCGACGGCCCCCTCCACCATCCAGTCCACTCCTTCCGTCTTGGACACAGCCGGTACGTGTACTATACTTTTATAAATGTGTCGAGGCCTAATAACTTCATAACGTACATTAGGCATATCATACGCCGGTACGCGTATATGCACATACATGCATAGTTATAGAATAAAAGGCCGGCGTGCATTGGCTTTTATGCTGCCCTTTCTTATATAGGCATGTACACAGGAGATGAAGACAAAGACGACCAGAGGCTCTGTGTGGTTGAGCACAAGGCTATTAGGTGTCTCTGTTCAGGGCTTGGTACAGCAACACTGCTGTAGACGACGTCACACTTGGCAGCTGGAGTCCTTTGTAAAGGTACATAAATCCTCCTATGCTGGTTGCATTCTATTCGTTTGAATGTGTAGAAAGGAGGCATTGTGCGAATTCGCTTTGTCTGCCCACACTGCAAAGTGGCTCGCACTTGGGCTTCTTCAAGAGTTCTTGCGGGTCACTACTTGGCAAGCCAAAAGCAAGTAGCTATGCTCATGTACTGCATAACATCTAGTAATATTTTTGCTTGCACTCCATGCATGCAGGCTCATCCATGCCTTTACCTGTGCTGGCATGTTGCCATCTCAGTTCATGAACTTTTGCAAGTTTGCAGATATAGGTTAGGTAGCTTTGGCTTTATATTTGCTGATATACTTTTATTAACTCTAAGCTTCCATCACGAAACGGAATAGGCTGCAGACTTGATTGTCCTGTCCTTTCACCTGTCGCTTGCCCTATACTGCTTGTAACCTTTACTCAGATCTGATGAATAGGTATCTTGGCATGTCATTTCGATACATATGCTATCCACCCCTCCTGAGTTGTGATGGTCTATGACTTGTCTGAGGTCATCCACAAATGCCGCAGGTAGACATCCAGAATCTTTAATGTTGTTATGTTTTTTTGGCAGCCACAGGTGTCAATTTCTGATAGGATATCCCTCTCTTTATATCTAAACAGTTCTTTTTAGAACTACCAGTATCAACAACAGATTTGCATTAATTGTCTGCACTGCATCCAAAAGCACAAATGACAGGCATTTGTGGTGTTGGTATTACTATCAAAGCAGTTTCATCTTATGTTCCCTGTAGACCTTGAACCAGTGGTTGCAGTTGTTCAGTAGTATACTATATGACCCCGAAGCCTGCACTGGGACATTAGGAACTTGGTGAGTGGTGTGGCTTGAATGGACAGGGGGCTACTATAGTGATGCCCTTTGTAAGCATAAACTGCGATTGATAATACTTGTCAAAATTGACTTATGCAATGGCGTAAGAAGGAGCTTAAAAGTGTGTGTGGGGGGGGGGGGTCCCTCTTGCGATAGCCCAAATACAAGCGGGGGGGGGGGTCCCCCTTGCAATGTAAGCTAAACCACTTATTAATAAATTAGGTAGTTAATTCACACATCGAAACATTGTGAGCAAAAGATAGGTTTCACTTGGTTTGTAATTTTAAAAAAAGTACTACTGGTGTAAAAGTTGGGGGGCAAATGCCCCCCCCCCCCCCCCTCCCCCCCTGCTCCCCTTTTCCTACGCCACTGTTGTGTCTTGCCTTCATGATTTTATTTTATTATTAAAAGTAAAAAGTGTATACGAAATTTAAACTCCATACTCATTTGTTTCCACAACTTTCCCTTAGCATGGATGGTATAATTTTGTGCTAATAATAACAAACATTCAAGAATCAGAGCATATTGGTCAGCAACATACATATACAAATAAATGAATACACTTGAATACACTTGAATGAATTTTTACATAAATGATGACCTATAACCTTTGTACGAATGCCCACTGGATTTGGAAACCTGTTTTTGATTTCCTATGTGGCAAAATGATTATCAGTACACTATCTTTTAGGTTACATGTTTTACATTTTGTACACATTTTGGCATTATCTCTCTTCTATCTGAAGGGTGTGTCACCAATCCCTTCCTCATCAGGTATGTTGGATGGTTCCACAACCCCAGGTCTCTCAATACCTGCCAGAATTGCAGATATAGTCTGTATCTCTTTCTGTCATTGGCTAGGGACGGGGCAGCTCTCCCAGACAGGAACACTGGTGGCCGACGGATGATGCAGGGCCCAAACAGACAGTGAGGACAAGGAGGTTCATTCACAGTGCCGTCCATCATTGGTGGGTCTCCTCCTGGGTAACCTGATGGAGGAAAGCCCACAAAGTGTATACTTGGGATGCTGTTGCTATGACAACCAAGCAGTTTACCTTTTGGTCGTTGCACTGAACAAGTATCTGAACTACCTTGGACTGGTAAGTCATCTTGGTGCCCTGTACTGCTGGAGTTGGCGGCAGGCACTTGAAAGGTATCTTGGTGACTGGAGTTGGTGGCTGGCACTTGAAAGGTGTCTTGGCATGTCATTTCGATACATATGTTATCCACCCCTCCTGAGTTGTGATGGTCTATGACTTGTCTGAGGTCAGCCACAAATGCCGCAGGTAGGCATCCACTGGTACATTCAACCACACCCTTGTGCATTAATAGAAGATGTGTAGGAATGTGGTTGATCACTAGTACATGTACATTGAGCCACAGATGAGTAAGAATGTGGTTGATTCTGGCTTGTGTATGAGTGTTTAATTTATTACTGTACATGTAAGTACTGCCTTGTTTACATTGCATTGACTGCTTCTATTGAAGGTGTTTACTTGTTAATGACTAAATGGGTTTGCTAAATAGTGTGCCTTATAAAAAACATATCCTTACCTTTATTCTAGGAATGGCACTAAATTCGGAAGACATTGACTAAACCCGACTATAAAAAATTCCAGCACGTGCAGATGTGGTTTCAGATTACTAGTGAATCATTGTGAATGTGTCTGCTCACTACTGTTTCAATACATTGAAACGTGGGTCAAAAAGACCTACGCCCAGAAATATTGAAATGGCTGCGTGTGCTTAGCAACGAAATATTGCAATCGAACAACGTTGGAATGTGCGCTACTCTTTTTTAACACAACACTTGGTAGCATATTTCACGCTGTTTTATGGTTATACAACTTGTACTCTATCCGACACCACAAGTACCATGATCGTAGCTTAAGCCAATCGAACACTGTACGACTTAAAACATATACACTTTTAGCGGTACGTCGTTACTCATTGGCTTGTGTACAGACTGAGGAAGTTTTCTGGCTCTAACGGCGCATAGCGTTGTATTGTACATGGAATGAACTTGATAAGTTTTTTGTTTTCTAAGTGGCTCTGTTATACGTTTTGAAGTTAACAGTTCGTGCACTAGACCTAGCAACTAGGTCAAAACGGTTAATCAGTATAGTACTACGTTATAGTTGTGCACGGACTGTTTTATACAACAGACACTGGCATTTAGAAAATGAATGGTTCTAATGTCCATGCATGCTTGCATGGTCTCACATACTGGCCCTGACCCATGTACAACCAGCTCTACCCCCACAACCCAACCCTGACCCTATGCACAACCAGCCCTGACACCATGCACAACCAGACCTGTCCCCATCCACAATCAGCCCTACCCTCAGAACCAATTGCCTATGCACAACCATGCAGCCCTGACCCCATGCATGCATGACCCACAACCAGCTCTGGCCCACAACCATGCCTCACAACCAGCTCTGGTCCCACACCAACCCTTGGCCTATGTACAACTGTGCTACCCTGACCTCATGAATGCACAACCCCACAACCAGCCCTGGCTCCACAACCAGCCCTGGCTCCACAACCAGCCCTGGCCCCACAGTCAGCCCTGGTTCCACAACCAGCCCTGATTCGACGACCAACTCTGGCTCCACAACCAGCCGTGGCCCCACAACCAGCTCTGGCTCCATGCTGGACCCACAACCAGCTCTGGCCCCACAACCAGCCCTGGCTCCACAACTAGCTGTGGCTCCACAACCAGCTCTGGCTCCATACCCTGGACCCACATTCAGCCCTGGCTCCACAACTAGCTCTGGCTCCACAACCAGCTCTGGCACCACAACCAGCCTGGCCCCACAACCAGCCCTGCCCACAACCAGCTCGATCTGGTACCACAACCAGCCCTAACCCCACAACCAGCTCTGGTTCCATACCCTGGACCCACATTCAGCCGTGGCTCCACAACCAGCTCTGGCTCCATACCCTGGGCCCACAACCAACTCTAGCCCCACAACCACCAGCTTGGCCCCACAACCAGCACTGGCTCCACAGCTAGCTCTGGGCCTAGGTCCCACAACCAGCTCTGGCCCCACAACCAGCTCTGGCTCTGGTCAGCCCTGGCACCACAACCAGCATTGGCCCACAACTAGCTCTGGCTCCTCAACCAGATGCACACAACCATGCATGCACAACCAGCTCTCAGCGGCTCTTAAAAAACTTCTTAAGGATGATTTATATATATAATATTATAAATAATTGTTTTTTTTTCTGTATTCCTGTGCATGCATATAGCTGTGATCTGTGTGTATGTGTGTGTGCATGTGTGTGTGCATGTGTGTGTGCATGTGTGTGTGGTAAGGAATCAATGGACAGACGTATGTATTTTTACTTTATAATGGGTATGCCATTGTATTAACACGCATGCATGTTGCATGTAGGGGGCGTGTCACTAAGTCAGGTCGAAGCGGCCGGGAGGGTATAAAGTACAGTCAACTGTGAGCTTTGAACAATCGCATAGTACTTTGAATGCAATAAAGTGCATCCCCAATATTAAGGAAAGCATTTCTCTCAAGACAGCGTTGTGTCGTATTCCAGTCTACCATGCAAAAAAGTCGAATATTCGTACTTTTTGTGCTCGAAAAACTAGCAAGATTATAACAGAGCCACTTTGAAATGTATCTTGATATATAGAACAATGTCAGCACGTAATGTCGGATGGTGTGGCATGTCTCGAAAAACTTCCAGACGGGAACACTTTGAATCAGACTAATAGTAGTCTCCCGCACCAATTGCACATGCGTACAATAAAAACACATCCCCGCTGAGTATAAAAAACTTTCTGCATCTGAATTAGGTACGTATGTGTACAGAAAGGTCCTTTCTACATGCCTAGACTCTCTGTGTTGCTGCGTTTCATTCTGGTTGTGCAAAAAGTGGCTCCAAACAATGCATTAAGATAATGAGTTTAATGACGCCATTTTTCCGGCATGTTTACCATTGTTCCAATTATACCCTTTTTGACCCACTCGGAACAGTAGTGTGCTGGAATCAGGGCTTCTAAAGTTTTTCTTGCAATTGTTTACAGTGTATGTGTTTTATTTGCTCGGTATACATTATGTACAAGACACAAGCCGTGCACAGGTCTGCTGGAATCCGTGCACAGGCCCAACGCAATTTCACATCATGACCGAACCATTCATTTGGGTACATATGATGTGGAAATGCCAAGGTATAGGAACTATCAAAAGGCGATAGAAATTCGGTCATGAAGCACATCGAAATTGGAGGCCACAACCCACGAATGTTTGCAGGTCTTTGTCATGCGCGCACGTGATACTTTACCTTCGAGCCAAGCTCACCTTTGAAACTGACTTAAAGCCTCACAGAGCTTGCAACAGTGATCACTATAATACGCTATGTTTGTTTTGTTCATTTATACCTGGCCTGGGTGATGGTAATATAAGAAGGCGTAAGAGTACTAGTAAGAGAGACGTATGCGATTTACAGCGCACATCGTTACCGCTTCAAGTAACTGTTCTAGTACTCGGTGAACAGATTCGACGATGAAAGTAAAAGTCTATATAGGATCAGTCGAGACTCAGTACAATGAACTAGGCCTACATAGTACTCGCGATCGCACGTCCTGTTGTAGCGCACAACGTACGTGTGGCATGGATCGCAGAGAACTCGATCACGATCGGCCTATACTGGTGTATTTCTTTTGTGAAAAGCTACATAGATAACCAATTGCCTCTGTGTTTTTTGGTCCAAAAAGTAACAGGGTAACCGATTGAAAACGCAAGTACAAAACGACCAACCTTTCGCCATTTAGTCATGACGTATTTGGGGAAAGTCCCCGAGCAGTCTAGCGCCTTTTATAGCGGGTTCTGCGCATCGGTTCGCGCAGCGCAATCGTAACTATTTACGTGGCAACTTCTCCTTTAAGGGTCACTGGGGCCCCTGGACTAGTTATTTTGAAAGGCCCCCCCCCCCCCCCCCCCCCCCCCAACCCCCCTCTCTTTTTGAGTTTCAATTGTTGCGCATGGAATTAAATATACTAAATTAAGTGATTAGTACTATTGTATAAGAAGTACAAGTTGTGCAAAAAGGATTTACAATTTTACAACTTTTCGACACTTTGCAGCCACAAATTTTTCAATAATGTCTTCAAATTCAATCTGCTGTAGCACCTCAGACTCAATTGTCATGGTGATAGTCTGTCTTGATGCATGCATTTTATTTTCTCATTTTTGATAAGCTTTTCTCTCTCCTGATGCATTGGTTGCCATCAAACTCAGACAAGTACATTTGATAAGCAATTTCACCGTTTGGAAAGGTTGATTGGAGACAATGGTTAAAAATAATACTGCACAAATTAATAGCTGTACATGTGAATGAACATGTCGGCATTTCCTTGTCTGAATTCAAACGTTCGATAAAACAGTAAAAGTGTTTGAACTCTTGTGGAAAGCTGAGCTCCAAGTCATTAGGATAGCATTGCCGTAAGTTTTGAGTCGCCTTTTCTATTTCGTCTGCTCCCATGCTTAGAAATTCTGTAATAAATCCGAAGCGCTTGTGCACCACATCATATGCTTGTGTGCGTAATGTCAAGGCCTGTGACAGTTTATCCAATATTGGAAGAAACACTTCGATGCGAAACTTATCGCGCTGATGAAGCACCAATCCGTTAGATTCATCGCCGAATTGCGTTTTTGGTTTCCTTATTCCACTGTGCTGCCCATGTTTTCTATAAACTTCGCATATTGTTGATGACAATATGATGGCCTACCTTTACCTTTGTTTCCATAGGTTTCAATGTGGTTTCTAAGTTATGGTTCAAATTTGCTTATCAGCTCAAGTACACCGAGGTAGATTCCATTGTGTGGTGAGTTAAGGATTTCATTATCTCCTTGAAACGGCATGCAAACCACGTTCTGATAAAAATTTAATGACAGCAACCACACGTTTTAGAATATCATGCCAGTATCTCTTCTCAGCTTCTAATTATTTCCCAATTTCACAATCTATTCTTCCACACACTTGAGTATGCTACTTGAGCGCTATGGTGTGCAGGGCATTTTTCATGATCAATTAATCTATTGGATGATATGCATGTATCCAATCACTGAATCCAGTACCTGAAAACTGTGTTGTAATGTGCTTGTCACCAAATAGAACACATATAAATCAGAAAAATACTTCCTGTGGAAGGGGAGTAAACAATCCATTCTTCACCAGAAAGATGCTTTCGAAAGAAGAGATGTTTAGAGAATTTTCTGATTTGGTCCTTAAACTGTCGCTCGGAAGCTGCAAAATCTACATTATAATTCTGGCACTCTTTAGGTCCTTTCTGCTCCAGTATTCACGCACCTCTTTTGAAATGTTCTTCCACAAAGCAACATCGCCACTGTATTCTGGCAACGAGGAGCTACTGGATTTGGAGCTACTGCATTCGGAACTACTGCATTTTTCAATTGGATAACCAGGATGAGCATTGTATTCATGTCCGCTCTCCGCGGGAGAGCCAAGCGAGAGAGCTTCAGCCTCCAAAGGAATCATGCCTTCTGGATTGGAGCTATTAAGCTCATTTCAAGCACGATCTCCACTCTGGTCCACTGTTGCAGTGGCAGAGCATTCTACATGTTTTTGGGTGCTACGATGTTGATAAAACCCAGGTCATCCAGCTTGCGAAGCTTAATTGATTATTAAAGCAGCGGGGAGGGGATATGCAATGCATAATGTATTGACCGATAATTATTTTAGTGTACAGTGCGTCTTTGGGAAGGGTGGGGGGGGGGGGGGGGTCTGACCAAATACCGCATGCATACTTGCCCGTTTGGTGCCCCCTAAGGTTGTGGGCCCCTGGACTGTAGCCCCACTTGCCCAATGGATAATCCGGCACTGCATGCATTCCAAAACACATTTCGGACAACCTATCTGCTATAGCCTGGCGTGTGACCAAGCCATTCATCTGGTGGTCTAACTTGTGCTACTTGGCATCACAAATGTGGGATCGTGGAAGCGAAAAGGGGTCTATTTTTTCAAGTTTTTTCATTTTCTATGAGACACCTATGTCCTCTACAACTTCTTTCTTACGCACTGGTAATTAGTCTATCCATCATGGAATTACAGTGACCTGATCATAATAATTACGCTTAGCAATCGTCGACTTTGATACGCCTTAAGCTTCCTGGAAAATTTTCGCATGCGCTAGGTCCCATTTCGCTGCCACGACCCCAAATTTTCCAGGAAGGAGCATCTAAGTCGACGCTTGCTATGTGTAATTAAAAATTCAGGCCACAGTACTCCATGATGGACCGACTAATTATTATTTCCAGTGCGTAAGACAGAAGTTGTAGAGGACTCGTGGAAAATTAAACTTGAAAAAATATGCGTTAGATTCATTTTCGCTGCCATCATCCCAAATGCTTATCTATTAAACGTGACATTTAGCCCAAGTGTGGATAATATATATAATATAATACTTTCACACACCTCAAACAACTTTACAAAGTACAACATCATGGATGATACTTGCTCATCATAGTTTCCGATCATCTGAACCCCCAGACCAGCTCCCTTTATGGCTGAGTAAAGATGTGAAATACTTATAACATTAATTTGCTTTGATGAGGATTGCTATTTTGTCCCAACTGCAAGAAGAGTGCTGTATATGGGAGAATTCCAAGATAGCACAAATGATACAATAAATAAAATTATTTAAAAGTGTACAATTGCCATTTCATGTTATAGAGCGCAGAAGTAGCTAGAATTAATTTAACGGTTTTCAAGAAATAAATCAACCAATTTTTTCCATACAAGTGAAGATGTGTGGCAGTAATAATTGCAGCTAAGCGCAAGGGTATTGCTGTAGAAATATTTTACGCATGATTGTACATGTATGATTGTGTGGTATATGATATGAAGGGCGTAATAATGCATCATATAGAAATGTGGGTTCAGAGTGGTACACATGAACACAGTATGAATGCGGGATGGATGCTGAGGAATGACAGCAGAACTACTGTAGCATGTGGTGAGGGGTCATGACATGTTGGATAAATGATTCCTTTGCACTGTCCCCATGCTCACTATGACAAAATCTCACTATTTTATAGTTATAAAATTCTAATACCGTATGAAGCACTTCATCCCTAATCCTTCATAATTACTGCTCTACTGAGTATTTGTACTGAATCCAAAAGCTGCATATGCTAATAACCATCCTGTCAGTAAAAGTGAAGGTGCATAATTCATTATTAAATAACTTCAGGATAGTTGATACACTGTAATTAGTATGCAAAAGAAATGTACATATTAGTCACCAGTGCTAAAAATAGGCAGTTCAGCCCCTGCAGAGATAACCACATTATCTGAATGACATTCCTTGATGCATTGATCAAGTAGTTCTTGAAGAATAGATGGTGACAAAGTTGGCTAAAAAGATGAGAAGATGCACATAAACATACACACAGCGAACATGTACATGTACATGTACTCTGGAAAACTGGTTTGAAACTGAAAGAATCAAGTGATATTGATTTGTGTCAAAAGGCAGTTTTCAACATGCACATACACAGTGTGGAAGTTTTCATCAATAGACAAACTGTGAATTTAAATGTATGCATAGTAATTTAATTTTGAAAGGTTGTGAAATTATCTGCTGTCTAATCAACCACAAGAAGTGACATATCCATATCTGCAGTGAGTGGGTGCTTAGGTCAGGCCAATACGAAAAGTGGGTGCTGTCCACTTCTGTACAAAAAGTGGGAGCATAATGACACACCTGTATAAATGCGTGATCATTAAAAATTAATGGTACCAATTTTGGCCATAGTTGGAAGGGGGGAGGGGGGGGGGGGGCTTCAGGCATCCAGAGCACCCTCTCTGGATACACCACTGACAACTTTTTTTGCCAAGTAATGTAAGTTTGTGAGTATAAATGTAGCTGACTTTCATTTTTGGAGTTTAACTCAAATGTTTTGCTCCTTAGTTAGGGATAAAAATAATACTTCCATCATTCCTGACACACATGTGCCCCCTCCATACACATAATCATGCGTGTGTGTGAATGAGATACATGTACACACATGTATCTGTGAGTGGGGATGAGGTTGTACATGTATGTGAAGAGATGGGATGTGGTGGGGATGGGGGTATTTGGGGATGAGGCACATGTGTGTGGAGAGGAGGGAGGACATATGTGTGTGTGGTGGAGGGCCATTCTGTGTAGGATGGTGGGACATTATGCGTGTGGGGACGAGGGACACATGGGTACGTGTGCGAATGAGGGATATGTTTGTGGGGCGGAGGGACATGTGAAACACATCAATCCTCTCTACTTCATGCACTTAATTGGTCCAGCAGAAATACACGTACTGCAGTGAGGATAAATCCAGTGTAAGACTGATAATACAACCATCAGTCGGGTACCCAAACTAATTTCTGATTCTTATTACTTATAATCACAAATGTTCACAGTTCTGGTACGACACTTACATAACACACTTAATACGTATATTGCATTTGGAAACCAACTGTATATGAAAAATGGATACCCTCATATTAATGTGGTGTGAGTTAATGACACAGTAACATTTTAAATAATATAACCTGTCTCTTCTGTAAAATAAAAGTTACTACAATTTTGCAACCACTGTGTTTTAAACATAATTTTGTTTCCCACCACCTGCATGTACATACATGTACATGTATTATTACACTGTGGCTGTACGAGCTCTAGTTAGATTTCAATCATATTGCTTCCAGCCACATACAACAGAAGCTACATGTACGATGTTACCAAAACAAATATATATTATGAGAAGTGGATTTAAGATTTGAAGATGTCCAGTTCAATGATTCATAATGAAACATGCTTGTAGAGGTCCATTTTGACAATTTCCCCCATAGTACATGTACCTGCAAACTGGGCTCTTCAATACTTCTGGCTTTCTCAATAGCTAGCAATTTTTCATCAATCTTCAGCAATCTCTCACTTTCTGCTCTGCTCAAAATAACATCTTGCCGTACTACATTTGATCGCATGCACTGATATGCATTTGTACAGCATTACACTTACAAATGAATATTCTGATACAGGCACTTAGTAACATGCGTTATGAACACTAGATCCATACATGAATATACGCATATGATGTACATACCTAGAGATGCTTGGTATTGGTCACTATCCTCACACAGCACATCAGACAACTGTTGAGAATGCTGTGGATGTACATGTAGGACCATTGCTTACGACACAGGCATAAATACATGTACATGTACGTGTACATGTATATGTATGTACCCTGAATTTACATTCACCAATCAGAAATGAGATCAATACAAAAAGGTTTAATTTGGATGGCCAAGGCTTTGCACTAAACATACAAAGTACAGAATTGATACATTCATTACTAAAAACACATGTACCTCTCCTCGTATGCTTGATGAAAATGAACTGTTTGCAGGTGTGAAGCAAATGGACTCCCAGTCCGCAGGAGGCAATAGTGACTGAAGGTGACTATACGTGAAGGCATACATGGGGCTCAATTTCTGGCCTTCTTAAAAGCAAATGATGATTGCTGTTGTGTAATCACTGTCATCTAAAAAAAAGCTAGTGATTACACAATAGCTAGTCATCACGAAATAGCAAGCATACACGAAACTGACAAGGGTTTCCTTATAAAATGTGATTCTAAATGTCAGGAAAATTATTAGGCATGGAATGAATTTTTCTACCTAGTTTCGACTGTTCCAAGCCCTTCCTTACCCTTCACCACCTCAACCCTGGAATGTACACAAACACACCAAAGTGCACAAGTGGTCCAACACAACCAAATTTGCTGCATTGTGGGCTAACATGCAGTAGGCACATGTAAAATGTACATGCACACACACACACACACACACACACACACACACGACATGCATACACACATCCACATGAACACGCCTGCAAATCATTATCCGTACGAACAGATTATTGTTCCTGATACATGTAGATTATATAATAATAGGACAGGTGTGGATGATGGACATTTGTAAAAAGTAACCGGATCATGGAAATGATGCTACAGATCAATAATTGTGAATGTGGTAAACACATATATTTTGTATGCATTATATACATGTGATTTTGGTGCAATTTGCTTACATTGTACGTCGTGAAATTTTTGTATGTGTACATGTACAAATTACTTAACCCATATCAATTCAATACACATCATTGAATTTAACTAGGACCATGTATATAAGTGCTCACAAGAGTATATACAGAAAGACACACAGACCTATCAATTTCCTTCAGCCGCAACAGATCCTGCTCACCATACCTGTACCCAGCAGTGGACATCACAGGTAGTACAGCAATACCATCATTTGGCTGTTTTTGGAAAAGTACATTGAGAGGGGATGAATGACATGAAGAATGGGATTGGTACACATGAAGGAGGAAGGGTTGGAGGGAGGGGAGGAAAGGAGGGTAAGAAGAAGAGAAGTACAATGTACTGTAGTAGAGTAACCAGAACATCAGATGTACGTACATGTAGATGTGCATGCACATAACAGCGTGGTGCACAATGGCCAGACCTGGTCTTCCTCTTCGGCCATCAGTTCGTCCAGCCTGTGCCTCTCAGAGCTAGTCATGGCAAACATTCCCCCTGCTTCACCAGACACCTAAGAGGAACAGCAATACTGTCACAGGTGGTGCATTCGTACACATGTACGCATGCAGTGTACAGACATGTACATACATTGTATATGTGATCAACACACTGTACCGCATGCCACACATACAGTACACACACACACACCATGTTCATAAATGTACATGTACACAGACATGCATACTCTCACATGCCTTAAAGTACATGTATGTCACAGCATATTGATCAGACAGTACATGTACATGTGTAGGGGATACATGTACATGTATGCACACCACAAACATGCTACATGTATATGTATAACATACAATGTAACTCTATGTTATCCATAATGTGACAGTATGCATGTCTGGTCAACCAGATGTACATGTACATGTACATGCACGGACTTGTGTATGCAGTACGTGTTTGTTGTACATATACATGTACATAGCAACCTACACAACACACACAAACCCTTTTATACAGACCTCAATGTTTCGTTTTATGTAGTCAACATGCTGTATATCTGAACTGTTCTGTGAAGTCACATCCACATCATTCTCACCAGCATTCCACCCCATGGTGCCTTCGGTGGTATTAGGGATGGAGATAAGAGGGAGGATGAACGTTCACATTTGTTATGGCCCTACCAAACAGACAGTACCTTCTTCAACATGAAATGTTCCTCTGGAAATGTTCTGAGCCTTATCACGATCTTGGGGCTGGGTTGCAAACACAGGGAGCATCGGATCCAAGCCGTCTTTAAAAAAAAGGGAGAAAATGCTATTCATTCAATTAACCATCTTCAGGTGAAAATCTACTCGATATCCTTGGTACTGCTCCCATATCTCTACACGCAATGTAACTTACATGTACTAGCTTTTTAAATAGCGACAAGCAGACACATGTATGTCAGCCAAAGTAATAAGTATAGATGTACACATACATGTATTCTCACCACCCTTAAAGCTTGAAAATAAAAACATCGTACAACCTTGGATAAACAAGTACATATACATGTAACAAATAAAGCTACCATGAACATCCATCAGAAACTACATTAGTTCCTATATAAATAAAATGTACTCAAACATGATTTTTAAAAAAAGCAGCTGACAGACACAGCTTGTAACACGCTTTTTAAGGTTCCCCATGTACGTATGGGTGCACATGCGTTATACAGTACAACATTGCACACATATACATGTACAGTAACGTGTGGTACTGACCATCTTCGAGGCATAGAGTGGCATCAGACATACCACCTTCAACCATCTGCTGCTTCAGCTGCTTTGTTTGCTTCTTCACTTCCTTTTCCTTCTGTAGAAATAACATAACATAAATTACATTGTACACATGTACATGCATATAAACAGGACAGTCATCCAGTACCTTATAAGAAAATTTTAATATGACACTCATGTACACACACAGCTACTACCCCTTCTTGTACATGTACATGTATAGCTACTACCCCCCCCCCCCCCTCTCCCCCTCCGGTACACAAACATGGATAGCACTGTATGTACTACACGTACCCCTCCAGTACATGTATGTACATGTATAGCTGCTACCCCCTCCAGTACATGTATAGCTACTAACCCCCCCCCCCCCCCCCCCCTACCCCCCCCCCCCCCTCTCTGGTACATGTACATGCATAGCTACTACACGTACCCCTCCAGTACATGTACATATAAGTGCATATCTCATAACTCTACATATGAAACGAACTGCAGGTCCATTCAGTGGTAACTCACCTCACAATCAATATATGCACCCACATATTAATTTACCACATACACACCATCCCATAACAGGTTAACACTGTGGTGTAGTTCCAAGCATGGAAACAATGAGGCACAAGATCTAGCTCCCTACTAGACGCCAATATGGACTAACTTTGACGAGCTCAAGCAACCTTGCATCAAGCTTTGCCATCTTTGCTAACGCCTTCTGAAGCTTCTCGTCCTCCACCTCCACCCTCTGTGAAGGTGCGGGAGACCTGTCATCGGTTGCAGCAGCAGGATATCCTCCGTCCTCTGACTGCATTATGTCACCCACCACACCGGGTTTGCCCAATGTCAGGTCACTCTTGATCTTCTCTGACAGCTGGTGAATGCGACTGTAGAGGTCATCTGTGGCACACACCTCTTCCTCCTCCTCATCACCATCTTTCCCTCTCTTCTCTGCTTCTGGGTCAGGTATCCATGACTCGACAGATAGAGGGATGCGATGGAATGTGACGGGTTCTGGAACATAAGATGGAGGGCAAAAGTGTGGTGAGTCTGATGTAAAAGGGCTGAGGCTTCATAAAAGGGGTCTGAGGCCCTCTGACGTCAATATATACACAAATATAAAGCTAAGGTAGGGGAGGGGTTAATAAATAATACCTTCAGGTGGGAGATACTGAAGAGATAGCTGGCTGTCAGGCCTCAGCTACATGTAACAAGCGAAGCGAAAATAAGATTAAATGTATCGACGGATGCATCGTGCACACGGGCGCACAGATATGCACTCACGAGCTGAGAGGTAGGCCTAGATGGGGCTGGTTGACCGCTACTGCCGTGAACCATGTCAAAACTGCAAAAAATGAATTGGAAAAATTATCATTACAGCAATAAGCGGAGAGAAAGTAAAGAGAACCTTCCACTACATAGTACTTCCAATACGTTTCTAGACATATATAATTTACGCGCTCGTTTAAATCACGTGATTATTTGTTTGCTTGTAACGTAGCAACGCTTAACTATGTTATTAGATACAGAATTTTGTTTAGCCAGGGGAAAGACGTACATGCCCGATCATGCAGGCTTTATTTATATAGGCTAGTTATGAACGGGCCGGGTCGATTTACATCACTAGAGCATTTATGTGCATGGAAGTACGCCCGATGGTTCGCAATCTACCACACACCTCATTGATCATGACTCATGAGTACTGAAATATAAGAAGTAATGCACAGCCTGCATTAGCACTTCGTCTTGTGTTAGTTAGCTATAGCCTACATGTATATATCTATACGGTCACATTCCATTCACAAGCGTAACGTATAGCAACGAGTTTCTTTAATTCATGTAGCGTCTTGCCATTTTTATTAATTGATCGTTAGCGTCTCAGTAAAGATTAGGCGAACCTTTTGAATACCTATTTTTGCAATGGGAAATACAGAAATCCGCTGTTGGAAAGCGAAAAGCAATGACAATAATAGAAAAGGGAAGACTTTCAATTCCATTGAGGTAAAAAAAATACCAGCATCTGTGTGTGTTATATATGTACCGTGTGATACATCGCAGATCAGTGTTTAGTGGAAGTATTGTGACGATAGCCGATTCAACCACCAGTACATACTTCATTCATCACTCCTCATGACACACAGGATAAATTCATATAATATGTTCAGTTAAATAGCATTAAAATCAATATTATACACATCATTGCCGCAGTTTATAGACTAAGTGCCATGGATATGGCATGCGTACCTAGTCGAGTTAACAGGCTTGCTTGTCTCTGATGTGATGGTTTTTGTTGTATAAGTGTATTTCTCATGTAATATAAATCCATAGCAACAGCATGAAACCGGACGCAGGGTTGAAATGTTACCAAGAAAACCCTAGAAACTCTCAAATAGAATAAAAAATAGAATAAAAAAACTTTAACTTAGAATATCGTGAAAACCACGTTTCTTTGAGACATCCAGTGCACAGATATTGTATACAGCATCACACTACATATAGAATCCCAAACACAAATGTTAAGAGCGGAAGCTGTAGCGGAACTAAGGTAGTGCGATTACGGGGATACATAGATGGTAAAAATTTGTAGCTTTAATTCTATGCAATAGAATAAAATAGAGGTGGACGCTAGTATAATTTATGCATTTAAAGTGTAAGTGGCTTAAGTGAAATGAGAGTATAGTCAATTTATAGAAATAGCTGTTCAGCATTGGGTAATAATCACGCAGTATGTAGAATAACACGCTCAGCTATTATCCCTAGAAACCTGCAAATAGAATAAAAAATAGAATAAAAATTTTCTAGGGCTATTAAGTTAGCGGCACGCGCACATAAGTTAATTTTATAAACATGTATAAAAGAAGTCCTAGCCGATCGCTAAGATATTTCAAACCAGGTACCCAAGCCATGCTGCTAGTTTATATATTGTTCGTAATTCATTCATCAATCGATTTATTTATCACCTGTTCATTTATATCCATGCCTGATCAGTACCAGTATAATTAGCATAAAGTGTGCAATAGAGAGTAATAATGCATTCTTTAATATTACAACGAAAAGCACAAGGGCCAATCATTGAGGCAGGTGCAGTAAATATTTTGGTTAATTAACTACTAACAATAAGTTCGAATTCAGTCCCTTATGCATCAAATTGTGTTCAGAATCATGACATCCAAATCAAGCAACTTCGTGACTGCCTGTCAGATACATTGTTCCAAAATGCAAAGTTCATAAATGAAATAAAGGAGCTCCAGCATCAGCTTGCAGTGGCTCAAAAAGACAAAGAGACAGCACTTAAACAGTGTGCTGAGCTCACTTCTATGCTGCAGATAAAGGAATCTCTAGAAGTAAGCACAATATACATTGGACAGTTTAATAAACCATATCTCGTATTTTTATGTCAACACTATCAATTTCACAATCAGGCAGTAGACAGGTATGTAATTCATATGATGCTTGTTGTTAAGGATGGAGTAACCAGTATCAGCAGTTTAAACTTTATCATATTTTAAGAGAAGGGAATGATGGGCGGTTTATTATGTAATGACTAATTACGAGATATGGATTTTATCAAAGTTTTGATGATCCTTTAGTACGGGAAAGTCCAAAAACAATTGTAAAAAGGACATCACAATGGTAAGGCCATTTTGTGGCATACATGTGTGAGATATTTTATAAATTCCAGGAACCTAGCATTCCTACAACATCAAGTTCTGCATGGATACACCAGAGCATCACATCCAAGGTTTGTCAACTAAAGAATATTGAAAAAGGCATGCAACTAGGCCGTTATATTTCTTTCTATTACCCTCAAAAAGGATCACAGCACTTTCATTTCATCAGAACCTCAAGGGAATGAACAGAATGTGGAGGTGCAAATACATAAAGATAACTCAAGGTTAGGCTGAATATGGATCGAGTAAGCTAATGAATAATGTGGTTTTAAAGCTGTCCGCAAACAACTTGCTGCTACTCATCTGAACATGGCACACAAATAAATGCTGCACAAGATGTAAGACAGTATTATTTTTAAATACTAAATTCAGCAATACAGCGTAGTACATTTGAGGCTTGATTTTAATATCCTCCCATGTGAATAGGAGAAATTACGGTTGAAGCTAAAACGGCAAGCTAAATACATCAAAGTACTTCGGGCTGCATACTTTGAAGTGATTCAAATACATGAAGGTGGAAAAATGTCGCGAATCAATGAATGTAACATTAACCATCTCGAAAAAAATGTAATGTTGTCATAATGAATTTGAGTACCTATTACTCCAAATGCTGACTGCCTTTGACATTATTTGCAGGTTTCAAAGAAAAAAATGACACTGTAATTTGCCAAAAACGGATGATTGGCTTATGACCCTCATTATATGACATTCTTAATAATAGGTATAACATGTCTATATTATTTCCATGTAAATGTATTGCAATGTGGTTTAATTCAGCAATATGGAGGGAACTGCATGAGTTACCAAAATAATAACATGAAATCCAATATGGAATACTTCTGTGGAACCGAATTTTCAAATGAGAAGACCTATGTTTAAAAGCATAGAATAGTTGCTTTATGAATCTGCTATATGTTTCACAAGGGAATAAACAACAGGACTTTAAAGTTTTGAAGTTATAGATCGTGGAATATTGTGATGAGAATCATAATTTGTTTTATGGATGCAAGGTATTGAATATGAAACAATTGATACATTGGAATGCATGAACATCTTTAATAATATCTGCTCTCATATGAAGTCCTTTGTCTTACAATCCATGCAATATATCCGATCTGTTTGAATTGGAATCTTCATGCATGTCTACTGCTACTTAGGTTAAGTATGAAATGTACCGGTGAGGACTGTCGCTCCCTTTGAATTAGTCTAGCTATCAGTAGCAATGCTACTTTCCAGATGCTTACCTTGCTTATTGGACGCTTACAGCGTGTCACCTGCATGCACATGTAATTATAAGTTGCTGCAAATATTTACCCACCATTATAACCTCGAGTTTGATCTGGGCTGGATGTCAATAGCATTATTATGGTGTACGTAATATTGTGTGACCTTATAAAATAGCTTACCCTTGGTATGCATTCATTCATATCCTTTAATATAATGCACACCTTAGCACAGCATCATACCGAACCGAGTAAGTTATGTTTGTACTACATGCGGTTTCACATAGCACTGAAATACTTCATTGGTAGGTGGACGTACCTGGTAGGATTGGGGATTGATTAGTGAGAAGCTATCTAGCCAACCATGCAGCAATAATACTCAAATTACAGCAATGTGACGGCCGGTAAATTGACAGGTCTCAGAGTTATTTTTGCAAGAAAAGTGCAGTGTGTTATAGTGAAGGGAAGACAGCGCCACGAGAGCACCGGGATTGAACGCACATTATATCACATTTAGATTTCATAGTCTAACTGTCTGTCATGCAGCAACGCAAACTTTAATTTAGCCTGCACCTTTAATGGCACTCTGTGCAACCGTGTAGAGAGCGAGGTCTAAGATTGCTGTATGTAGCCGGATGGAGCGTGCATTAACATCACAAATTCTCTAAATAATGATCGAATCTAATCTTCCCTTCAAACTATGCGAGCACGGTCTTCAACATAAGGGCGTTGATGAAGTATAAAGAGAATGACATCAACTTGGTTGCTAGAATTATCATTGATCAAAAGTATAATGGAATTGGTCGCATGCTAATAGTAAATTTTCCAGTCATCTTTCAAATCCTTATAAGGAAATCGAAGGCGTCACGTTGGAATCAGTAACATATGAATGGAAAGCAGTACCATAGAATCGCATATTTCTTGTACTGAAAGTTGACAGCCGCAATGCCAATAGTACAAACTGTGCTTACTGAGGTCAGAGGTGACTACCACATCATTAACGAATGAAATTCTTTCAAAGCCTGACAAAACTTAAATTGCTGATAATGCAGAAACCACACGCCAGATTTCTAATGAAAAGCATTATACCAATGCTCAATCATCCAGCTTTCTGAAAATATACTTGTCGTTCATAATTATTTCAATATGCTGTGTCAAAGTCATTGTTAAAAAGCCGATCCACCGCTAAAATAGGTGGAAAAATTGTTAAAATCAGTATAAGCCAGCTGTTTTGATACAAAATTAAACATCAATGTCTAGATCTGATAGGCAGAATTAAATCTACTTTCCATGCTGTTCCCCTTCTTCTGCCACAATGCTAGTAATGGTCATGCAAGATATCTACCGAGAGTCAGAGTTTAAGGGTAAAGTTTACATTGCACTACAAATTGTATAGATGACAGTGTACAATGCCAAGCAGTTCTGCGTGTCCCAACATTATAGCGTCCATGCAAGTGCCACCTCACAACACTGCACTGACTGCTGGAGGTGTCCAGTCAGCTCTGTACTTCCTTGAGGATTCATGTACGTAGCTCCAAAAGCTGAATGGAAATGCCAGGTATAATTTTGAATTCTCCAGCACAGAAATGTGTTAAACTGCTAGGTGCCTTATATTACATCCACCTTTTTCAATTAATGAGCCTGTGTAATGTGTGTACTAAGCAATACGTGGGTGCGCTGGCTGCAATACCTTTTAATTCTAGTATTTTAGTGCCTTATTTCCACACATCGTCTGATGCATGAATTCACACTCATAGAGCTCCATGGAATGCTAAAGGGTTCTGCTGGCTCACTGAACGTGCACCCTGGTGCTAAACTGCAAGTTCATATGATTGCTGGTGGGTCTGCTTTTGTTACATAACAAAACCAGTGTACAGCAAGAGTGGATAATGTTGCATGCCTAGCTTTCAGCTAGCATTAAAATATGTTCACACCTTTACTACATGTTAAACGTATTGCAAACATTAATACATCTAATAGTATGTAAACAAATCGATGTTTCTTATTACACATCATGTTTAGGTGTACTATTTTGTGCAATGGCATCCTGGTCGTTTGCCAGTAAGTCTCTAGCAATCTTCTGAAACGCTTCCTCCAAATTAAATCCATCCTTTGCACTTGTTTCAAAGTAAGGAATGTTGGCTGCTGTTGTGCACAAATTGCTAATATCATCCTTTTGGACCTTGCATTGATAGAAATACACAAATAATGCTGCACCTCTGAAAGAATAATGGCACCTCAGAGAAATAAAGCATGCATTACATGTTTTGCAAATAATACCCATAGTGAACAGATCACAAACTTAACTACCTGTGCGGGTGTCTGGTCAACCTTGTTGCCAAGAACCACAAAAGGAAAGTTGTCCGGGTTATCTAGATTGACAAGTTTGAGGAAATCATCTCTCCAACAATTCAATAATTTGAATGATTCGACACTGGTGACATCAAAAACCAGTAGGCAACAATCCATTTCTTTGCAGACTGATGTATCCAATCCTTGAAATCGTGTACTACCTACAGAATCCCATATCTGATGTGGAATACCAATAACACACTGTTTAATTATAATGGATTACAATCATTTACCTGCAATGTAACTAGTTTCCCGTTCACCATGACCTCCTTATTGACGAAACTGGTAGTATTCGTTGCCTGATATTCAGGTGTAAACATTTGTTCCACATATTGCTTCATTATACTAGTTTTTCCAACACTAAAGTGAAACATATACGTTGAGCACATCACAAATAGTTAAAGTCACAGAATATTGATACTGTGGACAAAACAGATAACTGAAATTTTCAGCCTGCTGTAATTAAACATGGTGATCATATTGAGTAATATATCTATATCTATATTGAAAAATGAGTTTATAAAAGCAGTCAACCTGGCTTTGTACACTATGAGTGCAATACACAGACTTCCCTAGATGAGAATATACATTACCCATTCAAACAGCTACTTAAACACACCCATTCTCTCCAAGTAGAAGGACTTTATATAGAGTACTAGATTTCACATCCAATTTTTCTTTTTTTTTCACTGTGGGATCATGTGATAATCCACCTTTTTGTAGAAGAGCTAAGCAGAAAATTCTACTTAACTCCACGAATGAATGTGTCAATTTTAGCACTCACTAGTACTGTCCAATTGAAATGTGCCTTGTACCCTCATCAATGTATACTGTGTTATCTCCAGGAATACCTTTTCCAAGTTAGCATGCTCCTTTGCACTTGTTTCAAAGTTAGGAATGTTGTTCCTTAACCTACACCATGCTTGAACCTCGCCTGTTGAAACCTTTAGCATAATAAACATATTTATGCGTATTTATATTAGTTTATAAATGAACCATAAGAACTTCACTTCGCCTACCTGTCTTTTACCAAGATCAACCTTATTGCCAATCACCACAAATGTTAAGTTCTCTATTCCCACTGGATTCATCTTAGATATGAAGTGCTCCCTCCAGTAGTCAAGATTCTTAAAAGAGTTTGGATATGTAACATCAAACATCAGCACACAACAGTCTGCTCCAGTGAAGAAATTTATACCCAAACTTCGATATCTCTCTTGGCCAGCTGTGTCCCATATCTGCAGTGATCACACAAACAGCTTGGCTGCAGATAGTTACTAGTTATTTAGCCAACCTGCAGTAAAACATTCTGATCTTTCACTTTCAGTTCCTTTGTTTCAAAATCGGCACAATAAGTAGACTTATATGAGGGCGTAAACTTGCTATATAAGTATTGTTTTAATAATGCAGTCTTGCCCACACTGTAAAATTTTAAAAAATAATCAGGTATATAAGTAATAAGCATCCAAATGTTACGCAAGCCTGTCACAATCTGAATCACTATCCATCACCCAGTCACTGATATGAAGGAAACTAACACAGGTGGGAAAATAACTCGCGCGTCAAATCGATGTTTGATTTTATAGATGACTGAGCACACTCAAATTGACTCAATCCATTAATTTAGTGACTTTACAAGTGTTTTAAAAATCCTCAGAAAATAGATTCGCGGCCATTTTCGCCTGTGTGTATATGTATTATTCGGGGAGTGGCCCTCATATATTATTTCAACATTCCCTCTGACATGTACAGCTAGCTAGAGAGAGCAATGAGCGCTTATACGATCAGAGCTCCTTCCAACAGAACTATCAGCTTATACCGCAGATACATAACTACATGCCGGCCGAGCGGGTGAGGGTCTTTAGAACCCCGCCCAACCTGTCAGTACTACGCGTGTACTAGCCCTTGCAGGTCTTTCTTGCAATACAATTGACAAGTTACTTATCATGCACCTCAAGCTATGGCCTATAGGATTATACTGTTATCACTCATTTATGTAGACAGAAGTACCGTTCGTTGCTTGTCCCCGCGACTGTATAAATGAGTAGGCGTACATGTGAAAGACGCCCTCAATAAAAACCAGATGCTGTGTAGCTATCACATAAACGAAGCCTATTCAAGATTAATAAAACTCACTGGCTATCTCCCAGAACAACAATTTTCAAGAGGTTAGACGCCATCGTTTAATCGGTCCAGAAGAGTATGGGTTCGTGTGATAGCGCAAGTGGCGTCATAGCTAAAATAAGAATCATCCTTTATTGTTATTGTTTTATTATACGTATATATATACAACACAGGGATTATTTCATACACAGTTACACTATTATATAAACGTAGAGCTACAATGTATATCAGGCTACAAAGTTATTCTTATGAGTTATGACTAATACACTATTGTCACTATATACATATAGAGTAACTAAACCATGCAAATTGCATGCTCTGCTTAGGAGAGCTCTGGCATTGCACCTCACCAGGGTTACGTTTAGCCTCCCATAGATGTCTACCAAGAGCTTCGACTTCTGGTGTCCTATCAAAGGTCAGGCGCGAGACCAAATGGGAAAAAACCTGCATGCCTGGCTTCAAGCCACAGCAAGAGGGATGCATTTCAATCCAAGGGTATCACACTTGGGGTCATTCGCCTGGTGCTTCCTCTGCTCTGCCAGTAATGCAGCTGTTCCTGCAGTAATGCTTGATTCATGAAGTGACACAGGTGTAAGAGGAGACGTCACAGTTACATCAAAAGCGGCAGAGATTCCATCATCCAGTTGTTCACTAGGACATCTGCAGGATGAGACCTAGAAAGGTCAGGGGTAAGTGCACTACCTGCCTCGATCCTCACTCCAAGGTTTGCCTTGTGGCAAATATCTACAAAGACATCTTACTATGTTAATTATAGGTGAAACATCCCTGTTCCAAATATATATGCGTATTATATATGGGACAGTGTACAGCAAAATCACCCTCTGGATTGTTTTTCATGTTTTCAAAATTTTTCATTTTCCGAGATCGATCTCCAATCAGCTTCTATCAAATGGTTCTTACGCATCCTTTCAGTAAATTGGGCTATCCGTCAAAAGTGATTTTATAATAGGCCATTTACTTCAAAGAGAGCGTTGCTTTTCGTTTGCTTGTCCTGGAAATTTTGAAGAACTATCACAAGGCTGAGGGTGATTTTGCTGGACACCGTTCCTATATAAATTATAATTTTGAAACAGTATATCCCAAGGGTGATTTATAAACAGTTTCCAGCAAAATCACCCTTGTGATATACTGTTTCAAAATTATGATTTATATATGGAACAGTGTCCAGCAAAATCACCCTTGTGATACTTTTTCAAAATTTCCAGGACAAGCAAAAGTAAAGCTAATTATAAATTGAGTATCTTATAACTTTATGATACATAGCCCAAATTTGGATGCATCGGATCATGTGATAGAAGCTGTTTGGAGTTCACAGAAAATCAAAAAAACTTGAAAAACTACCCAGAAGGGTGATTTTGCTAGACACTGTCACAATTATATAATTATCATTATAATTATATGTATGTGTTGTTGCTCTACCAACATCTCTAGCAGGATTTTTGACCCCACCAAGACTGCATTGTTAGCCTACCAGACATCTAGACAAGGATATTTATAGTGTGTTAGTTGAAACAGTGAAAGGAGTTGATGTCTTTGATCCAGCACAACATATAGAGCCGGCTCTTCGGGCTGCCAGAAAACACAATGTTAAAGAGACTTACCAATTTGTACTTGACAATATATTGATGCAGTTCACACATCAGCATGGTTGGCTGTTCTTCTACTCGTTACCTGCCACTCTGAACTGGCTCTGGCTCGATTTATATTGAGATGGTTTGGCGGTTCACTGTATGCGAGACCCGACAAACTTACACCTTCACAGTGTGATACTGTATGGTTGTTGTGGAGCCTCGCTAACAATGCAGCATGCTCTTGTAATGAGATCAGAGATTGTATTGGCAATATTGCTGCAAATGTGTGGACAAAGGTTGTCAGAGAACCAATTGTCAGAGAGGCAGAAACACACGTTGGTGACTCAGGACTGCAGCTTAATTTGGGAGTACGTGCCACTTGGAAACCTCAGGACGAGGTACTATTTGACTTGATACAGATGCCCCATCCTACAGTAATCGTACGCCGGAATCATTTCTTGAATCGGGAGCTCAGCTGGACACAAATAGGATTAGATTAATACAAGCAGTGGAAGTTCGCACAGTGGACTTCTGCATCGGGAAGCTGGGCATTTACCTAAGAGAATGGCTACATCAATGCAAAGCTTAGGTTTGCCATCATCAGAGCAGCCAGCCTATGCCTGAGGGGTCGTAAAGTGGAGGAGTGGCCAGGGCTTTGAGGATGGCCCCTCAAAACTCGATCATGCATGCGCGCATTGAAGCAGTCCGAACCATTTATTAATTAATTATAGATAGAATGATATTTTTCATCCTTTTGTAAAGGATGTCATTGTTCACTTATGTATGATAATACATATATATGTGTGTTGTTCGATCTGGGTACGTGTACATAATACACGGTGTGCCATATGTAACCACTTTGTAACATGATCAGTGCCATAATTTTATACAGGATCCGCATATTACACAGTGCAAAATCAATCACGAGCATGAATAAAAGGGCACTTTCAACGGATCCACTCAAACTCAATCATCCCATATATGCATTCCAAACATGAAGTGTTTCAGGTTACATATACCACTATTTAAGTTGGAACACAAATAATTTCCTTTCGGCATTTTTGGCAACAAGAGACAATTGGTGCAACCCACACAAGTAATTCAGTACACTCGAGCAGATTGGATAGTATGAGTGCATTAACTTTATGCATGACAGGTAGTCAGATGCAAAGTTTATATATAATTATGCTATTACTGTATATCACCACCCTTTAAGGAACATGACCTTACCTTTGTTATTATACTGTTATTGAATATTATATCAGAGACTGGGGGTGTGAAGGAGCAATTGTGAATCAATAGCAAACTGTCTAATTGTGAAGTATGTACAATAATGGGGAACTATATACGTAGTTGTCAAATTAAGCTCTAAAAAATAACATTTGCCTTTTTCTATGATCACTGTTAATGATTGCTGGTCTGTAGTTTGTGTAAATCATTAGCGCACATCGGGCTCGTCGTACAATGTATCTCCCACAGGGGAAAATAGCGTCGAATCATTTAGAAATCGTTTAGAAATCATTGCACGATTGAACAGAGAATCACACAAAAACCAATAAAGCGTATGATTTTCTGTTAGTTCAATCAGTACAAAGATTACCAAATGATTTCTAAATGATGTTTTTTCCCCCCTGTGTCCGCAACGGACGACTAAATATACGTGCAGAACAAACCAATGTTATAACTACATGACTTTGGGGGTATTTAAAAGCACATACCGACAATCAAAAGTGAAATGTTGAGGTATGACGTTACTGTAGTGAACGTATAAGGAAACAATGACTTTAATCGTTAACTGATTGTGCATATAGTGATTGAAAGGCAAAGTACATTTTATAATAATGCGTGAACTGATTCTTTATAAAATACGAATATGCATTGCTAGGGCATAAAATCTCATAGCTGGGTTTTACAGCCACATGAAGTCTCCCTGTTCTCTAAACAGGCATCGGAGCACAAGATTATGTACCTACAGTTCATTATCTCAGTATTTGATGAAATCCTTATATCATAACCCTGTCATTGTGACTTAATAAACTGAAATTTTCATTCGTGTGTTGAAATACATTTTAAAATTACCGAATAAAAATGATTGCAAGGAATGATGATGGTAGAGTTGCAAGCATGCATTGCAGAATAAAGATTGTGCACATATTCAAAGGCAAATATTTCATACATGTGCATGTAGTACGATCTAATGGCATTAATGCATGTTAATCATTATAGCTTGGCTAGTTCACTATTCTTCTGCAGGGATCTGGGCATCACTCTTATCTGTCAGTATATCTGGTAAGTTAAAAAAATTCAACATTCAAATATAAAGAATAAGATAAATCAAAAAATTATATGTACATTGCACTAATGAACCATTTATTCACCTGGCTCCAAACATGATGTGCTCATGAAAACACATGATAAATAATAATTGGTGCCTTATTATAATACTGATAGCAGTGCATCAATAAGTTAAACGTGACATTTAACCCAAGTGTGGATAATATGTACATAATTACCTGTAGGGTGAACCTTGAAATAAATTATGGGGTGATTATCATATTGGCATTGAGGTCCTGTTGTTTCATCAGGACACCTAATCGATGCATATTTTATTTTATTTCACAACACCATTCCATTGTTACATTTTCTGTTATTAATATAACAACAATAAAACTACACTTAAGATGAAAGAAACTATTTAATAGCGATTGAACTAATCTTTCACCTGACTCCAAATATCTCATGACAAACACTATCGGTTGCATAGTATTCATGGTACATTGATAAATACCTACATTTATATATACCTATTAAACATGATGTTTTACCAAGGTGTGGATGCATGTATTTGGGGTCAAGGCAGTGAAATGGGACTTAGTGCATATTATACAAATATCCAGCAAGGAGCATCAAAGTTGACACAGCACAATTACATTAATGCCTAATTATAAATTCAGCCACAGTAACTCCATGATGAACAGACTAATTTCCAGCGGTTACCTGCCGCAGCCCATGAATTTTAGTTTACATTTTTGATGTATTTATGTATATACGGTATGCATTATAATATAATTATAATCATTTGGGATTGTGGCAACGAAAAGGGACCTAGCGCATATGTTTTCAAGTTTTCAAATTATTTCACATTCTAAAATACTTATGCCCTATAAATCTCTTATGCACTGGAAATACTCTTATGTACTAGAAATTAGATTGTCCAAAATGGAGTTACAGTGGCCTGAATTTTTAATTACGCATACATTTTAATAGCACAAGTCAAAGTTAATTTAATGCTTCTTCCCAGGAAAATTAATATAATTTGCCCTAGGTCCCTTTCTGCTGCCCAACCTCGTTAATAATAATTACCTTTAGGGTGATAGATCCTCTTGAAATTGGTGATGGGGCCATTATAATACTGGCATTGAGGTCCAGTAGTTTCATCAGGACACCTAATTGAAGTAATGATTATTTTATTGCTGAATCTCTCACTCTCATTCATAATACCTGCACTGTAGATTGACATCCAGACTAACACTGCATGTCCCTCCATTCAAGCAATAGGTACTGGTACACTCCCCTGCGTATGAATGAATGCAAACATATTAATTTTGTCAGTACAATGATTAAAGGTAGAATACATACGTGTGGAGCAGGTGAGACCTCCATATGTTGGTGGACATAAACATTTATAGCTGCCTAGTTCATTTACACAGGTTCCTCCATTCAAACACGGGTGAGAAATGCAGCTATTAATAATCTGATTACATGTGACACCGCTGTAACCATGTGGGCAGACACAAGTGAATGTTTTGAATCTGTTTAAACACGTTCCTCCATTTCTGCAAGGCTGGGATATGCAGCTATCTCCAATAGTACCACAGTTGCTGCCTGTATAGCCAGGAGGGCAAGTACAAGTGTAGGTATTGATTCCATTCAAGCAGGTTCCTCCGTTCAGGCAGGGATTGGATATACATTTATTTGTAACAATACTGCAATTGGGGCTTGTATAACCAGGAGGACAGGTACATGTGTATGAAATTATTCCATTTACACATGTTCCACCATTTAGGCACATTTTAGAGTTGCAGTTATTAATAATAGTTGTGCAATTCCTATCTGTGAAACCAGGAGCACAGACGCAGATATAAGAGTTGATTTCATTTATGCATGTTCCACCATTATGGCACTTTGTAGATGTACAATAGCTTCTAATGATGTTACATTGGTCGTCTGTTGAGTTCTTGCAACTTCCTCCATTCTTACAAACACACGTTTCTATTGGGTATAATATATCAGCTAGTAAAGTAAAATGCACTTTATACATTTATTCATGCCTGCAAGTGATCATAAATGAAGGGAGCATGATAACAAATAAAAGCGTCACAGCCTGCAGCCATGTATCCCAATGGGACTCCACATTCATTGATGCTCACACTGCATCTTGTAATTTCTAGGGTTTGGCTTTAATTCTATAGGCTTCTGGAATGTGCTTCCTCCAACAATGGGTTAACCGCATGAAAAACACAATGCGGCAAATGGCGATAATTCTTATACGAAACTGAAGTGTGTACTTTCCGATTCGCATGCAGAGAGCGTTTCTCGAAACTCAGTCATATCCCCGATAATTCTTAATGCAGTTCTGCTAGATCTCACTTTGAATTACTTTATAATTAACAACGCCATTTAACTTGATCCTTTTAAAAACACTTACTTTTGTTCTTTATATTGCATTGGCTAATGGCGACCCACCGTACATAAACCAAAAACGTCGGCGTTATGGTACGTGTATTCATTTAGATAAAATATTTACTTAGCTACACATCCCAGCCGCAAAAATGTAATTAAGAGAATAAATAAACACAGTAGCCGATTGCGATCGCGCGAGATTTTGAAGTACATGCATGTACGTCTTCCGCATACTTCATGATCATGCAGTGGCAGATTAAAATAGATGATCGAAAAATTTGCTGTAGGGAGACAGCTTATATAGAGCATGACTTACTGATGTAATTATTGTTCGTAACAGTTTTGACATTTTGTATAGTTAACGCGTTATCGCGACTTACTAGGCTGAACGGCTGAAAGCAGCAGAGGCAGAGTCATCAAAATAAACATCGCCTTCAGCATAGCGCACTTAACACGCATAGAATCAGATACAAAGTAAACAGCGTTCAAAAAATGAATATCAACAAGAGCAAGGAATGCAATTATTCTACAACGTCACGTCCGTTTGGCTGCGTTATTACGAGTTATAAATTCGGACGTTAATTAAAGCGACCAGAGATACTAAGTAAAATATAATATAATATTCCCACTCGCGTGTAAAATGCATGGCTCGATAAGACCATTTTATATATAATATACGAGTCAAAATTTACGATTTGATCACCTGAGTCTTTATAACACAGTATTTTGATCATATCAATACTTTTTCAACGATCGAGCTGGGGTGGGTTTGCGTCCCCATGGTGAATCAGTGGATTCATTTTCACTCCTGGCCTCTCGCCTTGTGTCCTAGCTGACCTTTATGGCAGGTTGAACCTCAACCTAGTTAGAGCTAACGCTGCAGCCATCCCAAGCGCGTATATAGAGTGGGGGGGGGGGGGGGGGGGGGGGGGGTCCAAACATTTGTTGTTAATTATAAATTTCATATTTGCATTTGCATAGTCTCGGCCCCGCTGCCTAGAATGGTGGGATTGCATCTCTGCGCAATAGGAACGTGCCGCCTATGATACGCTGTGATGCTTATGGAATAGGGCCGAGACTAAACGCGGGATATTAAATAACCTTGAAGAGGGACGGGACCGTGGTGGCCATGCATGCAACGTGGTTGAGGAGGAGGGCGGTTTCCGGCCAACACGGAAACCTCTACGGATACGTTACTGCCATTCTCTGCAGATGTTTTGTCCCTGTTTATTAGTTTTTATTTGTTGTTTGTCATAACCGTATTAGTATTCTTTAAGGTCAACACCGATAAGCTTTTTCATTAACATCAAAATACATCCTTCGCATAACATCATCCCATATTTTTGCATCGCCATGCATTTGTTATTTCAGTTTGATTGTTCTCTATGCAATGCAGGGAACGTTCTATAATGCGTCAATCGATTCATTGTCACATGCCCCCCCCCCCCCCCCCCCCCCCCCTCCCATACACGGGTTATTTGAATTAATAAAGGTGAAATCCCTCCTAACAAGGGGGTGGGGGCTCACGTAACAATGATAGGCATATAAAACTTGAGCCACCAAAACATAAAGCGAGGTCAGAGGGAATCAGTCTGTGCGTTACAACGATGCTTTTATTTCCTTTCAGGATGCACTGACGAAACAGTACAAGTGCGCCTTGGTAATGAATTCACTTACATATTTGACCTGCAGGCTGCAGGGTACACGAGACTTAAATAACACACAGCACACGAAGCAGATTCTGAGCTTACCTGTGAAAGGATAAATTGGCAACATCAACATGCATGGAGTCCGGCCGATTCATCACCGAGGTAAGGCCCCTGGAATTTAATTTTTGGTGTTGGTGCTCACTAACTTAATATGTACATCGATCTAAACCTATACTACTACATGTACATGTAGTAGTAGTACGCATATACTATAGCTAGTGCTGATACCTTTGACATTAACCACTTATGGGCCTTGCGGACACATGACTGTATGCGTACGCACTTCTACCAGAGATAATATATTATCTCTGGCCGAAGTATTATCTCTGTACCATAGATATTAGCCAGTCTAATATCTATGGCAGCAATATTAACGGTTGTCGCGACGTCACGTGACTTGAAACCATATAACTTTACGGTTTACATTTTATTTTTCACCATATTACATATCGACGATGGGTGATAAACGCCGACCTAGTAGGGACGAGACTGAGAGGGCGAGTGTGTGGAATGGATATCGACTAGCAGTCACGACCTGGAAGCCTCAGGCCACTCCCAAGTAAGTCACACATCTACATGTACAGCTATGTATAGACAAATTTGCGCAGCACTTTCAGAATAAGTTTTACACCATATACATGTACCAATGGACTTAAGGAACTATTAGGGGAAGAATTAAGGGTAGGAGGGGTGAGAAGTCCACACTAATTATATCCTTGTCCTTGTAGCTTGCCCTGTTAGGACCCTCTCTTGGCCAGTTGGCCTTTGAGCTAAAAGTTTCCCATTTGCCTCATTTTGAGATCTTAGGGTGCATGCCCGATAGGCGATTGCATATACTGTGCCAAACTTATTTGCCTCAAAACGTCTCGAAGCTCGCAAACTTTTGTTCCGCTTAGTTAATGTTGCTGCCATAGACCCACAAGTGGCTTTAAGTTTATGGTATAGCTTTTCAAGGTTAAGTTACTTTAGTCTTGGCTCGCTCATCACCAACTGAATTACATGCAGATTGTTGTTGATGGGCTGTATTGGTTTCTTAACTTCTGATGAGGCATGGTGGCAGGCCTAGCTTGGTCTCAAACAGTGGCGTTGTGGTGCACCCGCCGCAGGGGGGCAGAAGTATATAAAGGCGCGCTTAAAAAAATAATCAATAACAAATATCTCGTCGCTAACTTCGATCAGTATTCTGGCCCCTGTTTTTCAACAGTGGTGGTCTAGGGTTGCGGTCACTGTCCCTTCATTCCAGCTCAGCATTTACTACCTCCTTCAGTTCCACTGGTGTTTATGGTTATGATGACATGCACCTTAAAAATGCCTTGGACCATTTCAATTTTCACTTCAATTCTCATGTTTTTCCAATTGAGAAACGTTCTGTCAATTCTGTGGTCTCATCACCTGTCAATCTTCTGTTTTTGAATGGCTATTGCTTTCAAGGCCTTTTTTGATGAATCCTCTCCTGCTAACAAGGCTAGGGCTATCAGGTTCAGCACAGTAATTCCCTCCACATCCCTAGGTCAAATCTTGACCCAATTGAACTCCGGGGGTAGCTACCAAATGGTGGCTGGATGCCCCCAGTGTGCCTTCTGTCCTGCCCACAGTAGTCTGGACCCTCTTGGACGCCACACATTAACTTGCAAATGTCAGGGTGATGTTTAATATCTGTATTGAACACCATAATGCAGTCAGGGACAACTTCTTTAGTGCATTTCCTTCACCGTGCGCATGGATTGGTCCAAGTTGAAGCTGGCGCTGGCCTCTTTCCTGACCATTTGCAGTCACGACCTGCTAGTATCTAGAATTGGGATCTTGGAAGGCCCGTTGTTCTGGGCATTACTGTTGTCTCACTGCTAAATCCTTCAACTTTGGTTGGTACAGTCCTTGAGGTAACGGAGAGCAGGCCAATGATGACAAGTGCTTTGCTGTAGGGTGGGTGTCAACCCCTCTATCAGTTGACTCCGATTGAGGCTTGGGGTAGAAAGGCTTCAGTTTTTGTGGTACAAGTCATTGCAATCCACAAATCACTGCCCAGGTCGCAGGCATCTTTCGATCTGTTTTTCCAACTACCAACTTAAGCATTTGCTTTAATGACTGAGCCAATGACTTCAGAGTATAGAACCGAAGGGTATAGAACCAAATTTGTGTTACTGATAATATGAATTGTATTTATGAGTTGTAGATATGTATTCATTAACATTTCACTGTGCAGTAACAACAAAGGATAGAGCCTGTACATTGTATTTGCATGGGTATACATTTAGGGTGCTTTAAGTTGAACTAGGAATATTGATTAGCAAGTTGTTACGGTAAAATGAGGGGTGGAAGTCTAACATCCACCCCTCATTTTATGATCTCTTGTTCCCCTGTCCCAATGCCTATAGAAGTAATATTAACCATGATCTTTACGAGAACAACACACCACTTGTAAGGCTGTGTATGTGGGATGTATGTATTATTTTATGTACTTATCGATGTTGTTACTGTAGAAGTAATGTGTATTGTAAGTGAAGTGTACGGTAATCAGATTGCACAAACACGACAGCACAGTATTAGTTTTCTTACTGGGGATGGTAACCCTTTTCTAAAAATGTTTGTACCCCTTGTACATGTTCTATATAAAAGTCAATGACCATTACAGACAGCTGCTCCCCCCCCCCCCCCGCCCCCCCCCCCCTCCCCCCAACCTCAGGTGTACATGTACAATGTAGATGGACAGTTATTCAGATATTTTTGGTGTTAATGATTTTTAAATATGATTTAGGTTGGTTGCATGTGAATATCGTAGCACTTAGTGCATAATGCATGGTGAGCTCACAAAGGTTTGCTCATAATTGGAGGAAGCTTTAGTTTGTTTGGTTAGATCTGTACATGTGCATTATATGAATGGAAAACATCCATATACATGTACAATGATACTTCAAATGTTCACATGTAATTCGTATATGTCTCAGTCAAGGGACTAGATAATTGATAAGCCCATACATTAATAAAGGATATAACCTGAGAGGGTCTTGCATAATTGAGTAAATTTATGAGATTGCACCCCTTCTTACAATGCTAGTTGTCTACAATTTCTAGTGTCCCATTGTCTTCGCACATGTAAGAGCCTGGCAGTTGACAGTCGCAAGTACAACTTATTAAACTCCCCTGACAGCTTGCAAGCCCTTTTCACCTTGGATGACACGAGTAATGATGACATGAATGGAAACCTGCTGAACTTGTTGCAAGATGGGTCATGAGCCTATATCCTGATCAAAGGTGATTGTTTGTAAATCATCTCCAAGCGCAGCATGGTAAGCGAAGGTTAGGGCAAATTGGCCACAATAAGTGACTTCAATTTGTTTTTGCATAGCAACATGATGATCTGTGCAAAAACAGATTGTCATTTTCTTTGTCATTTGTTCTGCCAACTCATCACTGATGGTGGTAGATGAGAGGCTGTTGTATAGACTACATGTGTCCATGAAGGAGGACACTACCCAGTGATTTTCATTCGCAGTATGAATCTGTACGGCTGTGAGGAACAGTTCACATACCACTTGTCATTTTAAACCTACACCAACATTGTGGAGGACACATAATCAATAATCACCTTCCCCCCAAATCAAATGAGCAGCCTCCCTCCAAATCAGATGATCACCCTTGATCCAAATCAGATGATCACCTTCCCTCCAAATCAAATGATCAGCCTCCCTCTGAATCAGATACTTGGCATCTTTCCATGTCACATGCTCAGATCAGATTATCGATTTGAAATCACAGCAGAAAATACACATAAGTCTAACAAGCCCCCACAAAGTAGACACAAAAACCAAGTCTTTGCTACCTTCATCCGATATGCACAAAAGAATTCGAGAGCAGGCAGGTGCATGCTACCGACATAGGATGCAAGTGAAATACTGGCACTGGCTGTCTCTGCCATCTTGTCTCTCTGGACACTGGCTGTCTCTGCCATCTTGGCTCTCTGGACACTGGCTGTCTCTGCCATCTTGTCTCTCTGGACACTGGCTGTCTCTGCCATCTTGTCTCTCTGGACACTGGCTGTGTCAGCCATCTTGTCTCTCTGGACACAGGCTGTCTCTGCTATCTTGTCTCTCTGGACACTGGCTGTCTCTGCCATCTTGTCTCTCTGGACACTGGCTGTGTCGGCCATCTTGTCTCTCTGGACACAGGCTGTCTCTGCTATCTTGTCTCTCTGGACACTGGCTGTCTCTGCCATCTTGTCCCTCTGGACACAGTCTGTTACCCTAAGAAAAATCCTGGCATGTCATGCCATGGTTTGGATCCAAGTAATGGCATAACTTGCCATAGTATTCGATGTTTAATTGTGCTTACCATGCCATGACTTAGCATTGCATACCATGATTTACAATGCCTTGCCATGACATGGCATACATTTGAGACATCAATTGGCTTTATCAGCCTGAAGTACCATGAATGGTATCCATGAACTAGCATTATGCATGACCATGCATTTTTATACGCAATTACATCATACGACAAGTACATAATTTTTAGTATCTCTGCATTTTGGCTTGCTCTTTCTTGAAACCTCTTCATATCCAATTACGTTCTCTTGACCAAATCGTTGCTTCATCAAATAAAAGCTATTATTATTAAGGCACATGTTACTCATGATATGCTTATTATATAACCACTTACCAATAATGGTGCCAGCTTTTGCTTGGTCTAATGCAGGTTTCATGCTTTTAGTTGATGGTAATATTAAAGACTTGGAAAGTTCATCTTTAGAGAAGTACATGTACAAATGAAGAAGCATGAGTCCACATTGATACATAGTATTGGCAGGCAAAATATTCACGTCTACTTCTTTGATGTTACACTGAGTCAGAGCAAAATAGGTGAATGTGTAATACTATAACGTGCACATACAAACCTCCACTGCATTGCAATCTTTTTCACTGTCCACTACATGTGTTTGCTGTGATGCTAAATACATGTACACCATGCACGCATGAAAGGCATACCAACTTTCAGCTGTCTCCTTACTTTGGTGGTTGTATTATTGCCAATATTATATCCAGCTTTGAATTTACCTCCTCCAAAGAAACTCCGAACAACTGGCCTTGCATATTTGCAAGCATGTAATGAATTTAAAAAAAACTCACCATGTAATCTGATGCACTCATATTTTCATCACTCTCTGAAGAAAAAATAATGAAGTACTTATAATGTAATTTTTACCTCTTCCATTTTTTTCTTAACTGCAATGGAATTGTTCTTTCTCGTTACACTAAATGCATGCAGAATGGAAATGACGACTTTTGAAATGTAATGCTATAATGATAATATTCACTTTTGCTTTCAGTAGACATTGCTGCACAGCTGCATCAGACACCTACTTCAAAATTAGTAATAACTTAATAAAGGGTGTTTAAAAAAAAAGTTCTGCAATGACTCTTAAGCACAGGTATTTAGCTACATGTAATAATATACATATCAATAGTTAAGAAATTGTTACTACTTGTCAGTTACATATTAATGTTGAACGTGTGATTAAAATTTGTACCTCAATATCTTCAGTTTCCTCATCCTTCTTTGACATTATGGGAAATGCTCCCATGGATTACACATGTAGCTGCAATGCAAATTACACCTACATGTACATTAAATTTTTCAGCACCCTGGGTACATGTACATGTGAATTGCAATAGCTGTTAACTTTTTACTTATACATTCTCATCTGCCATCTTCATTTTCTTGCTCTGCACATTACTTGCACTATATTCAGAGGAATTGAACTGGAAAAAGAACATTTCAAATTTTTTAAATTGCTCATTTGCATGCATTTACATATCATCATCTGATAGCTGACCACAGTCCTATTTGGTTTGCTTCTTTTTTTTTGGCCATTTTGATGATGCAATTTGAGAATGTATACTTTCCATACTTCATGGTACCTACACTGTACATGTACCATCAAATGTCATAAATTGGACAGGGTATGCTTTTCCATTGATGTTGCATAAAAGCACCGAACCTTTACAGAAGTCAGCATTTGAAAGTAGCTGCATGTCCTCTCTTGAAAGGCCACTGATTTTTGCTGTAAAGATCTTTCCTTCCTGACTGCATTTAAGCTTTCATTGACTTTCTCTATTGCATGAGGCGGTTGCGCAATATTTACTTCAAGTATAAATTAGCCTCGCAGAGCTTAATAACATTGGTACATGCAGTTGTCCACTTAAGTGCATACGGTTGTGCGTACGGTTGTGAATGCCTATAGCACGGGCTTTCTTACAATCGCACCTACATATTCGCTTAGGCTGTACAAGGGTCCATGGTGTGTTAACTTCAAAGCACAACAGTCGTTATGAACTAACAAGTTGCGCATTAACGCAGTTATGTCATTATTTCTAGCTGCTAATAACGATGCCTAAAACAACTTACTGTTTTGATCAAGCAGCTCTTCAGAAAAAATTCCGTCATCCAGGGCTTTCTCCGATAGAATGCGATTTCGCTTGTACGTTCTGAGCTCAGCCATCTACTTGTGGGCATGTGTCGAATCATTACATTTTCATTGCGGGCGCATATTGATATTCGCGTGCTAATATGGAGCTTGAGACAGCGCTCTCATGTTAGAAAGTATTGCCGTTACCGTTCATACCTTTCGGGATGCTTCTATCCCTAACCCTAACTGTTGTACTGTAATTTCAATCAGTTATTACTTTGAACTATTCGATCACCTCATGTGTGCATGGTGGATACTTGCACTATATCCATAACATAAACCAAGTACAAAGAAAAGAATGTTCGGCGAAATTCTTGGTATTTTAGTACTTCCATGTCAATATGACTCACGCTTGTTGGATCATGGTAAGAAATGTCATGACAGAATCACGGCAAGTCATAGCAAGACATTACACAACTTGCCAAGACTTGCTAAATCTTGCATTATACGTTGCAAGTGAATTACATGACCTGCCATTTCATGCTGAAAAACTGGCAAGTCACGCCAAGACATGCCAAGACATGCCATTATTTTCTTAGGGTTTCTGCCATCTTGTCTCTGTATACACTGGCTGTCTCTGCCATCTTGTCTCTCTGGACACTGGCTGTCTCCATCTTGTCTCTTGTCTCTTTGTAGACTGGCTGTCTATGCCATCATGTCTCTCTAGGTTCCACTAAGTCTCGCCTCATACTGACCCTCGTCCTTGTCTCTGACCATTGGTGCAGGCTCTGGCACTAGCCTGTGTACTCAGGCTCTGACCCTTTTTGGCGCTTTAGTAACAACCTCACCTGGCATTCGCCCTCTCTCTCAGCGCATTCATTCCTTCTTCCGCGGCCCCACACCATGTGGTTGTGCTGATGTGCTAGTCTTCAACCTCACACAGCACATCACGCACGCACCACTGCCTCCATGTTGGATAAGGTGTTGACTGTCTTTGGTCACGTGCCGAGCATTCATCACACGCACACACAACAATACCGTGACACTTTAGTGTTGAACTGATCTGAATATCAGGATATTAATCCATGATTTGGGTATACATGTAGTACCACCAAACCGTGCACACATTATCTCACACATATGTACCTATATAAATAATCCATACATGTAAGCAATTGAGTAGCGTACACTGAATAATGGGGAGCCATTCTGTCCAAGGGGGATTCTGTGTCAGATTCGAACAACCAGCATTTTCTCCACTGTCCCACTGTCACATTGTTCTGCTCAACAAGACCATGGCACTTTGGGATTTCCTGGGCAATTATTCACAATAGTGACAATAGTGACAATAATGACATGGCCATTGTCAGAGTGGGGAAGTTTTGGCGTTCCTACATGTACATTGTAGGTAGCTGAACACTTTATTCTGCACTTCAGCAGCTGATCTCTTTGACAGAGGGCTAAGAGTGTGTGAAACTTTGACCAGCGATCAATGTAGTGGCCAATCCTTTTGTATCTAATATGTCCCATTTGGACATCTTTGGGATCCACCTGAATGCACAATAAAATCAGTGGATATCAACATACCTTTTTTTAAATATCAAATACACATGGACATTGAATCTTATAACTAACTTTTAGCGCTACCAACAGGGGTTTACCTTTGTCATAAATCCTGATGATACAATGGGTTTCAATGGACCTCTTGTTGTCTGGCTTCCGCATGTGACACACAAGGCTTAGGGCTGCATACATGTACATGTACTTGTCAATGCCAGATCTAGGCACACACTTAAACAACTTCCCCACTTCAGATATTGTTTCTTGCTGCTATGACCTTTACCGGTTCATGGATGACATCATAGCAATCCTCCACGAATGCAATACGCCTCCAGCCAGTGAGAGTACTGGTGTTGTTCAAATTCTTCTAAGTATAACTTTCATTAATACATTTTATCTAGCATTGCATACTCGACAAACACCACACACAAGGCTGGGCAGGGGGCTCAACATGAACCTATATTTTAAAGGAAGATGAGCCCACATCTCCTTATTGAATGTGTTGATCAGTCACAACTGGATGATGCATGCGTATGCTTGCTGCACTTGTAACCATATAAGTACATCTACGAAGTCTTCTCGCACTGCCTGAAGAACCCCATTATTCGGATGACCTCACTTCACTTCACTAATGCACCACTTTATGTACTCTAAGAACAAGAATGTGTATCTCAGATCAGTGTAGTATGTCACTCCTCCACCTTTTGCTAATGGGTTGTAGCAACAAAAGGTACCAGCAAGTTACAATTTGGACACACAAAATGTTCTTACACTGGGCCCTAATATGTTCAAATATTTGTATGACTATAAGTTTACTTACAATGGTCAGAATTGCACTTGTATCATCTACAATGGTAATCAAGGTGATTTTGATCCACACCACATGCATGAATGGTGAGGCAGATTATTGTCATTTAGTGAGCATGTATACCTATATGCACTTGGCGTTCAAATAGTTAAAAACTGTTTGATATTACTGCCAGTTCTGTCCAAACTATACTTGTATGTACACTTTCAGCTGTGCATGTACGTACATGTACGTACACATGTACATGTACATTAATATTTGTTGCGGGTCATTCCTCCTCTTATGAGCAAGAGTTGTGACTCACGTCTTCCAATTTTGCTCTAACTTCTCATATATGTTGGTCTTGATATGAAAATGACTTGTACCATTTATTGTGTTAATAACGTTAATGGTTTACGAAATATACGCCACTGAATAATTAATTTTTTTGTAAACGTTGCAACTTGGCACACTCATATCTTGGCTGCTATGCAATTGACAGCTTGGTTTTTGGCATCGAATTGAAGGCCATGATGAGTAGAACTGATCTATGGCGATTATTTTGGGGAGTGGGTAAAGGGTTAAATTTCTAGCTTCATCAAAGTACCTTTTTAAAATATAGAGGTGTCTACCACGTGAAATACAAGTTTTTTATTTTACACAACTGAAGGGACTATCAATGTCTATACGCTTCAGAAAAAAAAAGTTTGTATATTGATTACCTCTGAGAACCACACGAGATTTTACCAGAGGGCGCCATTTTTGTCTCATCAAAATTCACTTTTGTTTACATACGTTGCAAGTGGTGTTATGTAATCGTCTTACCACAGCTACCCACGTGTGGTTTTATCAAATAGCATGAATCAGCAGTTTGTGTTTCCTTATTTGGGGCGTGGATTAGATCGAGGGCCTAAATATAGTGCTGTGAAGGAGCGCTGGGTCCATACTTGTGTTCTTATTCTTCTCCGAGTCTGGGATGAAGGCGGCGAGTCGGGAAGCTGCACTATTCCACGACGTGCCGTATGTGGAAGCATTGGGAGTACATCAGGAACGACCCTCTACCGATCTGCCGCGACCCTCTACCGTCTGCCGCGACCCTCTACCGATCTACCGCGATCCTCTACCGATCTGCCGCGACCCTCTACCAATCTGCCGCGACCCTCTACCGATCTGCCGCGACCCTCTACCGATATACTGCCAGTGCACGTCGCTCCTGATCATGATGTACTTCCACATACATCAATGGAAAAGCATACCCTGTCCAATTTATGACATTTGATGGTACATGTACAGTGTAGGTACCATGAAGTATGGAAAGTATACATTCTCAAATTGCATCATCAAAATGGCCAAAAAAAAGAAGCAAACCAAATAGGACTGTGGTCAGCTATCAGATGATGATATGTAAATGCATGCAAATGAGCAATTTAAAAAATTTGAAATGTTCTTTTTCCAGTTCAATTCCTCTGAATATAGTGCAAGTAATGTGCAGAGCAAGAAAATGAAGATGGCAGATGAGAATGTATAAGTAAAAAGTTAACAGCTATTGCAATTCACATGTACATGTACCCAGGGTGCTGAAAAATTTAATGTACATGTAGGTGTAATTTGCATTGCAGCTACATGTGTAATCCATGGGAGCATTTCCCATAATGTCAAAGAAAGATGAGGAAACTGAAGATATTGAGGTAAAAATTATATCACACGTTCAACATTAATATGTAACTGACAAGTAGTAACAATTTCTTAACTATTGATATGTATATTATTACATGTAGCTAAATACCTGTGCTTAAGAGTCATTGCAGAACTTTTTTTTTAAACACCCTTTATTAAGTTATTACTAATTTTGAAGTAGGTGTCTGATGCAGCTGTGCAGCAATGTCTACTGAAAGCTCATTTAGGGTGGGCTGATTGCTACGTTGGTTGCAGCACAGCATCAGTCACTTATTTCTGCTCTCCTACTGAGCGCTCCTGCACTAGACACTGTTCCTGCATATGGAAGCTTTGTGGCACATGCAATTGTAAGTTACATGTATATAGTGTTAATGTTGGTGCACTGGTTCATTATGGCTGTAGCAATTTGCAGCCCGAATAATCATGATTTGTTGTCCACAAGCACCTTTGATTAACGTTGATCCCAATCATATCAGCTCAATTCCTGAAGAAGTAAGTGGGTTGCAATATACAGTACAGTACTTGTTGGCAGTATTGTGTGTCAGAAACAATTGATCAATGTTGCATTCTTGGTTGGTCTGTACATTTATAAATTTAAATTTTCCTGCGTTCTAGTTACAGAATTGTTGTGTAGAATATGGGTGATGTGTTCAATTTTACAAGCTGTATTTCAATTAATGTACAGGCTCAGAATTATGCTGATGATCCACTGATTTATCATGGGAGCATGAAAGCAAGATTTATATACGAGTTTCTGACTGCTATAGGGCAGGCTCGCGACAATTTGCATTTGATATCCCTTCCATTGTTTTTGATGCATGGTGATGGTGACAGGCTGATACCAATTTCAGCATCAGAATTTATCCATAAGAATATTTCCTCTGATAACAAAACATATGAGGTTTGTAATAATATGCAACATACATGTACATGTACATGTATGTAATGATGTATTATGCAATCACTGTAATGTACATGTATATCGTTGCTTGGTTGATATATATAGTACATGTATACATGCACTGAACTTGTATTGTGTTCACTTCATGTATATCATGTATATCTACATTACATGTAGATATACATGAATATACAGTACATGCACATATTGCACATACATGTATTGCACTGCTTATAAATTTCTGCTTTGATTGAGGGATTCATTTCACCCATTCTTCTCTTTGTCGACATCACCTTACATACACTGTAGAACATGTGCTTGTTATGGAATTCATGCGACCTACAGAACATGTACATGTAGATGCTTGTTACAGAAAAAATAAGTACATGTGTCACAAAAAGCCTTTTTTACATGTACATTTTATGACTCGCTTTAGGAAATTATTTGTCAACGTTTGTTTTTAATACAATGTACAGTACATGTGAAACCTATACTTTATTCATGGCCGTGGCTGCCTGGATCCGTCTCCATTTTTGATGCTATTGAAAATTGGGGATGATGAGAAAGTGCATGATTAGCGAAGTTTGCTAAGGGCTGTACATGCATGTGGGGGGGAGATATATGTGTCATTGGAATGCAGATTAGAAAAATTTAGTAGGTTTAGATCTTTACCTGGCCCACGTGTACGTGTGTGGACTTATTGTCAGCATTGTACTGAACGCGGGAGGACTCTAACTCGTCATCTCGATTTAGGAGATAGTTCCTCTTGTCATTTAGCTCTACTCTTTTGTTGACATGAAGGCATTTTGAAAAAAAAAAACAACTTTGCTAGCCAAAAGTGGTGAACAAAACTGCGATCAAATGAAATCCCACCTGTTTATAACGCTGCACAATTCTAAATATACGTGAATGTCATCATGGGAACGCTTAATATAGCACTCCATATTTCATAATGAGTACGTAATCAGTATCATGCTTTTTTATATCTGATACCTGAAGATATCCTTCTTAGAGATTCTAAAGTGATTGGTGTAATTTGTGCTCTTTTAAACCATTGTTATACTCATCCGAGAAGAAGAATTAGAATAATTAGAAGACGACGACGACAACAACGACGATGATTTGGCCTGGGGACGAGGAAAAACACGTGCTTTTTTGTTCTCTTAAAGCAAACAGTTTGAAGATTGGAACAAAACATTAAAATGACCTCTTTGCCTTCTGGTTTGATAGCAACAAAGAGCTAAACTATCCATTTCTTGGTACGCGAGTTATACGCAGGTCGCAATTTTGTAAATGGTTTCACGACCCAGGTTAATTCCTATATAGGAACTACTAATGTAGTTCCTGATTATTATTCACATGTATAGCTTTGTAATAACATAATGGTGATAATAAAACAGACTTGGCTTTAAATTTTTTTTTTGCTGTCACAATTTCACAAACCATTACCACATGTCTCCTTGGTCAACCTCATAACGATCTTCTACATCACCTGGATCTACTCCACCACTTTCAGTTTCCGTTTCTTCCATTCTAAACTTCATCATCCATGTCGGGGTTGTCATCATCCAATTGCCAATGATCTATTAGTGCTTCATCATCACTTTCAGAGTAGCGACTGTCCATATTGGAAAATATACCAGCTGCTACGAATGTTATGTGACACATCAGAAGCCTTTCCTTGATCTTCTCCAATGTGGCCTTACTGACTCCTGGCTTGAGGTTTAAGTCACACTTTAATGTAATTTGATGCTGACCAAGCTCCTACATGTAATCAAATGTCATACTTGATGTTGCCATAGGGCTTGTACTTTGGTTTGCCACAATTAGTAGCTGGTCTACTTTGACACTTATAATCATTATCTTCTTTGCCTTCACGACACAAGTATGCATTCATGTAAATGTAGTTTCAGGTGTGCCGAAAGAAATTACCAATTATACACAGAGGAAACATGTCCACCATGGCAATAGGCAGGTCCTTCAGCATGCTCTCATAGGTGTAATTTCAGTGCTTCCTCATCCATCTCTTCACCCAGCCCCAACAGAGCTCAGGGTGATATTTAGACAAAAACTTCCTTGCTCTCAATTTGTAGCTGCAGTGCAGACTTTTGATTTAGAATGTCTGGACACTGGGATAACTTATAAGGGGCTAATGTATGCCTAACTGGCTTGTTTCCTGGTCCGTTAACCCATTTGCCATCTAATGTCATGTCTGGTTTCAAAAGACCCCTTTCCCATGGTACATGTACTTGGCGAATGCCTTTGGCTTATTGACACAATTCTTAGGATCCAGACTTGGTGAATAAAATGAGGACTATTCATATGCGGAACATCCCTTTTCTGGAATGTCCTTGGCTCAGACCATGTCCCATCTTTCAACTCTTCCTGCACCATCATATTGGAATGTGGGTAACCCTCTTCAAGTATAGCAGCCCATATTCTGCTTCCTTTTGTTCCCCCATATTTCATGATCAATGTCATTGGCATTCAAGGCATCCGATGGGTATATCAAGTGACCACATGACCAAGCAAATATGAAGAGAGCTTGATCGTCAGGGTGCAGGAGGTTAAAAGCATGTATAAATTCACCTGCTCAAGCATTTTGTCTCCATCCCAGTAGCCCTCATGAGCTTTACCATACTCAAAGGCATGAAAGCCATAGTAGCAAACATTATGAGGAGTAGTGTGCTTGCATGGGGGCCTTCCCTCAATGCATCTCTTAGCATTGATGGCTGCCATGTCTTGGTTAGCTGTTGTCATTATACCTGGCCCCTCTCCTTTCTTCAGCAGTTGTCCAATGAAATCTGGAGGCATCCATCTTTCCTGGCCCCATCATGTGCCTTAAAAACGGATTCACCTTGGTAGAAGATTTCCTCTCCATGCCCACTGGTAACTGACTCTGTACACCACCATGCGTTATAGCCACCCTTAGAACTTCCATTGCACTGCCTTGTGGTATGTCATCCACTTGAAGCTGAACCTCTGCCCCCTCTTTTCTCTAACTTCCATCATCCTTTCTTCAATTATATTCTCTAGTATTCCACACATTGTGGTCTGCCCTAACATCGGTACTGAAAGGGTTCTTTTCCCAGCTCATGCATAATTTTTACGAAGTGGTGCCGTTTGGCCTTCACATTGGGCCTTTTATGGCCATTAGCAAATCCTGTCTTTCCATTGATCCAACTGGTGCTTGATTCCCAATGAGTGCAACCAGGCCTTGCTCTGGTACTTGATTCCCAATGAGTACAACCAATGCCTTGCTGTTTCCCACTCTACAGCTTTGTGGGCAATGCCACTAAAGTACTCCGGCAAGTTTGGAACGACTTGACTTTTGATGTAGTATTTAAAGAAAGTGTTATTCCTGGCTCACATTCCTTGTCACAATTGTCATTAATCCAGTCCATACATAGCCTTGTCCCTGATCTCTGGAATGAAATGCCTAACGCGCATCCCCCTGAAGTTGGTTCGGGCATTGCCTACATTCCCTGTCGCACCGCTACCAACAGGTCTAAAATGGTTCTGGATCATTGAGGGCCTTTTGAAGCCTGTCAAACTGATTCTCTGACATTACCTTATATGCCTCCCAGTTAGAGACTCTTTGGGCTGCCCTCTTCTCCTGTTTATGCTGAGTTCTCCTGCTTTGTGTATAAAGTCTCTGCTATGAGCCCTTACCATAATTGCAGCTTGCCTAGCCAGGTGGAATGGCCACAGGCTGTTGAATCTGTGTCCCTGACAGAGAATGTCTCCCGGCACCAGGTCTTGATCCTCCGCTCATATCAATGGCTCGATAGGTGAGTCATACTTCACTGCCCAACATAGCGGTGATGTCATCAATGTGGTTGGAATATTGTATTGTTATGTAGCAGTAGGAGAGGCAACTGCATATTGTAGTGGATATATAACTGTGAGGCAGGGCTCGCAGAATGGGTAGACCCCTGTTGCAAGAATAATGGGCTTGCCAAAAACCTTTGCCTTGTACCTCGAACATAACTCTCATCTGGGTTTTAGAGTGTCTAGCTGCAGTGTAGGTCAGATGGAAGTACCACTTGCCCTTGTCTTCACAGAGAAGGCGATATCGCTCAACCACACTTTTGATGGACACACATGGAACCTGTCCTAGCTGATAAGAGCTTTTCCCACTCACTCTCATGCACTGGCTGAGGTTTCTTTCCACTGTTGCATGCCATATAAACTGTAATTATCTTATTTACGAAAGCCTCATGTCAAATGACTCATGATTAAAAGCACAAATGGATAACATTATAGTATAACGGCATATCGCGTATAGAAATGAACATTTAACGTGAATATAAATGCAGTTATTTTAAATAAACCATTTAGTGTGAAAATGATGGCAGCTCTCTAAGCGGTTATAGTGTTTGAAAGGTTTCAATGCAACGGTAAGGGGTGCTAATCTATAAAAAAATGGTTAAGCACGGGGATGAGTGTAGTTTGATAGGGTGATCAAAAGTGTGAGCCGATATTCCTTGACTGATCCGTGAGTGAGAGCGCCGTCGAGCAAAGTCGGGTCACCCTGAATTCATACAACTGATGATTTGAATGGGCCAACAACATTTTATAGTTTGGGGTCCCCGCTACTTATAAGTGTATTTGTCTCAATAGCAGGACTTAAAATGGCCGAAATATTTTTCAAACCATCCTGTAATTTATAATACTAAGTTCCACCTCTAGAGCTTTCCGCATGCATATGATTAGTTAGTGTAATACTTATTTTGTGATAGCTTGTGAGAATTGTCTTAACAGCAATGCATATTTATCTACCTCTACATTATACTCATGCCAGGTATTTTCTAACAATGGTCACAATGTTTTCCATGACAAGGATCAAGACAGAGCAGCTCAGCTCATTGCAGACTGGATCTTATCTCATTGTGGGCAATAGCAAATGTTGTGGATGATTTATCTATGTTGCACCTGTGTCTGTTCTTGCTTTTGTCTGTACAATCCATTCAGTGATGAACAACATGTAACACTAACTATGTATTCATGGTGATTTTCTTATGTACGCCAACCCTAATTCACCAGTGTTGATGTTAATGCACAATTCCGATTCAGGTAGTTTGTTAAAAGGGCTATCAGATATGTACCACATACCTTCACCATGCATCAAGCTCCCTCCATATTCTCAGGTCGAGCTGTACTTGATTGGTTCTATCAGTAAGCAGCCATAACAGCTTGCCACGATCGTTTAGCATCTTAGAACATCTCAGGTGCTTTGTTTGGCACAGTACCCGGCGAGTCATTCTATACCTTCTCATCAAAGAGATGGACACCATGTTGTAGCTTTATGTTCAAAACTTTTATGGTAGTTTGTCTTTATATAAGAGGTGCTAGGATGAAAATTTTTGTTTTAACTCTTAATGGTTTGCAAGATACTGGGCGTTGAATAATTGATTAGTTTACTGATAAACTCTACTTTGCAGTGTTTTATCTTGGTACACACTACAAAAACTATTGCATGCATGGCACCAAATCGAAGGGCCTGATGGGTGCAATGTTACTGTGTCGAGCATTTTGATGAGAAATGAAAGGGTTAAATTATGTATTGGTTTGTAAGGTAGATCTCATAATTACTGTGTGCAGAAACTTCATAATTGCGCTATTTACTTTATAATATCATGTGGTACATTATAATGAACATTTATGTAAAATAAAAAAGTTGATTATTAATAACCTCTGAGAACCACAAACATTTTTGTGTAAGGCAGCCATTTTTAAGGTGGCTATCACAGAGGTGTTGCTAAGTGGCCAAACCACAACTATCAAAACTTTGGCCATAGGTGTAACAACTGTAAACTAGCCCCAATACCTTATCATTGATACTAGTAATGCGCAGCGCTCGTTCAAAATAGATTATTCTGGGATCAGAACAAGTAACTTACTTAAATTGCAATGTACACCATGCATACATCAAGGCACTACACACGCAAAAATATAAATGGATACTCATGCTTTTGCTGTAAGTGCAGAAGTTGCTGCTGCAACTTCATTGGCTGTTAAGTAGTATCTGCGTCCTGTAGCTGTTGAGGGGCTCACAAGTGTCAGTATGTCTGACGGTTCAACCTCCATCACATCCTGCCGCTGTGGATACCCATATGAATTTGAAGGCAGTTGTGGATGAAGGAAATTCACTTCTACTACTCGAGCTTCCATGTCTACCTTTACTACACAGCCAAGCCAACAACACCCATCATATGCTACAGTTACATAGCCCTTGATTGATGACAGTGGATGGGTCTCAACATGTGCAGCTGCTGCAGTGCACACTCTTTCTATCCGTTTCACTGGACTCAAGGAAAACTGTCGGACTTCTACACTGGTATTAGTGATGGGTATAATACAGTGCAATGATCTAGTTCCAGGAACAGTTCTGCAGTATTTGTACCTCTCTGTCAGAAGCCTTTCCTCTTCTTCATGGTCAGCAGATGATGCGAAGTCAAAGTGTATCCCTTTGATCTCTGAGCATAAGAACTGGTACAATCGTATAGCTGTCAGGATTTGATCATCTACAGGTCGCTGAAGGCTCGCCTTGGCTGCAGTCCTTTTTACGGTTCCCCCTATGCCATCTGCACCAGACTTACCATGTGCAGTTGCAAAATAATGCCATTCAGCTTCAACATCAAAATCTTCCTTGTGGTGGCACAGGTTTATAATATTGTAACAGTTCTTGTACTGGCCTGCACACCCGTCGGATACATAGATTATTTTCTTGGGCTTCGTGCCAAAATGGTCAGTCAGGAATTTAATCAGCTTCCTCTGGAATAAATGCACTGCTATTGTGTTATGATCTTTGTTTTCAGAAATGATAGTGAAAGATACACTAGTCAAGTTGCCACTAACGTCTTTATAATAACAAAGAAATGGATGAACCGTAGCTTGCAAATTATTCCAGTGGAAGCTCTGAACTTCATCCTGAACTATGAAGCTGTAGTTTTCTGAAAAGTCTCCTATCACTAGGAATTCACCTGGTGAAAGATGCTCCTTTTTTTCACTCACAAATCTGGCCTGGTTCTTGGCAATGAAGTCATGCAAGCGCAGCTTCTTTAGCACCTCAATGAACTGATTGAGGAAGTCTTCAACTGATTCAACATGAGTCTCTAGCATAGCCCGATCTGTATTTACCCACTGGTTGTACTGAACAGTATCAATTAAATTTCCCTCCATGATGGCTTCCAACTCTTCTCTAAGTGCCTCTGCTCCACGACATTCCTTACATACACCATTGGCACAATCAGCTGTTGGAGGTTCACACTGGATGAACGCTAAGCAATCGGTGTAGTGTTTAAACTCCCCCTTGGTGAGTAAGTCTAACCTACCTCCTGCCATCATGAGCGTGGCGTTCTGGTGAGTTACACACACACACACAGTGTGGGTCCCTGTTTTACCAGCCAACACACACTCTTTTGGCCTCAATTGTGCGAATTTGGAGAAGCCCACCTTTACACCTGGATGCAGTACTTTAAACTGGTGGTATGCTTCCTTCAAGTTGCATAAAACAAGCCTCTTTTGCTGGTGCACTTTCTCCCCATCTGCGTTTCTCACTGAGATGAAATCCTTTTTGCCAGGCATCACCCTGCTGATGTCATCATGGCAATAGAAGCTTCTTACTAGCTCTAAAGTGTTGCCAGATAATGGATTCCCTGCCTTGGAATTGGGGGTACTCAATACTCCTTTATCTTCAACCAGCTTCTTAGCACTCCTAGCCATGTAACTTGTCACACCGAACTCTTCCATCACTTTGGCAACAGACCATCTCTTGGGGAGAACAGTTAATATTGTTAGCCTTTCGCTTCTAGATGTGGTTGAGGTAAATTTCTCTTTCAGCTGTTCTATCATTTCCCTTCCATCATCATCCTGCAGCTCCATTGCTTCATCCCCAACTGCAAACAATACTGCTTTCCTGATGGCACCCTCCGCTCTGGTTATTTTTTCCTTAACATAACTTTGACTTCGGATGTTGCGTTTGCCACCAATAGGGGAGACGCCCACTAAACCGAGTACTTCATTGACGCTAGTAACTGGCAGCGCATCGTCACTATCTTTGGTATCGGTACCCTCTGGTGTCGGGTCACTACATTCTGCAACTGTAGAAGGGACTGATGGATTGCTAGGGCCAGCTTGTTCTTCATGTTCACGTGTAGGAGGAACTTCTGGAGTAACTTTCCGAATTGCATTCAAGCAATTACAACATGCACGATCTCCGCTTCGTAATCCAAGAGATGGGTTGGATTTTATCATCGGCAAAGGCACTAAACGCAAACGGGCATGTATCCGGCGCCGATGAGATTGAAAAGGGTCACAACAGTAGATCTTCTTGTTGACTGATCTGGACGACATGGCACTTTCACAAGCTACACTTGTAGTTCAAACATATGTGTGCATAGGCAATTCACAAGTATTTATACTCCCCGTGCAAAACAAAATATACAAGCACTGCGCACTAATAATGGTGCAAGAGTTCACTGTCACCCTTTTACTGGTCTCGCACCCTTTCATCAGTCCGCCTGGACCCATGAAAGCACATGAAAGTGTGTCAGGATGTGGAGTTCAAGGAGAGCAGACTGATGAAAGGGTGCCAGACCAGTAAAAGGGTGACAGTGAACTCTTGCACCATTATTAGTGCGCACTTGTATATTTGTTTTGCACGGGGAGTATAAATACTTGTGAATTGCCTATGTAGTACACATATGTTTGAACTACAACTGTAGCTTGTGAAAGTGTCATGTCAGTCAACAAGAAGATCTACTGTTGTGATCCTTTTCAATCTCATCGGCGCCGGATACATGCCCGTTTGCGTTTAGTGCCTTTGCCGATGATAAAATCCAACCCATCTCTTGGATTACGAAGCGGAGATCGTGCATGTTGTAATTGCTTGAATGCAATTCGGAAAGTTACTCCAGAAGTTCCTCCTACACGTGAACATGAAGAACAAGCTGGCCCTAGCAATCCATCAGTCCCTTCTACAGTTGCAGAAAGTAGTGACCCGACACCAGAGGGTACCGATATCAAAGATAGTGACGATGCGCTGCCAGTTACTAGCGTCAATGAAGTACTCGGTTTAGTGGGCGTCTCCCCTATTAGTCGATTATGTTAAGGAAAAAATAACCAGAGCGGAGGGTGCCATCAGGAAAGCAGTGTTGTTTGCAGTTGGGGATGAAGCAATGGAGCTGCAGGATGATGATGATGGAATGGAAATGATAGAACAGCTGAAAGAGAAATTTAATAATGGTGCAAGAGTTGAGTCACCCTTCTACTGGTCTGGCACCCATTCATCAGTCCGCTCTCCTTGAACTACACGCTTTCATGGGTCCAGGCGGACTGATGAAAGGGTGCCAGACCAGTGAAAGGGTGACAATGAACTCTTACACCACTCAGTGCGCAGCGCTTGTATATTTCACACTTGTGAGAGCCCCTCGACAGCTAATACAGGACGCAGATATTAACAGCCAAGGAAGTTGCAGCAGCAACCTCTGCACTTACAGCAAAAGCACGAGTATCCATATACATCTGTGTAGTGCCTTGATGTATGCATGGTGTACATTGCAATTTAAGTAAGTTACTTGTTCTGATCCCAGAATAATCTATTTTGAACGAGCGCTGCGCATTACTAGTATCAATGATAAGGTATTGGGGCTAGTTGTTTACAGTTGTTACACCTATGGCCAAAGTTTTGATAGTTGTGGTTTGGCCACTTAGCAACACCTCTGTGATAGCCACCTTAAAAATGGCTGCCTTACACAAAAATGTTTGTGGTTCTCAGAGGTTATTAATAATCAACTTTTTTATTTTACATAAATGTTCATTATAATGTACCACATGATATTATAAAGTAAATAGCGCAATTATGAAGTTTCTGCACACAGTAATTATGAGATCTACCTTACAAACCAATACATAATTTAACCCTTTCATTTCTCATCAAAATGCTCGACACAGTAACATTGCACCCATCAGGCCCTTCGATTTGGTGCCATGCATGCAATAGTTTTTGTAGTGTGTACCAAGATAAAACACTGCAAAGTAGAGTTTATCAGTAAACTAATCAATTATTCAACGCCCAGTATCTTGCAAACCATTAAGAGTTAAAACAAAAATTTTCATCCTAGCACCTCTTATATAAAGACAAACTACCATAAAAGTTTTGAACATAAAGCTACAACATGGTGTCCATCTCTTTGATGAGAAGGTATAGAATGACTCCGGCACCAGATCTTTAATTTGGTTATTGTAGCCACAAACGCGCGATTGTCATCTGCTGTTTCAAGATCAGTGTTGCATTATTAGTCCTAGCTGTACCACAGGGGGAAAAAAGCGTCAAATCAATTTTTGATTTTACAGATGATTGAGCACACCTGCGTAAGAATACTGTTCAATCATAGATGATTTTACAAGTGATTTTAAAATCATTTATGAAATCAAAAATTGATTCGCGGTCTTTTTTTCCTGTGCATGCACGTATACGTGTCAAGCCATGAGTGATGCGGTAGTCGTTACTGTGCGTGTAAACCATGCATTGTTCATAATAACTATAGCCCATGGGGTTCCTATCACGTCATGCAAGCTATCCACACACTTTTGGCTGATCGATTCATGCAGAGGTACATATCTCTGCCCGTATATATATGGGATCGAGGCAAGGGCCGGACGTAGCGCATATTTTTTCAAGTTTTCAAATTATTTCTTTTATTTCTATATGTCCTCTACAACTTCTTTCTTATACGCACTGGCCACGGAAATTAGTCAGTCCATCATGGAGTTACAGTTATATGGTTTTGTAAATAAAAATTTTACATGAAAAATAAGTCATGGCGTTACAGTACGTGGCCTGAATGTTAAATTACGCGTGCATTTTTATTGCACGCGTCAACTTTGAGGTTCCTTACTTTGTAATATATGCTAGGTTCCTTATTGCTGCCACGACCCCATATATCAATTGGGCACAGCATGGTTTATATACAATTAGGTATTAAATGGGACAGTGTGCAACAAAATCACACGTATACCCTTCTGGATAGTTCTTCAAGTTTTTGCGAACTCCAAAGAGCTTCTATCAAATGGTGCTTATAAGCATCCTAAATTGGACTATCCATCATAAAGTTATTAAGCACTGAATTTATAATTATAGCCGTACATTTCAATGCGAGCGCTACTTTTCTTTTGCTTGTCCTGCTGGAAAATTTGAAAAAGTATCACAAGGTTGATTTTGCTGGACACTGTTCCATAGTTTAGGACGTAAGCATTCGTCATGTTCGTCATAATCCGGACTCGGAAATTTCCGGATGTTGTTGAGACAGTGTTCGATGTAGTTGTGATGTGTTCCTACGTCTAAAAGCAAATATCTCATTTCTTTGATCTTAGCTGCATGTCTTCTAACGCCATAATTAATGCACAAATAACTTATCAACTTCAACAACACTAGTAGTGTAGTAAAGAACAGAGACGATGTCAACTTACGTAATTTATCCGCGAGATGGAAGTAGCCCCTGCCTCTGTTGAAAGCGCTCTGATAGTGTTAGAAAAACTATCCCTTACTATGTGTGGTAGTAACTATCTGGTAGCTGAAGAGAGTTTTTTTTGGAAGCAGAACACTTTCAAAACAGACAGGGGCTAATTCCGTCTCACGGATATATTTCCCCCCCCCCCCCCCCCCCCCCCCCCCCCCCAAGGTTTAAAAAACAAGCAAAGTACTAAATTTAATTCATTGACGCGCACGTGGGGTGTAAACAACATCTTGTAGTATATATCGACGATGGATAAGAGTGAAGAACGGCGACCTAGTAGGGACGTAGCCGACCAGAGGGCGAGCGTGTGGAATGGATATCGACTAGCAGTCACGACCTGGAAACCCCAGGCCACTCCCAAGTAAGATAACACAAATTGCTCCTTTTTAAAAGGTTACTAGTAATTTTTATTGATTTGAAATAGGCCTATAGGCTACATATTACTATACGAAGGATACTGTGCTGTAAGTGTATATCGGGATCGACATAATTGCTCACAACCATTTTGCAGGGCGTGTGAATTATCTACATTGAAAAGCACCCAACCATAGATACAGCTAATGTATGTGTAGAGTCGCGAGTCCAATATGTTTTAAATGAGCTCGAGGGTCTGGTTGAGTTAGGCGTTGGCGCTCGCAACCTAACAGCTAGGGAATGTCGTAACGAGCGTCGCATCACTCGACTACATCATGCACAGACAATGATTGAAGGGGAAAGCTGTATAAACTAGACATACGTTGTGCGCAACGTTTTCAGAATAGACATAAGACCATACATGTGGACTATTAACCTCAGGCTACGAACTCTGGAATGGCACACATGATCTTTGCAATTTAGAATAACACACGCTTGTACGGCTTTTGTATATATTGGGTACATGTACGGTAAGAGCTTATCTATGTACGATGAAAAGTAATGCACCATATGCGTGATAAGTAGTCAAGATATATGTATTGAATAGTTTCATCAGTAGCTTGCACACCTCCACCTTGCCAGGAAGTATTGCATAGATCGTACAAATCTATTTACAATTATTACCCCAGTAAAGTAGGCAGTCTCATTTGCAGTTGGTGTGTTTATCACTGCAAATCAATAAAATTCATTTCGTATTGCACCTCATTAAAAATGAGCAAGCCGTATCATGCTTATCATATCATGCATGGTTAATTAAGCAATCTGAAATGAATTATCATCATACAGTGTCCTTTAGTAGTATAACGTATTGTGGTCTTACCATATAACAACCCTTCTTGACCTGCAGCAGGTTTATATGCGGATCATATTCAGGGGGATACATTTAGGTGACAGGAACACTGTTCATTGACATGTATAAGTATATAACCACACTTTTTTTTCACCGCATAAAAAAAAAATACCTTTATTTGGTCACATGTAGCAGGATATAGCGCTTCAGAGAACAGCTTCATAACACGGATGCAAACCTTTTGTTACATGTACATTGTCTAGATAAAGAAAATTTTGTTAGTTCAAAGGGCATTTTGTCAATGTTCATAGTCTGTGAGAGTGTCACTTAGTGTTTTTTGGCATGCATGCATTTAACAGTGATCTCCCTGACAATGCATGTAGATAAGTCAATGCACTGGGGTCTTGCATACACTGTATACCTTTTGTCCTCAACAATTTCTATTGTGTCCTGTCCATTGTCTGTAGATTGGTTTGAACACTGAGGTTGCTGACTTGCACGGTACATAGCATAGGGCTCCTCTGGTCTATAGAATAAAACCACTGTCTGTGCCGGGCCACACTTACTAGCAGTTTTGTTCTGGATAATCGAAGCACTGGCGCGGAAATGTCCATCCAAGTGATGTTCTACAACATATCCATCAAGCAATGCTAATGTTGTCTAAACTGATGACGTCAAATTACGTGCCAGAACTAAACCAGACCAGAAGGGCTCTGTACATGTATATCTTAGTGCTAACATGGCTTTTATTATGACCCGTACTGTATGATCCTAGTGCTCTTTCCAATGTACAGTACATGTATTCTGTTTAGGTGCGTATACATACATGTACTGTGTTTGTATTTGCTCCTCTTACAAGTATATGAATATAGGAGAGATGGGCATGTGTACATTTGTACTTGCACATGTACATGTACTGTACATTGTCTATGCACCACTCCCCATCCTGGTGCAGTGTCAATGGTGCATGCAGGACAACTAACATTTTGATACAAAGCGAGTTAGAGCAACTGGTCTTATTTCGAGACCTTTTTTTATGAGCAAGCTTACATTGCTGCAACGTATAGGTCTCGGAATGGCTAGTCAATATTGCCTATAACAATCAACACAGCAACATAGTTATTGTGTGGAGGTCATGCGTTGTTCATGAAATTACATGCACACCCGTTTCATATACATGTGGCCACTGAGAGGTTGGCATTACATTTGCACAAAGTCTGGATGAATGGTGTAAGCGGGACATTTTTTGTGACACCCGTATGCACATATTTCTATTCAAGTACATGTATCAATATTTATACATGTATGCCTGGTGCTTTGTGTACAGTGATGTACTGGTCGTAGCACCTTCCACCAATCATATAATGCATGTACACAATGCTGCAATGCATCTGCAGTCCAATCAATGTATCGGAGAGAGCTTTCTGTACATGTACACGTTCAATCATTACTTTGAAGTGACATAAACTGGTATTGCCTGTGCCATCCTTCTCAGTGCTCTACTTTTCATCTGCCATGGAGTTGGAGAGTACATGGGACGATACAATAAACTTGGCAAGTACCTATCAGAGAGAGGGATATTTGTATATGGCCACGATCATGGTAGGTATACATGCATCCTCACATTTGTTCCTTCCAATGTTACTGCATGTTCATTTGTGGGTGTTTACAAGTGTTATTCATGTACCACTTATAAACCTGGCATATGAAATGCTTCCAAAATGAATGCAATATGTAATCTTCAATACCACGTGCTTCATGTACATATGTACACCATTCCTCTACTGCAACTATGATTTGGTACCTTATGTGTGCATACATGTATGCATTACACTTTACACACAAAGTTCCTTACCCTTTGGGTACGAAAACTGCATATCCATCAGATGGCATGTACAAATTGTTTCTACATGTGTACATGTACATGCAATATGGCATGTAGATTTAAAAGCACTCCTGTTGCTAATTGATTTGCAGAGATTGTTGACTTAACATTATCCACTATGAAGATGCAGCTGTGCAGGTTAAATTAATTGCTTGTTCCCTGACCTCTGAAAGAGTGAATATGCCATACTTTTGTGTGCAGACTACCATCACCCTATTTTTAAAAAGTAGAAGTACGGTTTTCACCTGTTCCAAACACCAGTTTCCGGTTTTGTCTCTACTGGCAGATAATAACATGTAAATGAGACAACCAAGATGCTGTGGAGTGCAATTCTATAACAAGGCATGTGCCAATGACCCTTCAGATTTCTTTCAAATGGTTGCTACTGTAATAAGTGGGACAATACATGTTGCACATGGATAATCTTTGTAAAGCTGTAGCACTGCAATGCTAACTGTGATGATTAATCAGTTGACATGAAGTTAAAGGAGCAGTTGTGACTGACCTTCCCTCCTCACCCCCACCCAGTCCTACCCCCATTTTCTAGCCAAATTATTGTGAATCTACGTGCTATAGGTTAATTGATTTAAATGCATCAAATTCAGGATGTGTATAGAGACATCCTGTTGCTACATGTATAATTTAATTGTAGTAGGTCAATGTTATCAATTACAGGGATAAGACTATGTAAGTTTTTCATTACTCTGCTCAGCAATCATGTGCCTTCGAGGAACCAGGTCATTTCATTCCCACTCACAACACCATTCTATAGTTTTGGCCTGTGCAGAGGCAAAGGTCCACTGAACAATTTTTCATTTGGCCTCGTCTTTATAATTTATTTATATGTGCATTTGTTCTCATTCATGTAAAAGTGTGCACACTCAGGTGTGTTAAGACTGACTACACTTAAAATATTTAAATGGCTGCCAAAGGAAGCGTTTATTCATAAATATTCATACACAGACGTTACCACAAAATAATAGTGTCCAATACACTTTGGATTGATAACGCGTAATTAATATATAATGTTGTTTCTATGACAATGGTTACGCACGGTGAAATAATTGACTTGAATGTTAGAATTGAAAACCCGGGCGATAAAAGAATAGTTTTTCGCATGTTTCTGCAGTTTTTCTACTTCTGGGATACCCATATTTAATCATTATACTAGGCTTTTAGAGCACTATTTTGAAACGCTTCGAGCGCTTGCAGACAAACATTAGAACTGCGAAAATTTAAGCACAAAATTCATCATTTTCGTTGTGCAACTTATGCAAACGATGTTACACTTTGTTGTGCCCACCCACAATAGTTAGACCAGTATCAAATAAACAATATATAACTGTTTTTGTCCACAAACAACGACATTAAATCACCCGGGTTTTGCAAAAATGCAAAGAAACGCCCCCATATTTCAGAGCGCGATGCAATAAACTACTAATGTTGCTATGACAACTATCAATTGAATTAATTTGCGGGATCATTGAACAAAGATTTGGTATAAAGAGAACAGCTACAAGAAGTACCCAAACAGAAAAGCGGCATGTTGTAATGTTTGAATTTGCAGAAAATTCAAATTCCAAATATAGTGTAGCCAGTCTTAACATACCTCAGCAGTTTCCTGCTTGATTAACACCACATATTAAGCCATCCCCATGTCACATTGGTTGCATGGGAGGTGGGTGCATGCACTACACCTGCACTGTGTATATTTATCTACAGTGTACAGGGATGAGGGTACGTACATGTACATGTACATGTATGCTTTTCTTGAGCATTATCAACATGTACGTGTGAAAGTACATGTGTTGTTATGCTTTACAGTTGGACATGGCAATAGTGAGGGAGACAGGGTTCACGTGGAGACATTCGACACGTTTGTCCAAGATGTTGTTGGCCATATTGAAGAGATGACAGCAAAGCATCCTGGTGTACCGAGTATGATGCTGGGCCACTCTATGGTGAGTTGGGCATCATGCTATTTTACATACGTACATGCACCCAAGCAGAATTAATAACAGCAATGCACATACATGTACATGTTCAGGTAACAAAAATTGATGTGTCATGTACAGAAGGTTTATTTACAAGTTCATGTACATGTACAATACTGATATTTGATTCTGTTTGCTTAAGATCATGGACAGTTTTCCCTGTCATGGATATTATTTAAGTCAACAATGTGGACAATTCATTGCAGCAAATATATGAATATGTTTAGTGTCAAACTCTATTTCTGTAGAGTAAAATGATCTTATTTGTTAGGTATTTCACCTGAAGTGGAGCTTGTAGAACATATACATGTAAATATGGTGTTTCTCAAGGTTGCTGCAGCATTGGATGACGCTCCTGAGAACTTCCTAATACTACCGATATACGACTCTGAAAGAGGGTGTAGTGGTTTTCTTTGCTTTATTTCTTAATTAAACAAGTCAATTGAAAAGAATAGGAACTAGAAAGCGTTTCTAAAATGCGTCTTATTTTCAATAAGGTGGCTAGTCTGATCGACTGAAGTAAGCCTAGAAAACATGTTCACTGGTTACGACCCATTTCTGGTGTTTAGAGGGGCTCATATGAACCACAGGATTCTTTCATAAATATGCTGTACATGTACCTATCAAAATGCCTGATTTAATACATGGTTCAAATAAAAACAAACAACTCCATTCGTAGGGAATTTTTTTGAATTTTCCCCCCAAAATAATCAAGATTTCTGTGTCTTACAAAAACGTAAAACCAGTGTTGAACTGTTTGATAGTACTGTCAGTTTGGTCCAAATTGGAATACTAACATGTGCATGTACATCTACACATGTCATGTATTCATTGCTCATTTAGGGTGGGTTGATTGCTACGTTGGTTGCAGCACAGCATCAGTCACTTATTTCTGCTCTCCTACTGAGCTCTCCTGCACTAGACACTGTCCCTGCATATGGAAGCTTTGTGGCAAATGCTATTGTGAGTTAAATAGTATTCATGTTGGTGCACTGGTTCAAATTTATAATTTATTGCCTCTAGCAATTTGCTGCCCAAATAATCATGATTTGTTGTCCACAAGCACCTTTGAGCAAACTTGATTCCAATTATATCAGCTCAATTCCTGAAGAAGTTAGTGAGTTGCAATAATTTCATTACTGTATGTATATGTATATGCAGTAGATGCACGTGTAACATGTTTGTCAATAGATTTCACGTATAGTGTGCCAGAAACAGTTGTTGTACATATATGTATACATGTACATGTACATCTACTGTATAAATTTGGATCTTGGATGATCCTGTGTTGCGTTCAAAATTGTTGTATACAATATGGTGGTGCCTTTCAGTTTTGAAGCTGATTTCAATTATTTATTGCACAGGTTCAGAATTATGTTGATGATCCACTGATTTATCATGGGAGCATGAAAGCAAGATTTATACATGAGTTTCTGACTGCTGTAGGACAAGCTCGCAACAGTTTGCATCTGATATCCCTTCCATTGTTTTTGATGCATGGTGATGGTGACATGCTGGTACCAATTTCAGCATCAGAATTTATCCAGAGGAATATTTCTTCTGAGAGCAAAACATATGAGGTTTGTGAAATATGCAACATATGTACATTGTACATGTACTATTATGCAATTGCTGTAAACGTACATAATGTATATCACTGCTCATTTTTTTACCAGGTACATATGTAGAATTAGGAGGTTGATATAAAGTTCACTTGTATATATGGGGCATTCTCCGAGAAAATGATACATGGTATATAGTTATATTTATATAAATGAGTCATGTTTGAATCGCTATAACTTAGGAACGGTAAACGCTATTGACTTCCTATTTTCAACACTCCACACTACATCATTTCTAAATGGTAAGATAGATTTTGGGGTCTTCCTTTAGCTTCGTGCCAGTGTTGCAATGTCCGATACCCCTTGGCGTTCAAACTGGCCTTCAAACTGGCCATAGGCTGGAAGTCTCAATTCACTTCAAATTTGGTTAATATGCAGAGAGATCCTGTACCAATCGATTTGTCCTGTACGTTAATTCTTACTTGTTAATTCTTACTACATCCATTACGGAGATATACATGTAGCTGTTCAAAGTGCATACACAGTTTCCCGCTCGATTCGTGCTAATGATTTAGGTACTCGCCTCCCATACATTGAATGTCTAATTCATTGGTGCAAATTGAGCAGGAAACCGTGCACGCACTTTGAACAGCTATATCTCTGTAACGGATGAAGTAAGAATTACATACAGGACAAATCCATAGGTACAGGATCCCTCTGCGTAAAAACCAAATTTGAAGTGAATTGAGATTTCCTGCCGAAAGGTATGGCCAGTTTGAACCCCAAGGAGTATTGGATGTAGCTGTTCCCTGGCACAAGGCTAATTCAAGACGCCAAAATCTATTTACCTTATAGAAATGGTGTAGTACATGTATGAAGTGTTGAAAACAGAAAATCAATAGCGTTTATCGTTCCAAAGTTCAAACGTGAATAATTTTTATAACTTTTATAGTGATGTATCATTTTCTCGGAGACTGTCTTGTATATATTTTACATCCTGTACATATCAAACTGCTTATAAGTTTTTTCTACTTTGAGTATGAGTTTGTTCACGGTTTCAGTATGAAACATAAAGTGCAATATGATTGTCTGTAAATTCTAGTTGTTACAAGGCTTTAATTACAATGTATTTTCTTTTGTTCCAAGCCCCCACCTCCTCTTTACAAATATTGCCCTACAGAGACATTTTACACTGTACCTCGACCCTTGTTTTCCTGATTTTTACACCACCATTGCCTCCAGATCCTTCATGTAGTACCACCAACGTCATATATGTAGATATTTTTTAGTTACATGTGTATGTACTTGTTGTTTTCAATGAGTAGATCTCTGATTGTACCCATTGAAACTACAACCTTTGTTAGTATATATATATATATATATATTAGTATCATTTCTGAGAGTAGGACAGAGTGGTGCCTGACCCCCAACATAGATTTCATAAATTTATGTGAAAAGATATGTGAAACGCTCACGATTGTGAAGATACGAACATTTAAATGCTGGCCACTTATTTCTGTTGGTGAAGGAGTACATGTATATTATACAGTAAAAGTGTACCTCTTTGTCTGTAATTGTCATATCTGTTGTCGCATACATTTATAAGCCTGCTTCCACCCCCAATGAAAAAAATGGCTAATGTTTAATAATTGATGATAATAATATGGGGTAGTGGCAGCGAAAAGGGACCTAGCGCATATTATAAAAAATTTCCAAGAAAGAGAAAGAGCATTAAAGTTGACGCTTGCTATTAAAATGTACACGTAATTAAAAATTCAGGCCACTGAACTCCATGATGGACAGACTAATTACCAGTGCGTAAGAAAGAAGTTGTAGAGGGCATAAATGTCTCTTAGAATATGACATAATTTGAAAACTTGAAAAATATGCGCTAGGTCCCTTTTAGCTGCCACAATCCCATATGTGATTTTAAAAATACGGATGTTTAAACGCATGCCTTTTTTTGCTGGGGGCAGCAGTTTATGAGCGGTACCTTATTATGTATGATGCATTCCGATATTAATGTTACAATCCCAAACCTGGCAATAAATGAGAAGACATGAGGAAAATAGTCTGGATATAGCAAAAGGGTTCATCCATACATGTATCTACATGTACATGTACAACTGTTTAGTTTGCCTAGCTTTGTATTCTCCATAAAAGGGAATGATCTGATTATGCACGCATGTCTCCTTTAAAAATTGTACAGTGATCCAATTATTGCTACTTAATTGTTGAAGCTCATTTTTGTCAGTGATTCACATTACATTTAATGCCAAGCCATTTCCGCTCAATTCATGTTATCTCACAAATGGGGTGTACCATCTGTTCACTACATGTACACATATCGTGGGGATACTGGGGGTCTATAAGGAACGTTTATATTCCTAATTATGAATGCACTGTAACTTAAGCTCTGTGGCCAGGCTTGTTTACATGTATTTCTCAATAATAGAAGCACTTTACATTAACATACATCATATATATTGCTGCTACACATTATATGTATGTGTTACTAGTGTATGTAATGTGGGCTAATTACTGAAAGGTCTGAATACATGTTTTTTAATTTGCTCCAAATTTCAGGTATTTGCTAACAATTATCATGAAATACTACATGACAAAGATCAAGATAGAGCAATGCAGTTTATTTCTGACTGGATTATGGCTCATTTGACTTCTAATACTTGACTTTCATTTGATAGCTGTGGTTGGATTTTGTTAATGTGCAGTTAGTCCACGTATCTATACTTGTACAATCATATCAATTTCAGCATACAATGTACATGGAAATTGATTTACAATACCTTAACTTTAATCTCCCTTGGATTTTGTCCTACTTGTACGATGTGACTAGTTCATGGAGTTTGGAACAGCTATGTATATTATATTTTGCAGGGGGATTAGAACTATACATTGTAGCTATTGTTTAATTTGAGGGTCTGTGTATTTTCTGTAATCAATTACAGTTGGAACTGTTGTAGAAGTGCAATGTAACCATATTGTACGAATTTGTTCTGTACTGCATTAACCAAGAATGTAAACAATGCAAAAATACATTGGTTTCAATGTAACTGGCTGCATTTCACAACCTTGCAAGAATGTTTGAATGAATCGGGCAAGCTACAATGTACATGTACCTAGCAATAGTTTAGTCCATTCAAGCAACTTTTGGTGGTAGGGTTACATGTAAAATGCTGGTATCATTAATAGGCTGCCATTATAGTTAGATCTAGTTGGGCTGTTTAAAATGTGGGGTTTGATTCCATTGTCATTTTATAATTAATTACAGGTGAAAGATAAGCCAGGTTTTCCTCCAGACATTCGCCCCATTGTAGTGGGGGAAGCCTTACGTCGTCTAACAGGTAAGTGTATTTGTGCAGAGCAAAAGTCCAAGGCTAGCGAATTCTTTGCCCCATTTCAATTTGGAGTAGCCTGTCCTGCGGGAGCAGAAAAAGTGATTCATGGTCTCAGGCACTGCATTGAAGAGCACTGGGAAGAAGAGGACTTTGTTGTGCTTAAGATCGATATGTGCAACGCTTTCAACCTTGTTTCTCGTCAAGCTCTGTTATAGATGAATGTGCCCTTCACTTCCCAGACCTTCTTCCATGGCATCGTGGTGTTATGGGCAGCAACAACTGTTGCAGCACCCCTTGGGCACTGTAACATCAGAGGTAGGGGTTCAACAGGGTGACCCTCTAGGTCCCATGTTCTTCTGTCTTGTACTGCACAAGCTTGTGAGTGCCATTGCCATGGATGAAGACGCGTCAATGTTGCTTTTCCATGCCTGGTACCTTGATGATGGTGTGGTTGCAGGTCCAAAGCAATCAGTTTTACATGCATTCTATATAATCCAAGAACTAGGCCCTCCATTAGCCCTAGAAACTCTCAAATAGAATTAAAAATTGAATAAAAAAACTTTAACTTATAATATCGTGAAAACCATGTATTTTTGAGACATCCTGTGCATACAGCATCACACTACAGATAGAATCCCAAACACAAATGTTAAGAGCGAATGCTGTAGCGGAACTAAGGCAGTGTGATTACGGGGATACATAGATGGTAAAAAATTTGTAGCTTTTATTCTATGCAATAGAATAAAATAGAGGTGGACGCTAGTATAATTTAAAGTGTAAGTGGCTTAACTGAAATGAGATTATAGTCAATTTATAGAAATAGCTGTTCAGCATTGGGTAATAATCACGTAGTATGTAGAATAACACGCTCAGCTATCATTCTAGAAACCTGCAAATAGAATAAATAATAGAATAAAAATTTTCTAGGGTTACGACTGGTGATTAATCCATCAAAATGGGAGTTATTATATAGCCAGAATGACTTGAGCAGTTTTTCATCTCAGATGAAGCAATCCAACGTGCCTCATCTTGAGATACTGGGATCTCCTAATTGGGGACACAATTTTTTGTGCTAACTTTGTGTCTCAAAAATGTGCGCAGGCCTCTCAATTGCTTTCTCAGCTTGAGGAGGTTGGCTCTGTTGACCCCCAAGTTGCTCTACTTCTGCTACGGACATGCAGTGCATTTTGTAAAATGGTGCACTTGGCAAGATCCACACCCCTTTCTTTTGTTGCCGAAGGATTCAAGTACTTCAACAATGATGTCCGTCATTGCTTTGCATTGTGCACAGGAGTGGACACCAGTGATGATGCTTGGGAGCAGGCACAACTCAGCCTAAGTAGAGGTGGTTTAGGGCTTCGTCATCTTTCAAAGCATTCACCAGCCTGTTATATTGCTTCTGTGTGCAAGTCAGGGTTGTCCTCAGCTCCTCAGCAACATCTCTTGCAGTCCATTGATGATTTTAACAATTGCATTCCACCTAGCAAGGCCATTTATTTTGAATCTTTGACGAACACTCCAAGCAGCCAAAAAGCACTTTCGGGAGAGATTGAAGATGCTATGTTTAGGCAGTTAGTATCAAAGCCATCAGTTCCAGATAGAGCACGTTTGCTTTCTGTGTCATCCCCACACGCCTCAGCCTGGCTTTCCGTGGTTCCTTCTCCAGGGCTTAATTTACATCTGGAGCCTGCTGAATTTCAAGCGGCCATACAATGGTGGCTTGGAATCGGGGTTGCCCACTGTTCAATGTGTCCACACTGCCCTCATTCTCTGGATCCATTAGGGCACCATGCCTTAACATGCAAGCATGGTGGGGATGTAGTTACCAGGCACAACAGGCTTCGTGATGTTTTTGCAGAGTCCTGTAGACAAGCCTGCGGAGGCAGGGAGTGGATTAGGATGCGATGAGCACCACACTCGCCCAGCTGATGTCCTGGCCGCCAACTGGATGCTAGGGAAGCCTGCTGCATTCCAGTAGTGGTAGAGACGTATGGGTGCTGGGGTACGGAGGCTAAATGGGCATTGTCACAGCTGGCCTCTCATTTAGCCATGAGGCTCAATTGCCAAATGACAACAGTCTATGGACGACTAAGCATAACCCTTGTCCAAGCCAATGCCAGGGCACTGTTGTCCAGAGTCATCACTCTGGATGGTTATTAAAGCTGAACAATACATGTAGACTTAGTGGTGTTTTGATGTGCTATAATGTCATGCATGTGTATATTCACTATGCAACTTTTCAATAATAGGAATTAGTTACAGTACTAGAGTGTATTCAGGAGGCTTGCAGGTATGTTATCACTTCAATTCTTAAAATGTTTTTAAGGGTGGTTTTTTTTGTAACCCATTGTTTCAATCCTACAAAGCCATGCAGGACAAAAGCCTATGGTTTTTATTCTATTCCGGGCCCATTCAACAGAAAGCATGCATACTGAGCTCATAACATTTTGAGTGTTAGTGCAAGCAAATTCATGCATTTATTAATAATTGTTACTTGCGGTACCGATACAAATAAATAAGCACGTGCACATTCTGAAAATAATTAACTAACTAACGATAATGATGCAAGCCCAGCAACACAATGAAGTTGCAGGAAAGGCAGACGTTCTAACCTGTGAAAGGTCCAGTGTGTGGAATAGTTACAAATTGGCAGTAACAACGTGGAGGCTACCCGAATCTCCACCGAGGTAAGGTGTCTTGTTTTGTTGTGTGATGTTCGCAACGATCTGCTGCATATACTTTACTGACTGTGCTCACTTTCCTATCAAACAAACTCCAAGCCTTTTTTGCATGTGCAAACAAATTATACGTTGTGCTCTGACGTTTGTGTTATTTGTCCACGCGTCCCGTATGTCTCAAAACAATCACCCTTCGGTTCTGTTGCATTGGATACTTCCTTCAAAACTGATGTAGTTATATTATTAATTTTATTAGGCTGCATGTTTACTTTTACAATTCTTTGTTTGCTATTTTAATATAGACTCTATAGGCTGTTCATTGGACCCCTGTGTTAATAACGTGTATACATGATAGTTTTCTGAACTTGCTTCATATACAGTGTAGCTATTGGTTATAATAAATTTGCAGCAGAGGTCCGCAAACTCCACTCCAATGGACCCAAATGCCAAGAGTTGGGCTGGTCCTGCATTCCATTGGCAGTGGAGACATACTGTATGGATTGGGGCAAGCAGGCCTGTGACAGGCTGGTGTCCTACCTGGCCGTTCACATATCCTCCCCCTAGTCATCAGTACTTAGTGGTAGAGACCTATGGCCGGTTGAATATTACTCTGGTTCGTTCCATCGCCAGAGCCATCCAGGCCAGGGAGCTCCCACCCTCCTGACTGCTATTACCTTGTGCCTGTGTATGTATTAATAAAAATATGATAATAATAGTAAAGAAGTACAACACTAACAACATCTTCTCCACTCACTGGACCACTGCAATACCTGCATGTGGTTCCCCAGTGGAGGTGGTTTCTGTTGATGAGTTGCTTGATTATCCAATGAACCAGAAGAAGTCGTCCAGTAGAATATAGAATAAGCAGTTTCAGTGCTTTATGGGGCTTCCTCAATTCCAAACAAGGCCCAATTATTGTCTGTTTCATTCTAATTTTCCGCTTTTCACCTGTCAATTATACCATCTACAGGCTGCTTTAACCTCCATGGTGAAGTCCAGATGTCTGTAAATATGCTGAGCATTGATATTTTTGGAAGGAGTTGGTGCCTATTTTGTTCAATCAATTTATTAACTAGTAAATGCAATGGAGATGTACTCATGCCATTATAACAGATTTTGGAATGCTTCATTTGATTGTGTTGGTGGTTAAATGGAAGTAAGAAGTGGCATGAATAACGGTGCGCACTAGGCCAGCTCATGTCTAGTCCTAACTGGGACCTGCAAAAACCCGTGGCTTTTTGATCTCACTGCCACATCACCGCTTAATGTAATCATTCTGTGACAGCAGGATCATATGTTCAGGTCTCTAAAAAGAGGAAGCCCAATGTGCACCAGATTCTCAGAGCTAGTTTCATTGTTTATAACATCGGCTGTGGAGATGTATGGATGCTGTACCAACCAGTATGCTGCAATACGTACCCTGGGGATAAGCACAAGTGGGAAGGGGGGGGGGGGGGGTATCACTAGTTGTTTTCATTACTTGTAAAGCATCCACTGCCTCCATTCCTGCGCAAATAAAACGCGAGTTAAATCTGGGCACCTGGCTTGTAAATCAATCGACACTATGAGGGCCCCATAGCTCATTCACCCAGGCAAACACTGCAACATTGAATGATCAATTATCATAGTCTACTCTTTGGCTGATAGTCTGCTGTCTTATTTTGCTCCCTTGGGATCCACTCATGCTCTATGAGTATTGCACGGCTCATACATAGTGCAATTAAGGCTATATTTTGCTTACCGTTGCCCACTGTCTATATACGGACCACATTTTGATTATCAGTATACCAGCGGGTCTGAGAATTATAGAGTTTGCCCACAATCGCTTGCAACTCCCGTTTGACAGCTACTAATTCCAGCATCTAGAGTTCTGCCAGATCTCCTCAGGTGACCACGCTGCTGTATCAGCACACAGACACACACACACACACACACACACACACACATCTGGTGAGGTAACCACACAAGTCTGAATGACAATGAGTATATTATAACAGAACACAGAACATGTGCAATCACCTAAATACATGAATACTGGACAGACAGGACATAAAACCAGTCAAGCAAGAGTGTGGTGAAGTCTGGAAGGATCTATCACAACATTAGATGCTATTACATAACAAGACATAACACATACATGTACACAGTTAGCAGCATGCATCCCATGCTCTACTGTGTTCCCACCATAACCTGTGCTGCTGGCATCGGAGTACACACCTCTCAGTACCCCAGGGGTATGCCAAATTGGTTAGGCATTAAAATCATGCAACTAGTCCAATTTTGTCTAAAGTTGACCCCAAGTTCACCTTTAGTGCATTGACGTTCTTAACTGACCCTGAATGCAGTGCTGACACACTCACTTCACGCAAACGTGGTGATGTGACAGAAGCTGAATGCCGGCTTGCCCAGCATCCAATTAGCAGCAAGAACATTTGCTGGTTGTTTGTGGTGTTCATGAAGTCCATGGCTACACCTTACCCCTATCTGAATAGCACTGCAGGCTTTCTGGCAGAGTAATTCCATATATACATTTGCCACCCTTTTAGCATCATAGTCTAGTTTGGACATGCTACTTTCCCTATGTGCTCTTTCTCCATAGGAACGTGCAAAATAACGGTACATTTGTATACCCTATAGTGTACAGCTTTTTAAATGCAAGGAATTAAAATTTTCACTTAATTTGTGACCTTGCTCATTTCGGTTTAGCATAACTTGAGCCTGCAACATTGTTGTCAGATCTATTGGTACTTAAACATTGTCAATACAGAGGAGAACACAAAAATGCTCCATGAATGGGGTCATGAATTTGTAATGAAGTATGATGTATCCAAAAATATTAAAATACAATCCTTGCCAAACTTTTACCAGTTAGCTAATCATACCACAAACATATTTAACTAAACATCTTTTTGGGATACATATTCTCCGGGTTGGGACAGCTCATAAAATGGTTGGTAGCCATTTTTCTCTTCCTTACAACAGTTTTAAGGCAGTAGATATGACAGGGCCATGCTGTCACAACAAAGTACCATAATCAAAGCAATTAATGATAATCATGTAGTGTTTTGACAGCACCCTTAGCTACTAAACAAACAAACTGTTGTAAGGAGGGAAAAATGTCTGTCAACCTTTTCCTGCATCCCGCCTGGAGGTTCCCACTCCAGTTTGGCAGAACTTGTCGCCACAATCCTCTGGTTCGCCTGGCAAGAAAACCTTGACAGGTGCTTGCATCTATCCCGATAGTACATGTAGGTGTATTGTGCCACTCAGTTAACAACAGTTAGTTTGGTGATGTCGGCTGCCGTGTATGGCCAGCACACTGCGTCTCTAGCCTGTCTTAGGGTTGACTCACTGTCCAAGTGACTCAAAAGTAATCTTCTCAGGTAGTCTGCCCTGAGTGACTCTGGTACCACAACCTGATTCCCATTGTAGATGATTCCATCCTGCATCTCCCGTAATGTGGGAATGTCCAGTATTTTCTGGCTATGGGTGGGACTTTCTAATACTTGATGGCTAGCCTCGTCCAATCATCTGGCCCAGCGTCAGTTGCTCTTGGTCAGCCTTCTTCACTTCTTCAAGTCTTTGGTCTTTTACTCATACAACTCCTGCTCTTCTATCACCTTTAGCTTCTGAGCCTCCTGTTGCATCAGGGCGATCTGGAATACCGCCAGGCGTGATAACTCGTCAGTTTGTGGTACTTCAGCTTATACATGTAGTCTGGACAAATTGTCTGCAATGACTTGCTTGCTCCCCTGGCCGATAAGTGACATCCAAGTCATTTATCTGAAGGTACAATAGCATCCACTGTGGTGCTGACAAAAGTGACTTTCTGGTGATGACTTCCAACAGCTTGTGGTCTGTCTTAACCTTTTTTCTTTTTCCTCTTTCTTTGTATGTACTGATCAAACTTGTGACATGCAAAAACAATTCCAGTTCAATTGCCACATACTGTAATTCTTCTCACTTTTAGTTAGCGACCTGGATGGTGACACCACTGGTTGATCTTCCTGCTGTAGAGTGGCCCCTGTACTGGCATCACGTTGTATCACCACCTATTTCTTTATATCATAGAATGCCAGAAAGTGATTGCTGCTGATCAGGTCCTTGATGTTGTTGAATGCTGCTTGTTTGGTGGGTCCTCATGCAAACTCCCCATTGCCCTCCGTCAAGCACCTCAGCGGTTCTCTGGCCTGAGAGAGGTTTGGGATGAATCTTACACATTCCTAACAACATCTGCACATCAGATTTGGACTTTGGAAATTCTTTAGAGGCAGTTTTTACAATACCACTGTAAAAGAGGCCTTCTTTTGGCATTCAATGGCAATTGTAACAGATGAAAATGCTGAATCTCCTACAACAATACTTTGTGAGCCGTACCATAATTCACTGAGTCTGAGTGTTCCTGCCGACAGGTAAGACAACTTTTTTCAGCTTTTGCATCTTTAACCTCACAAATCTCTAGTTGTAGCATTATTCCAACAATACCATTATACCAACAATGCCATCTGCAAGACATTTGACTTCTGTATCTACATGTACACCTTTGGGTTTTCTAATTATTTTTGTCAAATGTGGAATGCCATCTTTGGTGTGATCTTGTTTTCTGCTTACCCAAGATGACATGAGCTCAACTACTAGAATGGTAACCCTTTGTTTTGAATGATAACCCTTTGTTTTCTCTTGTTGATGGCTGTGAGAAATGGGCGTGTAGATGACCAGCAATCATTTGGATTGGTGTCACCATAGGACAAACAGTGCAGGATGTCTTCAAATCGCCAGATACCCCATACAAAACGTGATCGAAATGAGTAAGGTGGATAAACTGTTTTGAAATTGGTGTTACCTTCCTCTATCCAATAGTTTCATCTATTTGGTTCCGAACCTGCAGATATTGCTAGTACCAGTCCCCAAAAACAAGAAAATTCACTTTTCTTAAGAGCTCTATGATGAAGGTTTGTTAAAGCTGTGGTGGTTTTACTTATCCATTCATTGGAATTATAAATGGAGAACATGAGGTTAAAATAGTGAAATGGAGTTCGTTGTTCTAACAGGGGAGTCCCAGCAGTCCAGATTAGTTCAAGGTTTGGATGTGCACCTTGATTGTAGTCGATGCTATTCACTTATCAACCCGCCTTACACCATGCGGATGCAACAGCTCACTTGATGTACATGTACATGTACTTACATGGCTAGAAGTGCCTTCTTCTGGGTCTTGAGCTCTCCCACTTCTGGATGATGGATCTCTATTTTATCTGAACCACTGCTCTTCGTTTCTTCAGTTGCACTCATGAGCACTTCTCTCTCCAGACTGCATGCTGAAAGTACTGCTTCACAGTCACATTTGTCATTTCCCATTGAATTTCCGTTGATGACCACAACCTTTCACATCAACAACAATCCATGCAGGAGCTTTTTTTGTGCGCTCAGGTCTTCGGTTTCCCAGTACTGCTACTGCTTCAGCCTGAACACAATCTCCCAACTTTAAACCAGGTGCCATTTTAAGTTGGAATGGTTGCATGAGTATATATTAAAAACCTTCTTTGTACACTGGTTCGTAATGCGGGAACTTCGGTTCTCGCTTAAATGTTCCACATGGTGCTTTGAATTGCAATATCACTTTTTTAAAATTGGCGCTAGTGTCATATTATATTGCAAAAGTAAGTTGACTCTTCTATATCAGAAAATCAATTTGCAGGAACAAATGTTTTTACGTTCGTAGATTATCATTATGTCTCTGGTATGGATAGATGTAGTAGAGGTAGTAGATAGATAGAGAGTAGTAACATTTTCCCATGTAATCACTACTGTAAGTCAAATCACACATTCCCAAATTCCACAGGTCACATCCACTTTGAAATGAAAATTCTTTAAATTTTATGCACTCTTCACACTGAATCAATATGTTGGTGTTCTTAGCACGTTGAATACAAGAGAGCTACACTCATCTTCTCCCACATTTATCATACACACGTAGAAGACCCTGGTACGGAACATGTACATTCCTCCCAATTTAAAATGAATCAATCAAGGATAAACTGACATGATGAAGTTGTGGTAAGGATCACCATCAGTATGTATACGAATAGCACTTGTAATAGGCTGTATTTGAACACTGTACCTTTCTTCACCACCACTCTCTTTGCACGTTCAGCTGAAGTGCACTCACTACTTTCAGCTGAATCGACATGGTATATCCTGGCTTCCCTTCCTGTCTTCTGGCACTTATCATCCAGGCACACAAATAGCTAAACGATCTTAACTGCATACTCCATAATGTACCTGTACCTGAAAATGACCACTGCTTGGTCAGCAAATACATGTACGTGTATGGTTTTTAATAATCAGTAGCATTTTCTGTCTAGAAATAGAACCTACATGTACATGCACATGTACATGTGCAGAATCCATAGATGCGTTTTGTACATGTGCAGAATCCATAGATGCGTTTTGTATTAGCTAGACTTTAACCTAGATTTTCAGCGAATCAAAACTTACAAGAGAAGGTTCCGTATGTACATACCTGCAGTATGATGAATGCCATTTAAAAACTTCATTCGCATCAAGCTGGACAGCCAAGAGTTTCGTCACTTCACTCTTTGTGGCAATCAAACCATATCAAAATGGAGAACACTTCTGCTTTGTTTCCTTTTCATAAGACTGTGTGCTTTTAGAGAACAAAAATACTCGTCTGCATTGTCCATACCAAGTCCCATGTAAAATTTTAGGAATGTTTGTAAAGAATGCCATGCGTACCAATCGCTTCACGATGTGTTCGCATATTATCTTCTGGTGTCTGTTAGATACCTAACTTTTTGTGGAAATTAACAAAAAATGATTAGTATCTTATTTAGTATTTGGTTAAAAATAGCCAATTACATCAGCTAGCATTTAATAATAATAATCACATGTCGTGGGTGTGATTGAATTTCCTTCACCCTGAGAAACCAGATGTACTGAATCTAAGAGCATCTGATACCGTTTTGATGATTTCAGGGTCCCTACGGATCCATGTGTACATGTCTGACCATATTGCCAAATGGGAGAAAACGGAATGTATATGATAACCTGGAGGTAGCTTCCTGACGAAAATTCAAGGTATCATTTTAAGTATGACACCTGTGCATTCCTCTCAACCCAATAATTCGTTATGCAGTGTGAAACAAATGCTTGCAACAGCCTGCATACTTTAGCAGGTAATTAGGCCATCGACAAGTCCCACAGCAGATACATCTATATGAGAAGCAAGATGCTCTTATGAGATTTCGCACCCCCCCCCCCCCCCTCCCCTACAGAAACAGAACCCGGAAATAAGTATCCACTCATACACCAATATTCTTCAGAAGGAAACATTTGTTATGCAATGGTTGCCTCCAGTTCATGCTCAGGACTAAAGCAGTCCGCAAGCAATTTATATACTGGTCCATACAATAGTGTGTTAATTTTAAAACAAGAGTTGTATTCTAGCATTACTATTACGTGGTACTAGACCAACTTGTGAGATAGTGTGTGTGGTCATGCCACTATCTTATCAGAACGATGGCCACATGCCCTGCCCTGTCTGGCCCAACTACACACTATCATCACAACCGCTGTGTGGGCATGGTAACGTTCTGATCACAGTAATTACTTTTCTGATACTATTCTATCTATGATTTCATGGTACGAAAAATAAAATGTAATATACTGAAGCATGAGAATAAATTAAATGAAGCAAGTGATATAAACTTCTCTATGAGAAAGTTGGTGGCATATACTAATGGAAGGCTATAGTTGGCAAGGTAAGAAGATTTACTGACTGGGAAGGAAAATGAAATTGACCTATATTAATATTAGCACACATAAATATGACATGCACCTGCTAATATAAATCTATTTCATTTTTCCTTTCCGGTCAGTATACATACCTTGCTACCTTGCTCTTTACACCACTATAGCCTTCCATTACTATATACCACCAACTTTCTCATAGAGAAGTTTTTATCACTTGTAGTATAGATGTATGTACATGTTCATGTATGTGGTGACAAAGGGTTGGTGTGGAGACAAATTTGTGCAGCATTGGCTTTCACAGGCTTCTGACGATGAGGAATGTTTTTTTAACTTCCTAGTTCACTATTGCAAGCAAAAAAACTACAGCTCTAAACATAAGGTGTTCTCGATGATACAAGTTCATGGCTCACACAAAACAAAAGATACAGTTGGCTCATCTTGACTGACTCCACACTTCTCATGCTCTCATGAATATTAATAAACATTTCTAAGAAATTGAAATCAGTCTATGAGAAGTCATAATTTAATCATTTGGAGGTAGATGTTTGCAATTTTTTAAAGGGTGTGTGCACCGCATTCGTTACACCTGCATTTAGTTTTGCCACTATTCTTTACACTAACCCTTATCTACCCAGGGCTTTACTCTATATTTGCCATGGATTTGGAGAGTACATGGGACGATATGATAAACTTGGCAGGTACCTAGCGGAGAAAGGGGTTCTTGTATATGGTCATGACCATGGTAGGTGTCTGAGTATTAATCATTCACTTGAATTTATGATTGCCACCACTTAATGATGTTGATACATGTACCTCAATTTCAACGTGGATGTGATTTAGAAATTAATTCAAAATGAAACAATTTCAATGGTTGCAATGAGTACACAAGTATATGTAATAGTGTACAGTATATGTTGTGCAGGCGCATTTGTACATATTACTGCTTTAAAACAGGACGTATATATGTATTCACAGTTGTATGTGTATTTATGCAGTTGGTCATGGCAAAAGCCAAGGAGATAAGGTTCATGTGGAGTCATTCAACATTTACATTCAAGATGTGGCTCACCATATTGAGGACATGAGGGCTCAATACCCAGGTGTCCCTAGCTTGCTAATGGGACACTCTATGGTAAGGAATACTGTTTTGTGGCATTACTGTATTAACAGTGCATTTATGTACATTTGATGTGCAAGGTCTTAATGAGATTGAACATGTGCCTATGTGTTGGCAAAAAATGCAATTTAAGCCTACCAGTAAGCGTTGTTATATTGTACTAACAAACCTTTCAGTGTTGGTAAATTTAGCAAGCCTATAATATGCAAAGCTGAAAACTGCTTTTTATATTAAAACTTATTTCATTCCCATTTACAAAACAAGTATATGCGAACACCTACATGTGTATGTTCAGTACATGTAGGTTAAAATGCCTGCATGCAGGTGACGATTTAGCATGAACTGTCTAAATTAATACAAGAAGGATACTATTAATATTATATATAACATAGGAAGGTTTAAAAGGAGGTCAAGATCATTTATTTAGGTAAACAGTAAGGAACCCTGCAGCCACAGGATCAACCACTTTGGCATGATGTTATTAAAACCAAAGAACACCAAGTGGTCACCTTGCTGAACCCCTGGCTGTTTGGTCAAGCAAACTTGACAGCCCATAATAGCACTGTTAAGTATTGAAACCATCGAAGTGAAATGGATTGTCAGGCTGTACATTTACATGTACATGTATTCATGTGCATTTGTTGTGTGGGTGTAATAGACATTTGAACTTGCTTCTGTAACAATGTTGGCCATCAGAACAGAGAATATGTTCTCTGAGGAATGTTAATAAGTTGTGTCCAAAGATATGTACACAGCAGACATGCTGGCCCTTAAATGCATTTCTGTTCAACACATGTAGGGTGGACTGATTGCTACTGCATTTGCTGAAAAGCATCAGACACTCATATCTGCTCTCATACTGAGTGGGCCTGCATTGGATACAATCCCTGCATTTGAAAGCATCCAAACGTCCATGACGGTAGCTGTTTAATGTACACACAGTACATGTATATGTTTATTCTTCGTTAATTAGCATCTGCTGGCTAAAGGTGTCAAGTTTTTTTTACCACAAGCACAATTAAAGGCTGTTGATCCAAATGACATCAGCTCAATCCCTGAAGAGGTCAGCCATTGTTTTCTGGTGCATGCATACACATATTTATAATCTCTATGTGCATGTTTAATTGGCGGGTGTACATGTTTGTACATGTGCATGTATATGTGTATGCATGTATACATACATACATGTATACGTACATTCGTGTGGCGTGTAGATGGGTGGCTCATGGCATTGAAATTTTTCCCCTTGCACCCATTCATATTACTACGCTGCCACGTGTAGAGTGGTGTGTTTGCTGGCCCCCTTCATACCGCTACCATTTTCGGTTCATGTTTGAGGAGTTTGCCAACATCTTTGCTCGGCAGTGAGCTTTAAATAGTTAGAACTTTTAATGTGTGCCACGACAACAACTTGTCTATTATGCCACGGGAAAACAGGGCTGCTACTAGTAGAAACAAGACAGTTTGTGTCCTTGCCTACTTTATATATTACTAACGGGCCTGGGTCAACTATTGGAAGATGAAGCCCAAGCTTTGAACGGAACACTATCTTTGTTGTGGACATTATATGTTGTGTGCACCCGTCCTGTCTAATACCTCCTCCCCAAACGTGTTTGAACACTTGTGCAAATGCGATAGAAATTATGTATGTATGTATGTATGTAGGTATGTATGTATGTATGTATGTATGTATGTATGTATGTATGTATGTATGTATGTATGTATGTATGTATGTATGTATGTATGTATGTATGTATGTATGTATGTATGTATGGATGGATGGATGTATGTATGTTTGTATGTACAAGTATATACAAGTAGCTAAAATCATTGTCTATGAGAAAGTTGGTGATGATATAGGATTTGTAGGCAATGGTGGTGTAAAAAGCAAGAAAACAAGGGTCTGTAATAGTAAGGGAAAATGTCATAGTCCTATATTTAGCCTGTTTGTAGCATATACTATGTTCGTGTGCTAAATATAGGACTATGACATTTTCCCTTACTATTACAGACTCTTGCTTCCTTGCTTTTTACACCACCACCATATTGCCTTCAATTCCTATATCTCACCAAATTTCTCATATACATGGTTTTTAGTTACTTGTTTCATGGAACCTGCGGAGACAGGTTCCATGTAGGAATGATGTCAGATAATGAATGTCATTAACACATGACTTGTGCCTGGTTAGGCGACCATGAATTGGATTCTTTGTTGCTATCAAATGATAATGATAACACAAATAGGAACAGTTTTGCGTTGGTTCTATGTCATAACAGCGTGCGTTTTTCGAGAACAAAAATACTCGTGCCCATGTCTTGTATCCGGTCCAAGTGTTATTCGCTGCCATTTTTCTTCACCTCTTCCTTCCTCCACGAAGAACTTTAGCTAGAAACGTCAAAGAACGCCAATCACTTCAGCATATATGCGGATTTTATCATTGCAGATCAGAAACATGTATGACCCATTGGGAGAAATACAATAGTGAGTAGTACATAATTTGGTATATAGGGCTTGATAAACTAAAATCTCGTACCCAGGCCATACATCTACTATGCTGCGTACGCAGCATATAACACATAGACACGTACGTAAGGTAGCTAGCACCCATTGAAGGATGCCAGTTTAGCGACAACTAGCAATGTCTATAAAATACACATCTGCAGGAAACACTCTGTTAACTCATTCAGTTATCGCAGAAGCTAAAGAGAAAGTGTCACTTTCTAACATCATATTGTTTGCAGCCAGGCTCACCAACCCTTATCTGTCCAGTATGGCTCTGCAACTTCAGTACTTGATTGTTAAGGAATGAAGATCCGAGACTTCTCAGCAAGCAAAAGCACAATACTCCCAATAAGTCATCACCTGCATACTAGTTACATGATGCTGATCCTTCCTTCAAATGTGTGTTAGCATTCATTGTTGTTAACACACGATGGACTGCTATACTATACTATACTATATTATACTACTCTATGTATGTGTATTATGTCTGTGTATGTCAATGTATGTATGTGTGTGTACTGAATGGTTGGAGAGAAAAAAATTTGCAGGGCTGAAATTTTATGGTCTATTTTTGTGTCAAATCCTCATGTGCATCATACACATGTAGGCAAAGGCATATGCAGAGGATCCTCTTATATGGCATGGAGGTATGAAGGCCAAATGGATTGATGAACTTTTCATTGCACTGGAACAAGCTCGTGCAAATATACACTTGATCACACTACCATTATTCTTGATGCACGGAGGTATTGACAGGCTTGTACCCATTTCTGCATCACATTTCGTAAGGTCTAATGTTGGTTCACAGGATGTAACATTTGAGGTTGGTGCAATTTTGTCATACATGTAGGTTACATTTGGAGTGATAATTAAAATATTAGTATTATATATGTACACACATGCAGAAGACAGAAACACCTGCAGTATCAATGCCAAAGCAAACGTGCAACAATTCTAATATATTTAGAGTGTAGCATATTCATGTATACATGTATGTGTACATTGTATTGTGGAACAGTGAAAAGTGTGTGTTAGATCAATGCATTAATATGCAGTAAATCATATAGGGTACACAGTTTGTTGCATTACTAATGCATTAAATGTAAGATATTGGTTTAAATAATACACAGCCTTTGCTTAAGCTATTTTAAGCAAATGATGGCTTTGTAAAGAAAAATTATCATTATTTGCTGTACAAATACCTACACTTTTATGTGTACTCATAGGTATTTTGTCAAAACCATCATGAAATTCTCCATGACAAGGATCAAGACAGAGCAGCCCAGCTTATTGCAGACTGGATCTTGACTCGTTGTGGGCAGTAATAACATTGTTGGATGATAGTGGTGTTGAATTTGCATTTGAGAACTATGCACTATTCTCACCTAGATGGGAAATATGCATGTATATAATCAATTCTTCATCGTGTGACTAATTTCGTATTGCATGTGTACCACTGTGTATATTAATTATATATAACTTTAGCTGATAATGTAAACAATTGCACTATCAATATTAATATTTCCATGTCAATCCTAATCCATTCCTGCTTTGATTGAAATTGCACATCCCAGTGCAATTCTTTGCCATGGTGTGGTATAATGTGAAATTGCATTAAATGGCATTTGTGGTAAGTTACAGTAATTCATATTAGTCCACAGAGAGCAACAATTCTGTAATTGGGGCAGTGCAAGAGAAAACTGGGCTTATGTGATTTTTAACATTTCTTCAATTCATTTTGCAGTATCGTTGCGACCTTTAAAGCTCTGTCCTTCAAACTTACTACATATATTACCGGACCATTTTACTACTGCATTTTGTTGTCGAATGTTTTTTATTTACTCCCTGGGGGGTCCTCATGATTAAACAACCAGAACAGTTAGATTTCAATGGATCTCGATGAAAGAATGCCTTTTCGCGTTCAAATTTGCAGCACATGTACATCACTGCACCCGCTATTTTTTCCGCCTTTTCGTTTGAGATGTGATGAGCGGTTACAAAACCGCGGCGTTTGAAAGTTGTCGTTCATTTCTCTTCCGATTGCTCCGCCATTGTGCCGTCATTGCTATTTTAACCCCGTGACTGCGAGACACTGCCCATCAAGTGCCCCACCCTCCCTCGAATCGATAGCCTAGGCCATCCGGAGGTGGACCTGACATTTTGCAAGTTGCTTGTCACGTGAGCATCACTAGGTTACACCGGTCTGCGTCAGTCTCCATCAGTTGCGTAAACGAGTTGGGAGTTTACGGTGGCGCGTGGCGACATGAAAACGTCGAATTGATCGAGCCTACGTGATCCAAAGGCTAAGATAACGTGCATAAGCTCAAACCCTTTTGCAATCACGTATTGTAGTTGAGCTTGTATGGTTGTTCATTTCTACGAGGGTGATTGGTTTTTTTTTTTTTTTTTTTTTCTCGGACACAGGCCACACGTGCTGTCGCTCGTGTATTTGTGACTGAGATATAATCGATAGACGTCATCCTACTTAAACTCAGCGTTTGTGTTTACTGCAAGGTATACATGAAGACGATTTGGAATGGTACGTTACCCTGGTAGTTTACACCCATGCCAGTTTAAAATCCGGTATTATGGAGACTGTTGCCTGTGAGCAGCAAAGCGATGACCAATCAGTTTACACCACTAGCTGATGGCATAACATACAATATGTCAGTATTATATGGCCACAATGGTGCTGTTGACAATACTCTGACCCCCAAAATTTATGCCTTCAACACATTGAAAATCTTGTACACACAATTGTCTGTATGATGTGTACATTGACTATGTAGTCCCTCACTACAAGTCGCACACAAAATAACTGTGTGCACACACTCCCACACAAAAATATCACAGTTCTTGGGGGTAAGCAGTATGCAGTGTGTCCCTTCATATGGCTTGCTTGCATTCAGACCACTCGGGTATGCTTGCTCCTATTAGATGCACTTGTATGTGTTGCCTGTGTCTGTGCATGTGTGTATTGAGGTACTTTTATTTATGTCATTGTGGGGGCTCCTCCTCAGCCTTGTTTGTTAGGCCTCTTGTCTGTAGCTAGAGGTTCAGTCAAAGAACCTGTGGTGTTGGATAGTGTACATGTGCATGCATGCACGTCTGCATGTGTGTGTGTGTGTGTGCAAGTGTGTGTGTGTGTATGTGTGTTCATGCATGCACTCGTGCGCATGTGTGTATGTGTGTGCATGTATGGTTATTTCTGTGTGTGCATGTGTTTTCACATACATGTATGTGTGTGCATGTGTGTGTGCATGTGTTTTCACATACATGTATGTGTGTGCATGTGTGTGTGCATGTGTTTTCACATACATGTATGTGTGTGCATGTGTGTATGAGGTACTTTAAGCATTGCTGAACAATTTTTATGTCATTGTGGGGGCTCTCCTCAGCCTTGTTTGTTACGTCTCTTGTTTGTAGCTAGAGGTATGTGTATATGTATGTGTGTGTGTGCATGTGTGTATGACGGTATGTGTGTGTGTGTGTGTGTGTGTGTGTGTGTGTGTGTGTGTGTGTGTGTGTGTGTGTGTGTGTGTGTGTGTGTGTGTGTGTGTGTGTGTGTGAATATACCGGTATATGTGTGTGTGCATGCATGTGTGTGTTTTTGTGTGTGCATGTGTGAGAGTATCTGTGTGTATGTGTGTGTATGCATAGACATAAAAGTATAATGCATTGGAAGACATGCTTGGGGAGGTGGGAGGGACTTAATGGTAGGTTTTGACCTTATAAAACCCACTGTGTTATGGTTTTGACTCATCATGAGGGGCTAGGAGGCTTTATAAGCTATGGTGTGTTATTCATTGTGTAGTGTGTACATGTATGGATGTGAGTGTGGTGTGCATATGTGTGCATGTGTGTATGCATGAGAGTATGTGTGTGTATTTGTGTGTGCAAGTGTGTATGTGTATGTGGAGGGGATATTTTCTGCTGGAGGGGGACAGAATCTGCTAGTGTATTGTGTCCTTGGGGGACATGATTTGTAAGCTGGTTATGTGCAGATTCTACTAGCAGATTTTGTCCAGGGGAACAATTTCAGTGCACAATGTTGTTGCATAGCTGATAGAATACAATGAGCCAATAGGTGTAGTGTTCTGACTAAAATTGCATTATGTCCATACAATTGTGTTTTGATACAAAACACCAATCCAACAGCCACTGGTGCTGCCAAACTACTACAGTGCTACTTGTACAGGCCAAGCTTGTACTCATGTGTTTGTCAGTGGTTGATATGGGGATGGGGTAGATGTGACTTTGAGGCATACAGCATTCTGTTTGCCTTTGTACATAAATTCATAGTGCATTGTGTGTTTGAGGTCAGCAACCTGCCCACAGTCAGTCCCCCTTCTCTAAACTCTGCTACTGAACATCTTGACCTGGATACTACCACAAATTACAAGTGTGTGTGTACAAGATTTCCAATGTGTAGAAGGCATAAATTTTGGGGGTCTGAGTATTGTCAACAGCACCATTGTGGCCATATAATACTGACATATTGTATGTTATGCCATCAGCTAGTGGTGTAAACTGATTGGTCATCGCTTTGCTGCTCACAGGCAACAGTCTCCATAATACCGGATTTTAAACTGGCATGGGTGTAAACTACCAGGGTAACGTACCATTCCAAATCGTCTTCATGTATACCTTGCAGTAAACACAAACGCTGAGTTTAAGTAGGATGACGTCTATCGATTATGTCTCAGTCACAAATACACGAGCGACAGCACGTGTGGCCTGTGTCCGAGAAAAAAAAAAAAAAAAAACGAATCACCCTCGTAGAAATGAACAACCATACAAGCTCAACTACAATACGTGATTGCAAAAGGGTTTGAGCTTATGCACGTTATCTTAGCCTTTGGATCACGTAGGCTCGATCAATTCGACGTTTTCATGTCGCCACGCGCCACCGTAAACTCCCAACTCGTTTACGCAACTGATGGAGACTGACGCAGACCGGTGTAACCTAGTGATGCTCACGTGACAAGCAACTTGCAAAATGTCAGGTCCACCTCCGGATGGCCTGGGCTATCGATTCGAGGGAGGGTGGGGCACTTGATGGGCAGTGTCTCGCAGTCACGGGGTTAAAATAGCAATGACGGCACAATGGCGGAGCAATCGGAAGAGAAATGAACGACAACTTTCAAACGCCGCGGTTTTGTAACCGCTCATCACATCTCAAACGAAAAGGCGGAAAAAATAGCGGGTGCAGTGATGTACATGTGCTGCAAATTTGAACGCGAAAAGGCATTCTTTCATCGAGATCCATTGAAATCTAACTGTTCTGGTTGTTTAATCATGAGGACCCCCCAGGGAGTAAATAAAAAACATTCGACAACAAAATGCAGTAGTAAAATGGTCCGGTAATATATGTAGTAAGTTTGAAGGACAGAGCTTTAAAGGTCGCAACGATACTGCAAAATGAATTGAAGAAATGTTAAAAATCACATAAGCCCAGTTTTCTCTTGCACTGCCCCAATTATGTTTATAACGGTATAGTCATTTGTGATTGGAAGGTACAGTGGGCTATCAAAAAGTAGGGTGTGCTGCCTACACTGCCTACATATAGGAGAGATACATGTTGTACTGGTCACAAGGCTCTCCTTCAAGCTGATTTCTTCTGTTGAACTTCACACGCTCGAAGATGACGTTGCTTCGGACCTGAAAATCCTCGTCAAGATTCTCGAGGACTTAACTGTAGGTTTCCTTCTCAGTGGCTGACCTGTTTGTCTCTAACTGTTCATCCTGGCCAGACGCAACATGAAATTATTGAAAGCAGTGTTTCCATTGACTCCAGTCATTGGGGTTCTTGAAATCAAAGGCTCCTGGTAGTTGCAATGGAAATTCTGCTATGATTGGACACTGCAACTACTTCCGACACCATGTAGAGTTTGATTCAAATCTAAAAAAGAGCCCTCCCTCATGCACATGTGCAAATATACAAGATACATGTATGGTTCATGCCACAATAGGATGCCTCTTCAGATCCCCTACATGACTAAGTACACACGTGATACTTCAATACTTATGGTCAGGTGACTTATTTGCGTACGACAGTGGCATGTTATAATAAAAGTGAATCATGCACAATAGTGGATATGCATCCGTCTTACCTATTGACACTACATGCATTTTGATAGAGGTGGAAGAGCAATAAAACAATTTAGAAAGCTGAACTAAGTGGTTCCAAATTAGGCAATGTACCAATGTGTAGCAGAGATATACTACAGTCAGATTAAATAGGACCATATTTATTTTTTGGTATTTACATTGTTTTCTTACTTTTGTGCCAGTACTGACTTAAATCAAACAAATGAGAATAAGACTATCTTAGGGTGTATGTGTAAGCAGAAAATATACAATTGAACTAGATATCATAGAAATTGGAATGACTATGTTAGCAAAGAAATCACCTGCTTTACAAACTCCAATATACCACATGAGTTTGCAGAGAGTACCAGCTGGCTATCCACCTTTGAAATAGAATAATAGTGATTCAATACTGTTCCTTTCTCCAAATTTCCACTGTTGCATGCCATCACCATTGAACATCTCAGTGAGTCTTAAAACATTTGCTGTACTTGCAGTTGAAGTGCCTGTTAGGAAACGATGAGGAAGTGAACACGTCATAATTACACAAGTACCATCCAGTTGATATTCCAAAATCCATAGTTGATTTTTATTTATGAAGTTGTCATTGTGACTGGAGAATCAGTAGAAGTGTCGGCATTGTAAGATAAAAACTCTCCTACTCTGTTGGTTTTTTTGTATACACATATAAGCTGGAATCAAAAATGACCAAGTGAATTAAAGTCATACAAATTATACTAAACATAACTAACTCACTGTTTTCGTAATTTTGCTAGTACATACATGTACATGTAACTCTCCAGTGCTTTGAATGGAAAGCGGAGACTAATCAGCAATTGGTTCTATGCATCCAAGATAATCCTCAGTTTTCGCTGGCCGTATAGAGTTCCTCTCTCTTATCCAGAACTGGCAATTATTTGAATCAGTTAAACAAACTTTATTGCTTTGTAAAATTTTATCTCTCCATGGGCTCCTTATGATAAAACTCTTATCTGGCTGAAAATCTATCAACCACAGCTGGCTATCAAGAGCATGGCTTTCCCCTTGCAATTTACATACCACACTGTCCTTAATACTGTCATATGATTGCAAACAGCATTGATGCTTGATGAGGGTGTGACTCTGATACTGGCCATATTTGAAGTAATCACATGTAAACATTAAAACATGATTACATGGTATTTCATCATATGTGCAGCAAGATTAATATTATTGTGGAGTCATTATAGTAAATCTAGTCTCTAAAACCAACAACGTTTATCTATCAATTGTATAAACTTTTTCCTAGACCATTTCTCTCTATTGGATTCGAGCTTGGTGCTCAATCTAATTTCAGCGCTGGGAGTACAAATTATGCCAACTCATATTCTATGAGACACCAATGTCCTCTACAACTTGTTTCTTACGCACTGGAAACTAGCTATAGGCTATCCATCATGGAGTTACAGTGGCCTGAATTTTTAATTACGCAAACATTTTAATAAAACACATGTAGCATGCGTCATTTTTGATGCTCCTTCCTGGAAATATTTTATGTGCTAGGTTCCTTTTCGCTGCCACAACTCCATATGTTGTCTTAATGTGTGAGTAAGCAGTGAAGCTAAATCTTGCTGCAATTAGAACACTGGTATATACATAACATGTTATACGTTTATACTAAGTGCTTTTAAATGATAGTAAAGATATATGGAATGTTCCACGAACCTTGCTAATTTTATATTATTTGGGATCGTGACACTGAAAAGGGGTCTTATGCACATATATTTTCATTTCTACGAGACCTATGTCCTCTATAACTTCTTTCTTACACACTAGATTTAGTCTGTCCATCATAGAGTTACAGTGACCAGAATTTTTAATCACGCGTACATTTTAATTGCACGCGTCAACTTTGTGTGAAAATTTTCACACAAAGTTGATTATTTTGTGCTAGTTCCCTTTTTCGCTGCCACGAACTATATATGGGATAGCTCACGAAAAAATTTCGTGGCCCAAACTGATGCTTTTAAAAAACCATTGCGTTTGAATCGTTATAACGTCCAAACTGTACCCCCCTATCGCAGTCCTATTATCCTGACTTCATACTACACCATTTCTGTATGTATGAATACATTTCGGGGTCTTATGCCAAAATTTTAATGTTCAATATTCCACAGGGTTTGAACCCACCAAACCGTTCGGCATGAACAGGTTATGGCTGATTCAAACCCTATGGGGTATCTGACGTTGAAATACTGGCACGGAGCAGATAAGTCACCAAGATGTATGGGCTTGAAATTAGGACGTCGATAACGTTGACCATTCAGAAGTTATGATTAAAATGCAATGGATTTTTATTATATTTAGGTCATGAAATTTTGTCGTGAACTGTGCTGTATATATAATACATGTATATAATTATATGGGGTCGTGGCAGCAAAAAGGGACCTAGCGCATATCATAACATTTTCCAGGAAGGAATTTCAAAGCCGACGTGTGCAATTTATATATACTCGTACTTACAAAGCAACTCCACGATGGACAGACTTATTTCCGGTGCGTAAGAAAGAAGTTGTAGAGGACATAGCAGTTTCTTAGAAAAATGAAATAGTTTGAAACTTGAACAATATGCCTTTCTAGCTGCCACGATCCTATATAGCATCCAAATCAAATCGATATGTGGGATCGTGGCAGCGAAAAGGGACCTATATAGCGCATAGTTCAGTTTCAAATTCGAATTTTCATTTTCTAAGAGACTGGCACAGACTGCTATGTCCTGTCCAACTTCTTTCTTATGCACTGTCTGAACATCGTGGAGTTAAAGTGGTCTGAATTTTTAATTACGCGTCCATTGTAAGTTGGTGCTCTTTCTTACAATATGCACTAGGTCCCTTTTCACTTGCACGACCCCCATATCTTCGGAACTGTTGCGGCTATAGACTTCATATTTTCATCACTTCATACTATGCAGTTACGTGTAATCACAGTTTGATGCCTTGCACCGACTTAATTTACGAAGTCTGATACCCCATGGGGTTCAAATGGCCACATCTTTAGGTAGATCAAACTGCCTTATATGTAGAGGGGCCCTGTCGCAACTGTTTGTTAATTTTTATCCGCTACGGAGATATACCTTAGCAAGGTTCATGCACAGGTTCCCACTCAATTCGCAGCAATGATTTAGTCTGAAGATCAGGAACTACGGTAGTAGTGTCTATATAGGAATTGACCCGGGTCGTGAAATCATTTTAAATACGCTACCCGCGTATAACTCGCGTACCAAGAAATGGATAGTGTAGTTCTTTGTTACTATCAAACCAGAAGGCAAAGACGGTCATTTTAATGCTTTGTTCCAGCGTTATAACTGTTTGCTTTAAGAGAACAAACAACGTTTTTCAACGTCCCCAGGCCAATCCTCCGTCGTCGTCGTCGTCGTCGTCGTCATCGGATTACAACTCGGTATAGGAATGGTTTTAAAGAGCGCCAATTATACCAATAGCTTTAGAATCTCCTGGAAGGACATCTTCAGGTATCAGATATAGCCTAAAACTGATTACGTAATCATTACGTATATGGAGTGCTATATTTAACCGTTCCCATGGCGACATTCACGTTTATTTAGAACTAGCGTGTACCTGATTATTCGTCTCGCTGTTATTCGTCTCGCTATTCGATGAACAGTTGGTCTACCTCCTAGCTCCTCTTTTTTTACTGTTTTACCAAATGTTGCATATATAATCTACCACCTGTTCTAACATACGGTTACTACGCAACCTCTATAACATGCCCGCGCAATACCAATGTTTTATTTTATGTCAGATAGTAACTACATGTTCTCGGCCTGTACGATGAGACTTGAGAGTGAACCACGATAGCGTTGCTTTATTCTTTCTGCATGTGATGACATTATTACCTGTACAGGCATATAGGTTTTGTGGTATGCATGGTCGCTACGTACGCGTTGCTATGTACTTTTGTGGGAGGTGTTCGTTCCTATTGGTCGCTAGGTACGCGCACATACCTAGCAACCAATAGGCGCTAGGATATAAATGAGTTACGCGGACGTACGTACGTACGTTGGAAATTATTGTATTAGATTGTGCAGCGTTATAAACAGGTGGGATTTCATTTGAGCACAGTTTTGTTCACCACTTTTGGCTAGCGAAGTTTTTTTTTTTCTTCAAAATGCCTTCGCGTTAACAAAAGAGAGCTGACGACGAGAGAGATACCTCCAAAAAAAAATAGAGGAAACAAGTAAAGAAAATCATTCTCTAACGAGAAAGATGGTGGGACTGATATAGGAATTGGAGGCAAAGGTGGTGTAAAAAGGAAGGGAACAAGGTTTTGGGAAAAGAAAATGAGACAAAAATCCTATATTTAGCACATGTAAATGTAACAGAACCAAAAGAAGTGCTAAATATAGGATTTTTGTTTCATTTTTCTTTTCCCCAAACCTTTTTACACCACCTTTGCCTCCAATTCCTATATCCCACCAACTTTATCGTTAGAGAATGTTTTTCTTTACTTCCACGTGGGCAGTGGCAGATCGATACACGATTTATAATAAAACGGGAGTTGGAGGAGGCAACCGACGCCACAGGAGAGGAAGGGGAAAATTAAGCGCGTGGGAATAATGCATGTCATGATTATATACTCTCTAGTTAATTGATGTACTAATTATTCTGCAAGTGACGTAATATATCAAAAGTGCACCCCCCCCCCCCCCCCCCCCCCCCAGCAGTGTAAGACACCAAAATGTAATTCGGCGTACAGAAATTGTATACCATATGAAGTGTTGATAATAGAAAGTCGGTAGCGTTAATGTTTAATCTCCCGCAATCCTTATTTAAGGATGGCCATCCTTAAATAAGGATGATGACCACTTTCTAAAAGAATGATCTACACTTGGTGCTTTGTTTTATATTAGTGATTCACTAGATTCAAGATCATTCAGATCAGCGATATTGCCGCGATTAAAACAGGTTTGGCTTGCTCAAAAACCGGTATTACAGTGTAAATACGGCGAAACCACCATTTGCCGCTGGCGATATATATAGTAGAGCAAATTAAAGGTTTCTGGTAGCTCTAGGAGTAGAATGTACACTGTCAGATGGATCTGTGGAACAATATCCACGGCGTCGACAATCTACGCTCATACTTTCAAAGATCGAAGCGATTGCATACACTCGAAAGCGTCAAGCTAAGCAACCCTCCTCGAGTCTGATTAATTGGAACTAAGCTATAACACATATATATCGTATGACACTTGGCAATGCTTCCTAAATCTCCCTAACCCCCCCCCCCCCCACACACATACACACACTATGCCCATTGTACATGGTACTGTACTCAATGATAGGACTAGAAAGCACACCATTCGATGGAGCAGCGGCAGAACAACCACATGCAGTGCACGTGGTTTCAGTGAGGCTAAGGTACGTCCTGCACGCTGGTGTTGAGCATCTACATCAGTATGCGTCATTGTACAAATGCTTGATATTAATTTTGAAGTGTTATGGTGTAAATAATATAAACCACAAGATATTTCTTCGACAAATCTGGTTGCGAGTATAGCTGGGTCAATTGATTATCAGAGAAAATCAAGAGTTTTAGAACCATTATGTTTTTTTTTATGGTCAATAATCTCTACTGTTGTGATCCTTATTTAAGGATGGTGCATGTCAATCCTTAAATAAGGATGTGCCACTTCCTTCCTGTTTTACCACATGGACATTGATCATATTGACATCATTTAAAGTTTGTTATAGAGGCTAATCAGTGTACAATTGACCAATAACATTTATTTTATCTTACTTGCTTGGTTAGCAAAAATACGCAATGTAAAAGATGATCCTTATTTTAGGATAATGACATCCTTAAAAAGAAGGATTTTTCCCTGGAGATTAAACATTAACAGTTCGTGCAGAAGATAAATCGATTTGACTTGGATGCCAAAATGCACACGGGTTCAAAATCTGGTACAAGGTTTCATAATACATGTAGATACTCTATCTTAACACACTTCATAATGTTGAATAGCTATTCGTTATTTACAATATTCATGGACATCAATACCATAATACAATGGAATCAATAAATAACATACCACCTGACGAAATATAACTTTTTTGCGATTATCTCCCATGTGATAAAATGTGTGGCCACATAACATCTCACGTTTTAATTCTGGGTGCTCAAATATCATCATTTTTGGGTACTTCTTTGGCACAATGAACGATCCATCAAATGCCCACTGCTGAGCTTCCTCATCGCAGCGATCACTTGCGCTAACTAACTTCTCCGTACTTAGTCCATCAAACTGCAATGCCTTTCCATTAAAAAAAAAAACAATTAAAAAATATTTCCCAACCATGTCATCCAAGTATGGAGTATACCATTGCTGGCTATCACATGGTGGATCCTTAATGGTATTGAATGTTAAATGGTTCTGATCTGTTAGTTCCAGCACAGACCAATCAATTTGCTTTATTATGTACATTGGAATCATGAACTGCAATGACAATAAAATCCATGTTGAATCTTTGTAAACATGGTAACAAGAATTGAGACAGAACACTGAATATTTCTAAATTTCAGTCAAACTTGCTCCTGCATGTATCCCCACCTCATTCCAATTATTCTCTTATATCACCTATAAAGGGTCCAGATTAATGAACACATGCATCCACTGTACTCATATAAGTGATGTGAATTGAAGCCAATATGATGTCGTCCCTCCACAGCACCAGGAAACTAAGTATGTAATTCTAAACTGCTTACCCACATAATGGTAAACTTTGTATTAGGCATCACTACTAACCAGAAACAGCAGAAAAATCTAATGTAAAAGTTCATGCAAACATAGTTGCTGCTGTATTAAGAAGACAAGGGCACAAACCATCCCCTCTCAGCCCATAGATCGTTGAACATACTTAAATCAATACCAAAGGATAGATAGGTTATGGCAATTTATTTAGCTGAACATCTATGTAAACTTACACTTGCTTGGAGACTGCAATATTCTAACTCTTGTGTCGAATTCTTTTGTGCACACTGCACATCACTACAACCATTACGGATGCAAAGGGCAACTTGACATCCATAAGAGACAATTTTATTGTCTTCAATCAGCCACAGTTGATCTGGACTACCAAAAAGATCTTGCATAACAATATGCACTACACCCGTGTTATTAATGCATGCCAGTGCTTGCTTTGCAAGTTTTGAAACAATCAGAAATGAGCCATCTGTCTGATCATCCAGACACCATAACTGCCTATCATCTGGAACGTAACCCATTGTTTCCATACTTAATTGTCCATCTTTGACATAAGTTAGAACAGTTCCATTGTGCAAACACTTGATGTAGTATTCCATTCTTGTCTACGATCCATGTGGGTGAGATAGGTTAATAATAATAACTACATCACTCATTATTTGGTGTTGATCACATCATGTCCGAGCGTGATTATAGAGTTAGTTGTGCATGCACATGAATTGCACACTTCAAACTCACTAAGATGTATAAATAGACAATACACAACTTTTGTGGACACTGTCCTACTTTGTACATGTATCGTGCAACATGTCAGCAATGCATGGCTATATCTTGACCCATGAGATACATACTAAGAACTACAGTTTATTATGAAGTAATTAATAGCTCGGAACAGTGGAAAATTACAGACATTCATTGGGTACCATAATGAATTGTTAAAGCAACGTTGTGTAGATAATGAAGTTGTTAAACCAACTGTTAAAAAGATGTGTAAACCCGATTATGCAACCTTTCTAGAGGTAATCTGTTGCATGGGTGGAGCCTAATCGGGTTTTCTTACCTTATAAATTTAATTTCTTCTAACCTTCCTGGGGTCGTGCCACAAATATTGGCTGTTAAAGGTAGGCGCCATGAATGTTTCGGGCACAAATTGACGACATCCTTTGTGTTTTCATTTGTTTATGTACATGCACGCATGCACGTGTGAGTTTGTGTTGTGTTTTCTATAGATTTAAGATGTAGTTGCCGCACAGCCTGCATGCAATATAGACTAACGCGATGCTCGCAAACAAACGTCACCTACCTGATGCGCGATAAATGGAAGCAAGCAATAAAACTTACCGGTATAGAACAGGTATTCTCGGTGCGAGTCGGTTGATTTTCCCGCTAAGGCCAAACACACTGTCATCTCAAACAAACCTTGCTATGTTGCGTGCGTGCGTCCAAATCGATTAGCATTGTACGTGTACATTAATCACCACTATGGAAGCGCCGTGCTCTAGTCAGGAAGTTTTTGGATTTGAAGCAGAAGTTGGAGGTCATTAACGAAGTTAAACTGGGTAGATCTAGTCTCGTACCCAGACCCTCCTGGTTCCCACAGCTGCGGGTGGATTACATCACCGCTACCCAGACCCTGGTTCCCACAGCTGCGGGTGGATTACATCACCGCTACGTGGAAAGAGGGTCTGGAAGAATGCTCACATCCAGTCGTTCCGTGTGTGCCTGATTTTAGGCGCACAATCAGAATGCAGAGCACTCGTGACGTCACGCATGGTGTACTTTTTAACACTAATTTGAAAACTCATTTGTTAATAGTTATTGCTATTGGTTAGTCCAATAACATGGATATTGAAGCAGCTATCGTATGTGCTAGCGAGAGATTGGGCTACACCTCAATACGTCCTAACCAGCACAAAGCTGTTAGGAGCTTTATGGACCACAAGGACGTGTTTATAAGCCTTCCTACAGGTAGCGGGAAATCGTTTTTTGTTTCGCAGTGCTACCCTTGGAGTGTCGTGATAGTTGTGTCACCGCTAATTGCTTTGATGAAAGATCAGGTACAAGATAATCGCATTGCACGTGCATTTTGTTCAGGTGTACTGGGACATGTTCCTGTACATCTGTGTTTATAGGTAGGAAATCTTAACGCGAAAGGGTTGAAGGCAGCCTATTTGAGTAGTCAGTCAGACGATAAAGGGCAGCATGGCTCTCATTATTATTGTTTGGGTGTTTGTTTGCTCCAAGGTGGCTAACTGCATCTTTGATAAGATGGTTCAAATGCTCCATACGGAGATCCGCTGGAATGTTTTTTTTTTAGCATTTGCTCTGCATGTCTTGGTGGGAGGGTGTAATAGTTTTGCATCAAAAAGATGAAGGCTTCAATACAATAGTTCTTATGACCTGTGGCCCGAAAGATGATTATAAAATATTTCCAACATCGTAGTACTCTAGTTCCATCACCTTCCTTTATGGCATCCTTAAACTCCAGTAGAAGCAAACCTACATGTAAGGATATAGGGTTTCTCTTGCATGTTCCAAAACGTTGTCATTTTGTCCACTGGCTTTTTTTGACTGCTTGGTAAAGGAAACACAGACAGCCTGACTGCACAATGTCTCCACAATACTCCTCACAGCTGCTATAGGATCAGCAAAAGATAGTATCTTGTCAGATAGCTGCCTTGTGTTTGCAACACCCACATTCTGAACAGCAGCTGCTAAAGGCGTTTCTTCACTAGCAAAGGCAAACCGGATCGATCCGCATTGTGGTCAATGAATTTAATCAGTGAGTACATTGATCCATATACACTGATTAAATTCATTGACCACAATGCGGATCGATCCGGTTTGCCTTTGCTAGTGAAGAAACGCCTTAAGACATGACCCACTACCACAAGTTCTAGAAATTCCTCACAAGCAGTGAGGTCTTTGGTGACATCAGACACTACATTACGCCTGTTTATGACATTCCTTAGCTGGAATAGCGATCCTCCATCAATAGTTGATGTACAGTCTTCTCCATATCACCTGTGGTGGTGAATTCATACCAATGAATATCATTAACACATGGCTCTGTGTAGTCTACTCTTCATTACTATCATGTACACACCATCTAAACCCTCCCCTTTCACATGCAAGCTTCACCATACACTACCTTCATGTAACTGCACAGTTTTGTGTGCCAGTCTTCAATGATAGGAATAAGTCCCTCACACACTCCCATCCATTTACTGAGTTTGAGAGAATACCTTGGCCACAACGAATTCTGGCAGCTGTCAACTGGTCACCACCAATCAGAATGTGGTAGAAGTGGTCAATATTGAGGGTGACAACTTCTGACCCTCCACTTTCAGTATTGACTTGGAAGGTCTGGACACTTGTGGTTTATGGAATGTATTTATGCAATTCATCTACAATATCTATACCATGTCATTGTAGTTTGCAGCAATCCATACATACTTCTAAGCGCGCGTGAATTGAATTATATGAGCGATAACAAATGAGTGTCGCTGTGACACCTATGACGTCACGCTTACGATGACATAACATCTATCATGTATTAATCGAACGCCCACGCAGAACGACTGGATGCGAGCATTCTTCCAGACCCTCTTTCCACGTAGCGGTGATGTAATCCACCCGCAGCTGTGGGAACCAGGGTCTGGGTACGAGACTAGGGTAGATCACCGCAGGAGGTTGCCACATCCTTCGGAATTTCAGTAAGCCAAGTACCGGTATATAAGATATACAAGGCTAGAGAGGGGATTGCCAACAATCAGAAAGATACCAGCATTCAAAAGACCTCGAAAATCTTGAAGCGAAAGGGTAAACATCCTGAAGTGGATCAAGCTGTTTTTGAGTGGCTTTGCTTCATTCATAATCTAAGAGGAAGTAGGGGACCTTTACCCGCATCCAGAAGCATGATACAAGCTAGGGCCAACTAGGCGAGATAGTGTGGGCCTGTGTGGCGCCGCAGGCGCCCACGCATAGCCAAGATGGCGATCATTGAGGAGAGACGAGTTAGTAAGTTTCAATGAAGAGTGTCGGGAGGGAGGGACGGGTGCAATTTGAGGGCGGATTCGGAGAGGGGGTGAAAAGTTGGGTCGGCCGCGGCGTAGCGGGCCTTCGGCCCCCCCTAATGCCCTAAGCCCTAATTTTTCTTCCTCACGACCACAGTCCTTCGGACTGTTTATGATTATGAAGCTAAATTACGAAACATTTCTGCATTCAATGCTTCGGATGGTTGGTTATGGCGATGGCGTTGGAGATTTAGTATTTGTGGCACGACCCCAGGAAGGTTAGAAGAAATAAAATTAATAAGGTAAGAAAACCCGATTAGACTCCACCCATGCAACAGATGACCTCTAGAAAGGTTACGTAATAGGAAGTGACTTCGGGTTTACACATCTTTTTAACAGTTGATTTAAACACTTCATTATCTACACCACGTTGCGTTAACAAATCAATTATGGTACCCCAAAAATGCAATGAATGTCTGTAATTTTCCACTGTTCCGAGCTGTTACTTTCCACTGTTCCGAGCCGGGAGTGTAATTGTTACGAGTAATATATTCATTTGCTAATGATTCAAAATAGCGACGTTACTAAGCTGCTTTCAACTTTTAGCTGTTTTTGTACGTTGTATTGAACGATACAAGTACGTAAAGAGGCTGATTCTACAAGTTAATAAAAACATTCTCTAACGAGAGAGTTGTTGGTATATAGGATTTACCAATGGTGGTGTAAAAAGCATGGAAACAAGAGTAACATAAATATTATTGGAAAATTGAAATAGGCCTATATTTAGCCCATTATTCAGGCATGTGTGTTGTATTGTGTGCTAAATATAGGCCTATTTCAATTTTCCAATAATATTTATGTTACTCTTGTTTCCATGCTTTTTACACCACCATTGGTCAATCCTATATACCAACAACTCTCTCGTTAGAGAATGTTTTTATTTACTTGTTTCATAAGTTTTTTTTCACCCTGTCATAGCAGTATCATAGTCAATAATCAAATGTAGGAAGAGGATGGATGATCCCCTTTATCTCTTAATGCCAGAACAAATAACTTTAATAGTACTGCTGGTGGTGGGGGCAGGGCTGATGGTGGGGGCAGGGCTGATGGTGCAGGGAGGAGCGCCGGTGGGGGCAGCGCTGGTGGTGCTGGCGGGAGTAGCTGCTGGTGGTGGTGTGGGCAGTGCTGCTGGTGGTGGTGGCAGAAGCGGGGCTTCTGGAGGTGGTGGGGTGAAGGGGAGAGGAGTTGGAGGATGAATGTACTGTTCCTCCTCCGACCCCTCGTTGGTGAAAAACCCGCAAAGGTCGTCAGCCATCTACATATACGTAACAGAGAGTATGATTAAATTATTACTTCTTTATTTTTTAAAGCAAAGTGCAAAGCCTTTACACATGCACATAGAGTATTATTAAATTTTTGCCTCTTTTTGCTAAGTGCACTATTCAGCGGATGAGTGGCTTTTATACCTGCAAAGCCTTAACACGTGTGCAGACTGTGAGTCCAATTCCATCATATTAATGACAGGGAGGGAAGGGGTGTATACGTGTCAGTTGTGCTAAAATTCTATTGGTCAAATTTGATCCAGTAAAAATGGTCCCATCTAAACATGGAGGTGTAGCCTACATGCAGTTAAGTTGTATAGATGGGTAGTGTGGGAACTAAGGAAGTGAACTACATGGCAGCATGTAGATCGATTGATAAGGATATGTTCTCATGTGAGGTAATATCTGTGGACAGGGTCTGCAGCTTTATGAGTGTGGGCAGAAGGTCTGTTTTTATTTCACTACATAAATGTGAGTGTGCTGCTAGAAGTACCTCTAATGGTGGCTTATCTTACTTACTGCTGCACAGGCAGATCACTACCCCTAGGAGTAGCTTTTTCAAGACCACCATTATACTCCATTGGTGGCATGAGATTTGGATCCATACAAGGAGTAGCTATATGGAAAAGGATATTCTTGCAGCTATTTAGTTCACAGCCCTTGCAACTGTAACTATACTCATACAGTTGCAACATTCAAGGGTACATGGCTAGACGAGGAAGTCTTCAGATAAGGAAGCTTTATCAGATTAAAACAATAGACACTACTGTACACACAGTTGAGTCACCATGCATGTGAAGTGAATGGTTTTGTGCAGATCCGTGGTGTACATAGTCGGGCGGGCCCTACTACCTCCAGGTAGTAGGGTGACAAAATAACCCGACGAAACGCGGTAGTAGGGCCGCCCGACTATGCTGTACAAATTTTGCATGCACAGCTTTTTAATGTTAATACAACATGCTATAACATACCTTTGGGTGGTAGTGGTTGTTCTGTGACCCCTGCGGTACCGCGTCCTCTCGGCAGCACATTTAGCCAATCGGACAGCGGGATCATTCCAATACCGACTCCTTTCAGATGCTTAATGGTAGCTGATATTTCTCCCTTTTAGCAGCGCGATTTCCCTCGAGGTCCTCTTCATACCGCCGCCTTTTAGCAGCACGGTTCTCCTCAAGGTCCTCTTCATATCGCCGCCTTTAGTTTTAGCAGCACGTTCTCCTCGAGGTTCTTCATATCGCCGCCTTTGAGCAGCACGGTTCTCCTCGAGGTTCTTCATATCGCCGCCTTTGAGCAGCACGGTTCTCCTTGGGGTCCTCTTCGTATCGCCACCTTTTAGCAGATCGCTTAGATTCAATATCGGCCTTGTAGCTGTCGCGTACAGAGGCCTTCTTCATTTCGGGATCGGCCTTGTAGCTGTCGCGTATAGAGGCCTTCTTTTCGGGATCGGCCTTGCAGTTGTCGCGTACAGAGGCCGTCTTTTTGGGGGGGATTGGCCTTGTAGAGCGCTCGGGCTTTAGCTTTGTTCTCGTATTGCTTTTGGAGGTATTCCGCTCGTTGCTTAGATCTCTTCTTTTGCATTTTTAGAAAAAGAACTTCACTATTAGCCAAAGTAACAACTAATATATTAAACTGGAACACCAAATAAATTTAGTGCAGGTTAGAGTATTTATAACTGCCTAAAATTATTAATAAATAGAACTTGATATATGTATGTCTATATGACATATAAGGATAACGTGCCGGTAAATTTCGAAGCGATTGGTACTATTCCCGTCCTCCAAAACCGTTCCTAGCTCGAGTTATACCTTCCTAAGAAGAAGAAGACGACGACGATGGAGAATTATTTTAGGACTGGGCACGAGAAACAGGAAATTGTTTGTTTCTCTATAACCACACCGTTTTATGACACGGAACAAACGTAAAACTGTAGATCGTTGTGCTCTCATTCCATCGCGATAAAGAGATAAGCGATCCGTTTCTCCGTTGTCCCCCAGACGCTAGTGAAGTTTTATTAATGACATTCATCAACCCTCAATCAATCCTATATTGAACCTGCTGCCGCAGGTTCAGATATCAAATACATCGCTCGCTTAATCAATTAACACTGAAAATTCGGAGCGATTCCGTATACTTGCTGGAGAGCACAAATCGACGAACAAAAACGGTAACAAATATGGTACATTTTGGTGTTTTAAACCATAACGATTGATCGAAAGTTGGACGCGTAAGACTGAAAAGGTAAAGAAAGACATTGATGTGTTAGTCGCATACTTAAATTTGTTAGAAATCAATCCTCAGGCAGAAAATTAACGAAGAAGTGGATTGAGAGTGGGGTGGCTAAATCATTTAGAAACCAACAGTAGATGTTAATTAATAACTTGGTCCTTTCAGATTCACATTGCTACAAACATTCAAAAGGAATTTCTGCATTTGTCATTCCTTTACTTTTGCACCAGTGATAAACAAAATCAAGTGAATTTGAAACATATGAAAAAAATTATTAGGCCAAGTATCACCTTTGTAGAGTTGCTATAGCTAGAGAACGCGGAACTCCCATGACACGTGACAAGGTATGTAAAAGGCAGCCCTATAAATTCCCAGGAATTATCGATCTGACCGCATTCGCCATAATAGTTTGTACTTCCTAGAAGCCCTACGTGTACCTCTTAAAGTGATTGTTATAGGTGATTTGACTCAATAGCAGGTATGTGTTATTGTACTGTCGTATATCCTTGCAAAAGCGTAGTTTTATGTTCCTAATCGGTTCACAGTTAAAGTTTTTGAAATAATTATGGTGGCAGGTCCTGGGGTGCATTATTTTGAAGTGCGCGAGGGATTAATTGAAGCCGATCGCGATTAGTTGCGACCATTTTTAAAAATAGGATAGTAAACGTTTCGGGTCATTCACCAGACAACATTGAAATGTATATGCAAGAGATAGAACTGAAATAGGAAGAACAGGCAGAGATGGTCAGGATTTTTGAAAGGGGGGGGGGGGGGGGGGGGGGCACCAAAAATGAAAAGTTAGAATTAAGCGAGAAATGGGCGTGGTTCACCGAAAGGGGGTGGGTGCGGGAGGGGGATATGCCCTCTCCCGCGCGAAGCGCGGACGCTTTTGGTAGCTGTACGTTCAAAATGCAATTTAAAACGCTGTATTGCGCGAATGTGATGTCAAGATTTGACAAAATCAGGGGCGGATACAGGGTTTTCCAAAAGGGGGGGTTGAGACCCGCGATACGAAATGCGGGGGGGGGGGTGCTGTCCGCTTTAGACCCGACACGAAACGCGGGGGGACGGGGGGGGGGGGGGGCTGTCCATTTAAGCATTTAAGGCCCGATACGAAAAGCGGGGGGGGGGGTGTGCTGTCCAGCGCTTCAGGCCCGATACAAAAAGCGGGGAAGGGGGAGGGGCTGTTAAGCAGAAGAGGGGGCGTTACCATATATGAAAGGGTGGGGTTGCAACCCCCAAACCCCCCCCTGGATCCGCCTCTGTAAATGAATGGATGAAACAGCAAATGGCAAATTAATGCAAAGGATGCGTCTAATTAGTAACATCATGTTCTACACGCACATAAATTAGGTATTGGTACAAATGTCACAGCAATGTGTTATAGATTGCTGTATGTGTATGCCATCAAAGTGTTATAGTATACATCGACGCCTGCACATTGTTGTGTTTTTACAGTATGACTTCATATCTTCATCAACATGCATGTTCAGCCTGCCATAAAATAAGTGCGCTGTACCTGAGCTTCCATCTGTGGCGGATCCAAGAGGGGGGGGGGGGGCACCGGGGGCACGTGCCCCCCCCCTTTTGTTCGTGTAATTATATATTCATAGTACTTTTAAGTTTTTAAGTTCTGGTGGAATGCCATTTACCTTGTCAAATTGATTGGCTACTAAATCAAATTTTTAAATGCACTTACTAACACGTACAACTGAAATGTTACTGTGCAATGAAGACATCGCAGATTGCAGTTCAGGTGTTCTATATGGAGGTCGCAGGGGATATTCATACCTGGTTTACCATGAATATTTACAGTTCAGCTCCATTTAAGCTGGGCATGCATCCTGGGTGTAAACACAAAGCAGTACTGGAATAACAGTGTAATGCCTCAATGCTGTAGTTAGTTCTCTCAGTGGCTTTAAACAATGGTAGAAAATTTTTCCAACACCTTAAAAAGCAATCACCATCACCCGCCTTGATGGCATCATTAAATTTATCCAGTGGCCTACTTTGTACATGTATCGTGCAACATGTCAGCAATGCATGGCTATATCTTGACTCATGAGATACATACTAAGAACTACAGTATATTATGAAGTAATTAATAATATTTACAAGTAAATAAAAACTTTCTCTACGAGAAAGTTGGTGGGATATAGGATTTGATTATGACATTGGTGGTGTAAAAAGCAAGGAAACAAGGTCTTATCAGAAGGGAAAATGTCATAGTCCTATATTTAGCACACAAACAACACATGCCCTAGAAATGTGCTAAATATAGGACTATGACATTTTCCCTTCTGATAAGACCTTGTTTCCTTGCTTTTTACACCACCAATGTCATAATCAAATCCTATATCCCACCAACTTTCTCGTAGAGAATGTTTTTATTTACTTGTTTTCTTAATTTTTTTTTTCATACACATGCCGTTTATCTTTAGATACCGTAATTAAATTATACAAGACATAGGAGGCTGATAGTCGATTGTTTATCAAAGTATTATATTATATAAAAGCGAGTCCTCCAGCCGATTCTGAAGCTATTGGTGAAATTTTCATCGCTTAGAAATGTTCCTGTCCTGAGTTATGCGTTGCCAAGAAGAAGGAGAAGAAGACGACCCGCCCCTTGTTCCGAGACTGGGTACGAGGACGGGCAGTACACTCTTGTTCTCAACAACCACGCGGTTCAGCGACATGAAACAAAAACGAAACTACTCATTTTTGACTTCTAGATCGATTGCTAAAACAAGCTACACGATCCGATCGTCGGGAGTGTTGTTACAGACGGGTCGCGTTTTTTAAATGACATTCATAGTCGGGGTCAAATCCTATATGGAAGTTTCTAACGAAACTTCCGATACTAACCTAGTTATTGACATACAACATAACTGCATACGTACCACTTTTTCAATGTTGATTGCTTTCCACTGCTCCTCACCAACACAGTTTGCAGAAAGTCCAATGGTACCATACTTCACCATCCTCAGCCATGACAGCATCGATAGTTATTACACTCCCGGCTCGGAACAGTGGAAGTAACAGGTCGGAACAGTGGAAAATTACAGACATTCATTGGGTACCATAATAAATTGTTAACGCAACGTGGTGTAGATAATGAAGTTGTTAAACCAACTGTTAAAAAGATGTGTAAACCCGATTATGCAACCTTTCTAGAGGTCATCTGTTGCATGGGTGGAGCCTAATCAGGTTTTCTTACCTTATAAATTTAATTTCTTCTAACCTTCCTGGGGTCGTGTCACAAATATTGGTTTTCACACTAAGTTAAAGGTAGGCGCCATGAATGTTTCGGGCACAAATTGACGACATGTTTTCTCTCCCTTTGTGTTTTCATTTGTTTATGTGCATGCACGCATGCACGTGTGAGTTTGTGTTGTGTTTTCTATAGATTTAAGATGTAGTTGCCGCACAGCCTGCATGCAATATAGACTAACGCGATGCTCGCAAACAAACGTCACCTACCTGATGCGCGATAAATGGAAGCAAGCAATAAAACTTACCGGTATAGAACAGGTATTCTCGGTGCGAGTCGGTTGATTTTCCCGCTAAGGCCAAACACACTATCATCTCAAACAAACCTTGCTATGTTGCGTGCGTGCGTCCAAATCGATTAGCATTGTACGTGTACATTAATCACCAATATGGAAGCGCCGTGCTCTAGTCAGGAAGTTTTTGGATTTGAAGCAGAAGTTGGAGGTCATTAACGAAGTTAAACTGGGTAGATCACCGCAGGAGGTTGCCACATCCTTCGGAATTTCAGTAAGCCAAGTACCGGTATATAAGATATACAAGGCTAGAGAGGAGATTGCCAACAATCAGAAAGACACCAGCACTCAAAAGACCTCGAAAATCTTGAAGCGAAAGGGTAAACATCCTGAAGTGGATCAAGCTGTTTTTGAGTGGCTTTGCTTCATTCATAATCTAAGAGGAAGTAGGGGACCTTTACCCGCATCCAGAAGCATGATACAAGCTAGGGCCAACTATGAAGCTAAATTACGAAACATTTCTGCATTCAATGCTTCGGATGGTTAGTGGTTATGGCGATGGCGTTGGAGATTTAGTATTTGTGGCACGACCCCAGGAAGGTTAGAAGAAATTAAATTTATAAGGTAAGAAAACACGATTAGACTCCACCCATGCAACAGATGACCTCTAGAAAGGTTACGTAATAGGAAGGGACTTCGGGTTTACACATCTTTTTAACAGTTGATTTAAACACTTCATTATCTACACCACGTTGCGTTAACAAATCAATTATGGTACCCCAAAAATGAATGTCTGTAATTTTCCACTGTTCCGAGCTGTTACTTTCCACTGTTCCGAGCCGGGAGTGTAATTGTTACGAGTAATATATTCATTTGCTAATGGCTCAAAATAGTGACGTTACTAAGCTGCTTTCAACTTTTAGCTGTTTTTGTACGTTGTATTGAACGATACAAGTACGTAAAGAGGCTGATTCTATATCAAATACATCGCTCGCTTAATCAATTAACACTGAAAATTCGGAGCGATTCCGTATACTTGCTGGAGAGCACAAATCGACGAACAAAAACGGTAACAAATATGGTACATTTTGGTGTTTTAAACCGTAACGATTGATCGAAAGTTGGACGCGTAAGACTGAAAAGGTAAAGAAAGACATTGATGTGTTAGTCGCATACTTAAATTTGTTAGAAATCAATCCTCAGGCAGAAAATCAACGAAGAAGTGGATTGAGAGTGGGGTGGCTAAATCATTTAGTAACCAACAGTAGATGTTAATTAATAACTTGGTCCTTTCAGATTCACATTGCTACAAACATTCAAAAGGAATTTCTGCATTTGTCATTCCTTTACTTTTGCACCAGTGATAAACAAAATCAAGTGAATTTGAAACATATGAAAAAAATTATTAGGCCAAGTATGATGTTTCAACTTTGTAGAATTGCTATAGCTATAGCATATAGAGAACGCGGAACTCCCATGACATGTGACAAGGTATGTAAAAGGCAGCCCTATAAATTCCCAGGAATTATCGATCTGACCGCATTCACCATAATAGTTTGTACTTCCTAGAAGCCCTACGTGTACCTCTTAAAGTGATTGTTATAGGTGATTCGACTCAATAGCAGGTATGTGTACTGTCGTATATCCTTGCAAAAGCGTAGTTTTATGTTCCTAATCGGTTCACAGTTAAAGTTTTTGAAATAATTATGGTGGCAGGCAGGTCCTGGGGTGCATTATTTTGAAGTGCGCGAGGGTGCCATGGGATTAATTGAAGCCGATCGCGATTAGTTGCGACCATTTTTAAAAATAGGATAGTAAACGTTTCGGGTCATTCACCAGACAACATTGAAATGTATATGCAAGAGATAGAACTGAAATAGGAAGAACAGGCAGAGATGGACAGGGGCGGAGTCAGGAATTTTGAAGGGGGGGGGCACCAAAAATGAAAAGTTAGAATTAAGCGAGAAATGGGCGTGGTTCACCGAAAGGGGGTGGGTGCGGGAGGAGGATATGCCCTCTCCCGCGCGAAGCGCGGACGCTTTTGGTAGCTGTACGTTCAAAATGCAATTTAAAACGCTGTATTGCGCGAATGTGATGTCAAGATTTGACACAATCAGGGGCGGATACAGGGTTTTCCAAAAGGGGGGTTGAGACCCTCGATATGAAATGCGGGGGGAGGGGGGGGGGGGTGCTGTCCACTTTAGACCCGACACGAAAAGCGGGGGGGGGGGGGGGGGGGTGGGGGGGGGGGGGGGCTGCCCGCTTCAGGCCCGATACAAAAAGCGGGGGGAGGGGTGCTGTCCGCTTCAGACCCGATACGAATAGCGGGGGGGAGGGGGGGGGGGTGCTGTCCATTTAAGCATTTAAGGCCCGATACGAAAAGCGGAGGGGGGGGGGGGGGGTGTGCTGTCCAACGCTTCAGGCCCGATACAAAAAGCGGGGAAGGGGGAGGGGCTGTTACCATATATGAAAGGGTGGGGTTGCAACCCCCAAACCCCCCCCCCCTGGATCCGCCTCTGTAAATGAATGGATGAAACAGCGAATGGCAAATTAATGCAAAGGATGCGTCTAATTAGTAACATCATGTTCTACACGCACATAAATTAGGTATTGGTACAAATGTCACAGCAATGTGTTATAGATTGCTGTATGTGTATGCCATCAAAGTGTTATAGTATACATCGACGCCTGCACATTGTTGTGTTTTTACAGTATGACTTCATATCTTCATCAACATGCATGTTCAGCCTGCCATAAAATAAGTGCGCTGTACCTGAGCTTCCATCTGTGGCGGATCCAAGGGGGGGAGGGGAGGGGGGGGGGCACTGGGGGCACTTGCCCCCCCCCCCCCCCCCCCCCCCCCCCCTTTTGTTCGTGTAATTATATATTCATAGTACTTTTAAGTTTTTAAGTTCTGGTGGAATGCCATTTACCTTGTCAAATTGATTGGCTACTAAATCAAATTTTTAAATGCACTTACTAACACGTACAACTGAAATGTTACTGTGCAATGAAGACATCGCAGATTGCAGTTCAGGTGTTCCATATGGAGGTCGCAGGGGATATTCATACCTGGTTTACCATGAGTATTTACAGTTCAGCTCCATTTAAGCTGGGCATGCATCCTGGGTGTAAACACAAAGCAGTACTGGAATAACAGTGTAATGCCTCAATGCTGTAGTTAGTTCTCTCAGTGGCTTTAAACAATGGTAGAAAATTTTTCCAACACCTTAAAAAGCAATCACCATCACCCGCCTTGATGGCATCATTAAATTTATCCAGAAGTACCAAAGCTCTCCATTGCGGCACATAATGTATGTGCATGTAGAGCATTTTCAATAAAATCCTCACAGGGGTCAACATTTTACTTGGATCAGCAGTGATATTTCGTCGATTGATCCGAGTACGTAGCTGATACAATGTTCCACCTGTCATAGATGAAGTGCTACACACCCTGAGCCATATACACTGTAGGGCGGCGGATGGGGGGGGGGGGGGGGGGGGGGGGAGAGGAAATATATGTAGTCAACATATAGAGTATATGGAACAGTTTCCAGCAAAATCACCCTTGTGATACTTATTCAAATTTTCCTTGACAAGCAAAAGAAAAGTAATGCTTGCATTGAAATGTATGGCTAATTATAAATTCAGTGCCTAATAACTTTATGATGGATCTATTTAGGATGTGTAAGGACCAATTGATAGAAGCTCTTAGGAGTTCGGAAAATGATGAAACTTGAAAAACTATTCGGCATCATGCAATCAATGATACACCTTAAGGCTCAACTCTCCTTCCTGAAGGTTTGGTGAATATGTCCATTGGAAAATTAAAGAAGGCAACAGGTTATATTGCAAGCCATTTTCGAAGCCAAAAGACACCAAAGACTGCATCCACAAGTATTCGTGCGATGCTATTACATTGGGGCTCAGAAGGGTGATTTTGCTAGACACTGTCCCATATTATAGTAGCCTAGTCCCCAGGCCCTATTTTTATATTAAAGTTACGGGAGCAAAAATTAGGGCCTGGTAGACACTGCCAGGATCCTGGCGCTCATGCGCTATTACCAAGAAAAGTGGTAATCGAATACTTTTGTAGTTTATTTTGGAAACCATTCCGTATACTCATCTGATTTCGCGATAGCGTATTTTGTTGAATTCCAAGAAGCAGTGGCTTATTCTCTATCATGTGTTCACCTTCAAAGCTTTACACTCAAGGCTAGGCAGGAGAAGCTCTTTTCCATCTGTACAGTGGCCAAGATGTGTTCGCCTAGTTTCCAACTGGGTACAGGTAGTCAATTTGCTACCAACTCCTACCATTCATGTTTGACTAGCGCACTACTGCTCCGCAAGCAAAACGTTGCTCAGTGCTACTTATTTCACCACTAGTTTCCCTGATGGTTGACCAGGTGTCTTTTAACCAGGATGGTGTAGTTAGAGTGGTGCACTTCAGTTTGAAGTCAACATGAACGTAGGAGTTGGTAGCAAATGGACTTCCAAAGCTTTCCGCTCAAGGCTAAGCAGGAGGAAGCTCTTTTCCTCTGTACAGTGGCCGAGATGTGTTCGCCTGGTTTCCAACTGGGTATGGGAAGCCAATTTGCTACCAACTCCTACCGTTCATGTTTGACTTCAAACTGAAGCGCACCACTGCTCTGCAAGCAAAACGTAGCTCAGTGCTAGTTATTTCACCACTAGATGGTTTACCAGGTGTCTGTTAACCAGGATGGTGTTGTTAGAGTGGTGCACTTCAGTTTGAAGTCAAACATGAATGGTAGGAGTTGGTAGCAAATTGACTTTCCGTACCCAGTTGGAAACCAGGCGAACACATCTCGGCCACTGTACAGATAGAAAAGAGCTTCCTCCTGCTAGGCCTTGAGTGTAAAGCTTTGAAGGTGAACACATGATAGAGAATAAGCCACTGCTTCTTGGAACTCAACAGAATATGCCATCGCGAAATCAGATGAGTGTACAGAATGGTTTCCAAAATAAACTTCAAAAGTATACGATTACCACTTGTATTTGACGTACAGTGAAATAATGTGTATATTTTTTAACTTACACTGACAGAAGATGAAGACGCATTAGAACAGAGTGTATCAGAGGTAGCTTTATACATGTAGCACTATGACTTAAAGGAGCTAAAGGACTCAAACCAAACTCTCTTCCACTCTTTGGGACGTGTGCTGCCAAGTTGTCATTCATTTGCTTAAGATCATCTTCAGTATTCTGGATTCGATGTCCACTATATGAAAGCGCTGTTGTGCTCAAAAAAAGAATTGAATAGCTTGCGGAAACCGTCTCCTGGAGCCAACCATGGTCTGGTTTTGATATACCACACATAGCGGTTCACCCATTGCATTCATCAGCTATTCATAGCATGTCACATGACAGTATGTTTATACACAAGTAAACATTGACAAAAACATTGTACATAAGGGTCTCCAGACCCTATGCAAGCGTAGCGGTGATGTAATCCACCCATGCAGCTAAGATGCATTGCGTCTGGGCAAGAGACTGCAACAAGACAAGGTCAAGGAGGTATCATTTGACCAGTTCTTAGTCCCCAACAGTTGGGCATTTGATGTAATAAATGCCAAATCCCCCATACATCCCAGGGGGGAGGGGGGAGAGGGAAGGGGGGGGGGGGGGGGGAGTTGCACTTACCATTGACAGGCGCGTGATTTGTACTAAGCATTTAGCATGCATGTATTTTGTTAATGAATAATATTGCAGTTAGAAAGCATTAATGAATTAATTAAGGTATGTTGTCGTATATAGATTGTAACCAGCAGTTAGATCTATATTAGTCATATACATGCATGATAATGCTTAGTATCAATAATGACAGCATGTGTTGTAGCCAGAAGGGGTTAACATCTTGAAGCCAGCCTGTTTCTTACTAGTAATGAATATCCATGCCATCATATACCTCTAGATATATTGCGTAAGGTTGTAAGTTCGATTTGAATGTGAATTTGTCATATGTTATATTCAATAAGGACCTTTCCTTCTTCCAAATATATATACAAGTTTTTCCCCCCAATCCCTTTCTGCTCATTGTATTTTTATAGCAAATGAAAATGAGTGTGAATGTTTGAATTATTTCTTTATAAACCAGTTTAAACCCCTGTTATGTATCCATGCATCATGCAATTTTTATCACAAAAGGGAACACTCCTTATTTCATACACATCTTATCGCATTCCAGATAACCTTTTTGCACACACTGATGAAACAACTAGCACAACTATACATGGAATTATTTCTTGTATAACCCATTATTGCATATCTGTACATCTTGCCCAACAGACTGCGCATCAATCAAAACAATGGCCACCCCTTATGTACAGGATTCAAAGGTGTAGTTCATTTATTTGTTCACTTAGGGTATGCTGTGATTGGAAATATATTATTTCTAAATAGACATGGTATCCATAATTAATTTACTTTCTACCATTATCACTATTCATTCAAACTTTTTCAAGGTTACTGGGGTGATAGCTTGGTATGATAAGTGCCTAAATAATAGTTGTTTTGGCAGTTATCAGGTGGAACTGATGAGTAGGGCATGCAAGTCTTATGTCTATTTTCATATTGGACTATGTTCACTTATTCAAGATGCAGTAGTTACATGTATGTTTAAGATTGCATTTAACGATGTATATATATAAGCTTGCATGAAAAATTCGGATTGCACTATAAAACCTATTCTTCCACAAATGTTTTATCTGGGAGTTGGTTTGAATTTTTATTTGGGGGTGCACGCACTCATTAGTGGTTTCTATATCCCGTGAATATGACATACAGTGCTCCCTTGAAAGTATCACCTTGATTATACGGAAAATAAGGCACATTCATTGGGTTTTAGGAAAACTGTTGGTGTACTTAGCCATAAGCTATCTAAACCATGAAGTCATTAATGGTTTAGACAGCTTATGGCTAAGTACACTGACAGTTTTCCTAACACCCAATGAATGTGCCTTATTTTCTGTATAATCGAGGTGATAGTGTTCAGTATAATGGAGGGAGCACTGTACATGTATTGCAACCACAGTGAGTGTACCAAGTAAGAGACCACCTGCTAATGTATGGTGGTGTTCACAGAATGCCCCTCTGTTCATATCATTTGTGTGGGCCTTGCATAGTGTTAAGCCACCTGATATTCTAGTTGTTATGGCAAGGCCTGCCATCAGAAAGATGCAGACTGTACATGTATATATGTAGATTTAAATATATACACACTAGCATGTACTGAATGCACTTATTGTACTGAATGGTGTGGCTTCATCACAATTACATATACATATACAATTATTACCTTTAACATATGGTACCCTCATCATTCAGCCCTGGGCGACTGTAGCCATAGCTGTCATGGTGGCTACACATTTTTCACAAATTGAAATTGAACACGGAGAGCAAATAACTTATTGCTTGATGTAATGTGCATACCTTTGTAACATAGGTCTACTAGTTTAATAGAAGTCAACACTGAAATGCAGAACACACAAACCAAAATGCTCACTCTCTCTATACCAGTAGTCGCGTGCACACAGGAGGCACAAATACATACTTGTGGTAACTGACCTGTTTAGTAAATGGGTGGAGGCTTTTCCTCTGGTTACAACTGATAGTGTTACCCTGGTTAAAGTCTTGGAAGAAGAAGTAGTGTTGTTATGGAGTACCTCAGTACCTTCACAGTGACCAAGGTGCTAATCTGATGAGTGAGGTAATTCAGTCCTTGTGCACATTGTTGGGAATACAGCGTACACAGACCACTGCTTATCATCCACAAGGAAATGGACAAGAGGAGAGGTTTAATTGCACACTGGAGACCATGCTTTCTAAGGTGGTTACTGATTATCAAAAGGATTGGAATGATCATCTGCAAACTGTCCTTTTTGTATATCAGACTGCTATTCAAGATGTCAACGGGATATACACCATTTCTTGTTATGTTTGGCCGTTCTCCTAGCTTACCTGTGGATGTTATGCTAGGACGTATGCTGCAGCAGAAGAAGAAAATGCCACAGTATGGGCAGAATATACAGAGGTCCCTTAAAGACACATTCTTATTAGTGCGCCAGCAACTGGATGCTGCTCACCAGCATCAAAAATGCTCAGCGGACAAATCAAGTACAGGGGAATGCCTGTTTCAGGTAGGAGACATAGTTTGGTTATACGTACCAGCTGTTAAGAGTGGTTTGAGTAGAAAGTTATCATCTTTATGGCGGGGACTGTATACAGTTTTGGACAAAGTTGCCAATGTCAACTACAAGATACAGCTTATAGGCAGTACAAAGTGTCAAATTGTCCATGCCAATCGACTGAAACGGTGTTATGGTCACCCTGAACCTGAGTTACAACAAATTAGCAGAAATGAGAGGAATGCTGGACACAGTCGTTCAAACCAGCCAGACGATGCTAGTGGGCATTTGATTTTAGAGGAGGAAGATGAAGAAGTAGCCCCGGTACATGGAGAAGAGGAAGCTATGATCCAAGATGATATCATCAGAGAAGATGAAGAAGCCCCAGTACATGGAGAGGAGGACGCAACCCAAGAGGGTGCCCCCAGAAATGAGAATGAAAGAGGTGACAGATGGATGTTCCTGTACAAAGATACCCTCAACGTATTCGAAACCTCCCTGTCCAGCTATAAGAGACATTCATCTTGTGTGGATACAAGAAACGAAAGGGGGAATTGTAATGAACAGTGTTTAACACCTGAGGTGCTAATGAACTGAACAGACTGGTTTAGATCGAGCTAGAACATTCTTGTCGTAGCTAGTCAAGGACCCGTAATATTTTTTGAAAGGGATATTTGCTTTCAATAGTGCCAATTGGGGCTTGATGCTTCGGAATAGGGTGGTTTCGCCTTTGACAACGGTCACATTGTTGGACAGCATCTTTCACATCTTGCTCATACCCGGGCCAAAAGAATCGTTCCTTCACCTTCTCAAAGGTTTTGCAGATTTTCAAATGCCCAGCATTGTTATGCAACTGCTCCAAGATAGTTTGCCTTAGGGCAATGGGAAAGACTAGGTACATGTACCTGCCTGCATGGATGGATACTTTTTTTCAATTGACGAACTAGAATGCCATCCTCTAGATGAAAATTATCCTGTGTAGCACTGTGGATAATCTCTGAAGTGTAAGCATCCTTTGCTTGCTCTTGCCGTATCCTTCTACTATCTCCTACACTACAGGTTATTCCATATATCGCAGAAACTTACCCCTGGTCGTCTTGACATTCCATCAGCATTCCCATGACTTCTTCCAGGTCTTTACAGCACATCCATGTCAAACTGTGGAAGGTACAGGAGCCATCTGGTCAATCGTCCACCTGTATCCTTAAGTCCATGAAGAGAGGTCAAAAGGTTGTTATCAGTGTAGAGGGTAAAGGGTCTGCCATACAAATACCTTAACTGCTGCAATCACCGCCAACGCTTCTCTCTCCACTGTAGAGTAATTTCGTTTCGCTTTGTTCAGCTGACGGCTGCAGTACGATATTACATGTTCTTGACCATCAAATCACCTGACTCAGGACTCCTTCTAGTGCACTATCTGATGCATCAGTTGCCAATGTGAATTTGTTTACAAACTGTGGATATGCTAATATAGGAGAAGATACCAACTGCTGCTGTAACACTTCGAAGGCTCTTCCACACTCACCTGTCCACTTGTATCCAGCTGCTGACTTCCTAGAAGAGGTTCAGCGATGACAGAATACCCTTCAATAAAGAGGCGATAATATTAGTCACGCCAAGAAATTGTTGTAACTCTTTGACATCACATGGTGTTGGGTATGATGTTATAGCACACAACTTCTCTGGATCTGCTTTCACTCCATCTTGAGATACAATGTGACCAAGATAGCGAATCTCTCTTCTAGCAAAATAACACTTTTTAGGTTTAAGTTTCAAACCTGCATCAAGCACTGTTCTGAGCCGTTCAAGGTGTTGAGGGAATGTGGTACTGAACACAATGATGTCGCCAATACACTATTCAAATGTGAGCCCAGCCAGAACACATTCCATTAACCTTTGGAAAGCTGCTGTAGCAATGGTTAGTCCAAAGGGCATGACCTTAAATATGTAATGACCATCTCGGGTTGAGATACCGTTTTCTCCTAATCACTCTCACTCACCTCTACTTGCCAATATTCGGAGGCTAGATCCAAAGTAGTAAAATACTGGGATCCAGACAGTGACAGAATTTCGTCAATTCGTGGCAGAGGATAAGTGTCTTTATGGGTCACAGAATTAACATTTCTGAAGTCTATGCAGAATCTCCAAGCCCCAACTTTCTTCTTTATCATTACCATTGGGGATGACCAAGGACTGCAACTCTTTCTGATTACCCCTTGCTGAAGCATCTTCTTGATTTCTGCCTTAACGGTATCTTGAAGCACGAATGGAATCCTTCGGAGTGGTTGTTGGATTGGAGACCCCTCAGTGCAGATAGTATGCTTGATGACTGAAGTCTGCCCTGTGCACCCTCTTTCTGACACAAACAGATCCCGAAATCCCCAGATCAGTCTATTTAAATCATGTCTCTGAGGAGTATGGTTAGCTCTAGCAAAGTCCACATCTGGCATAGCATCACCTTGCACATTATCGGGAGTGTGCTCATTATCACTAACTGGCATTATCTCCACACTGGAACTAAAACTAGGTATTATATTTCCTGATACAATGTCAGAGTCTTATGTCCTGTATTTATAATCTGCATGGACACTTCATTCCTTGGATTTACTGTACTCAGGCTCCCCTAGCAACTAACAACTGCCTTGACCCTTATAATTAGGCTCCACCAATCCCCTCCTGCCCAGCCTTTATGCCCGGATGTTTGATTGTGCCTGAAACAAACACTTTTGACCTTGTGGAGATCTGTATGTCTCTGACACAGAAACAACTACCACAATCTTATGCTTTTTTGTTTCATAAGGTAGCAAGTAAGTAGATCCCGATGTTAGTGATAATGAATTCTTCACACAGTCAATTACCGTTCCATGCTTAGCCAAAAAACTATCCACAGTAAGTTTATGTACCACAATAAAAGAATGGTTAGTAGAGAATGTATCCATTAAGATTGGAATATTCACACGACCCACAACATCGAATGGGCTTCCATTTGCACCAATCGCACTAGGTGCCACGCTGTTAATCTCCGCACGGATACTAGAGGGCAAAATGCCATAGGTCACTACCAATGCTGCTGCCCCTGAGTCTATCAAAAAGCCCTTATAGATTGGCCTGCTAACATTCCATGTACTTGTACGGTAGTGAAATTAACCCCACATACCTTCAATGACATCCTATCGCTCCACTCTTCCCCATCTCGATCAGATCCTTGGGCTCCACTCTTCTTGTTGCCTACGGGGCAGTTTCGATGTAAATGTCCCTCCTTACCACAGATCTGTAGCAACGGTGGCATGGATGTGTATTGCTCCCAGTCGATCCCTGTTTCTCTCTGAAACGTGCTTCAAGCCCCTCTAACCTTTATAGCACCTGATCCAACGTCTTCTGTAGCTCCTCGTTTCCCCCTGGAGGTTCCGAGGGTGTCTTTGCTTTCACTGCTTGCACTGGTGCCATTCGTTGGCCATCCGCAAATGCAAGTGCATGCTCAATTGAGACAGCATTCTTTACAGCCTTACCCAATGTAGTAGGATGTGCTTGGTTATGTCTGAGTGTAACACCATAAGGAATCTTTGTGACAGGATGCCAGACGTTGAAATGGTCTCTTCAGGGTAGGCTACTTTAAAGAGCTTTTTGAGGGCACCTTCCAAATCTTTCACCGTTTCTTGTGTGCCTTGCCTGCCTCAGAGAAGACCTTCGCCAAAGCTAAGGGATCTTTGGAGATGCCAGCTCTATCCATCAATCCCTTTCTTAACGTGACAGGGTCGTCCTTTTCATTATCTTCGAGAGACACATAGTACTCAACCAGTTTATCTCTTAGCAACGCAGGAAGTACAGCCGGCTCTTTTTCTTTCTCACATTTGTTAGCCGCAATCGCCAAATGAAATTTGGTCCATGAGTGCTCGAAGTCTTCTACACAAATTTCAGATAATGGGATACTGGACTTAGCCATCCCACCGCTGCCACCAATGTAACGTAGGTCTACTAGTTTAATAGAAGTCAACATTGAAATGCAGAACACACAAAACAAAATGCTCACTATCTATATACCAGTAGTCCGGTGCACGCAGAATGTTCTAGCTCGATCTAAACCAGTCTGTTCAGTTCATTAGCACCTCAGGTGTTAAATACTGTTCATTACACCTTGCTACATGTACTTATGTTTAGTTTGCTTAATAGTGGCCCTCAACAACTAGTCTAGCCCAAGCACAAGCTATCCAGCTGTGTGAGCAGACAAAATGAGAACCCGCATGATGACCTATCTCTACCTATATATACAAGTAAAGAAAAACATTCTCTAACGAGAAAGTTGGTGGGATATAGGAATTGGAGGCAAAGGTGGTGTAAAAAGGAAGGGAACAAGGTTTTGGGAAAAGAAAAATGAGACAAAAATCCTATATTTAGTACTTCTTTTGGTTCTGTTACATTTACACGTGCTAAATATAGGATTTTTGTCTCATTTTTCTTTTCCCAAAACCTTGTTCCCTTCCTTTTTACACCACCACTGCCTCCAATCCTATATTCCACCAACTTTCTTGTTAGAGAATGTTTTTCTTTACTTGTTCTTGTTTCCTCTATTTTTTCATTATCATTTTTTATCGATTATTAATACTGGCAAGTGCCCCCCTCCCCCCCTCGCTTCAATTACCGTCACGTACAGACGCCCACTTTTGTTTGGGATCACTGTAAGGAACGCGGGAGAATTCTAACTCGTCGTCTGCTCTCCTCTTTTGTTTGTACAATTCTAAATATACGTAATATCGCCATGGGAACGCTTCAATTCAACACTAGCATTACACAAGTAAATAAAAACATTCTCTACGAGAAAGTTGGTGGGATATAGGATTTGATTATGACATTGGTGGTGTAAAAAGCAAGGACAAGGTCTTATCAGAAGGGAAAATGTCATAGTCCTATATTTAGCACATTTCTAGGGCATGTGTTGTTTGTGTGCTAAATATAGGACTATGACATTTTCCCTTCTGATAAGACCTTGTTTCCTTGCTTTTTACACCACCAATGTCATAATCAAATCCTATATCCCACCAACTTTCTCGTAGAGAATGTTTTTATTTACTTATTTTTTTTTCATACCCATTTAATTATACAAGACATTAGTCTCGTACCCAGACCGTCTATGACGTAAGCTGTAAACACTACGTCCATACGGACGTAGTGATTATACTGTTTACAGCGATAATCGCTTACGTCATAGACGGTCTGGGTACGAGACTAACAAGACATAGGAGGCTGATAGTCGATTGTTTATCAAAGTATTATATTATATAAAAGCGAGTCCTCCAGCCGATTCTGAAGCTATTGGTGAAATTTTCATCGCTTAGAAATGTTCCTGTCCTGAGTTATGCGTTGCCAAGAAGGAGAAGAATGAGAAGACGACCCGCCCCTTGTTCCGAGACTGGGTACGAGGACGGGCAGTACACTCTTGTTCTCAACAACCACGCGGTTCAGCGACATGAAACAAAAACGAAACTACTCATTTTTGACTTCTAGATCGATTGCTAAAACAAGCTACACGATCCGATCGTCGGGAGTGTTGTTACAGACGGGTCGTCGCGTTTTTTTAATGACATTCATAGTCGGGGTCAAATCCTATATGGAAGTTTCTAACGAAACTTCCGATAATGATTACTTATATCAGTTTTATGCTTTATTCATACATCTGATACTTGAAGATGTCCTTCCAGGAGATTCTAAAGCGATTGGTATAATTGGCGCTCTTTAAAACCATTCCTATCCGGAGTTATACTCACCCGAGAAGAAGACGAAGACGACGGAGAAGATTTGGCCTGGGGACGACGTAAAACACGAACTTTTTTGTTTTCTTAAAGCAAACAGTTTGAAGACTGGAATAAACATTAAAATGACCGTCTTTGCCTTCTGGTTCAATAGCAACAAAGAGCAACACTATCCGTTTCTGCGTACGCAAGTTATACGCGGGTCACGTTTTTTATGATATTCACGACCCGGGTCAATTACTATATAGGAACTACTATCGTAGTTCCTGATAAACAATATGCCGCAGTATATTAGGAGGACAAAGTTCCAGACAACCGCTCTGTGAGCACATGGCTACTACTGTGTATCAGGAGTCTTTTCAGGGCAAGACTACATCCTGTTTTGTATTTCTGGTTGTGTTTATTCATGTTACCTGTGATGTGATGCATGTGTGTCTTCACTGGCTATAAAAATATGTCGCAAACTGTTATTGTGCTAACCATTATTGATCCTTAAATTTTAACCTACTGACAAATACCTATACAAGAAAATGCGAGGTACCTACATGTGTAGTTCCAGCCACCATCAGCAAAGGGTTTTAAACTATAAGTATATTTATGCCAGGCTTATAGGCAATTCTACCGATCAGGAACACTGGTGGGCAACGTATAGTCCTAATAGGCAATGCGGACCTAAAGGTTCATCCTGAATGCAGCCATCTAGTACTAGCGGGTCTCCTGCGGAGTAACCTGATGACTCATGTATGAGACACAGAAGAACAATTTTAAGACTGGGGGGGGGGGGCCTTAATTCTTGTAACAACAATATACAACTGTATTCAGTTTAGTTTACTAAAATTTTCAAAAAAGGTTCTGCTCCTCTTATTTGAAGAACAAACTTCTGTGCTATGTCACTGAGAACCAGACAGTCCTGGGACATTGTGAATCTCAAGCAGGTCTTTAAATGCTGAAGGATGGAGAATGTTCAGGGTGACCGACGTAATAAAAATGAGCGCACTTAGAAACAAATTTTTAGTAGTTCTGATGTGTAAAAAATGTCACATACAGTACGAATTGTGGTAACCTTTTAAATCAGCATGCCTTCTAAAGGAGTAGTCTTAATGAGATCTGGAAGCATGGAAACATGGCGATTTAAGTGCCCAATATCCACGTTCTCTGGAATATTGCCAAAATGTTGGGCTACTTCTTAAGACATGCTTTCAATCAACTCAAAATACTTACATTTCTAGTAGTCCTCTACAGTAGCAAGCCTGAATTCTGTAGACCTGTCATTGACCCTTTTCGGGACATTTCCGTATCTTTGCAAAACAGGCAGCTCTTTTTTGCCATCTTCATCCTTAACCACATCCTGGTAGAAAGTCTGAGAATTTTGAAGTACTCTCTGCTTATTATAGAATGATCTTGTAACATTCACTGCAATAGTAACGTCCTGTGCTGTTGTGTTTATCCTTTGTAGAGTTATTGATTTGTTCAGATGCGCTAAAAACTAAATGTTAAAAAAACTTCAGTCCAAAGAATTTTTTCCTACAATGCATGGAAACCTGTGGCTCTCTACCATATTCATCTCGATGCATCTAATTGACTTCTACCAATGCCTGTGACAACTAATTGTAATGCGTAATTTCTTCATTGATTTAAGCTGTATGACATCTAGTGGGACATAAAGAACACTATGAACATTGCTTTCACTTTGGAGTTGTACAAACATGTCCTCACATTGGGGTGAATTCTTAAGCAGCCCAACTACCTCATATACTTGGCTAACATTGCTGATTTATGTCTTGCAAAGCAAGGTTTATACAGTGAAATATTACTCGCTCCATCATATACCTGACTGCGGCACTTATTTAGTGGTATTGAACTGCAAACGTGAACATCATTAATTGCCATTGCCAAGGTCTCTGCATCAGTTTTGGGAATTTGCATCAAACCAATAACATCCTCTGGATTATGTAATCATTGCCTAGCCATCATTTGGATACAAATAGTTCAGAATTTGAAATGTCTCTAGTCTCACCAGCAATCATCTAGTTTCATTCATGGTATTCAATACTTGCCTTAGTACTTCATTGCCCATTATAGTTTTCTGGAGATTGATGCCTACATTCACTGCTCCATTTTATTAGGGCAATGTTTCCTTCTGCACGAGTTTTCATTGATAATTACTTTCCTCATGACCGTGTCCCCTTATAGTTAATAACATGATAGATATCTCTATACAGAAAGCTGTATGATAAACATTTCTTTATTTTCAGCCTGATCACGGCTGGAAAGCACTTGTTATGAGTTACATCTTAACACTCTCCTGTTTCATTAATGCTTGGTATTTAAGACACCTTTCATTTTGTGCATGGCAACTTTTGTGCTCATAGAATTTTTCAACAGCCTTCTTCCAGTATCAGTAAATGTTTCATCTGCCTTTGAGCTGAAGTCTACGGGACATAGCAATACATCAGTAAAAACAAAATGCCATAATTCTCGTGGTGCAAAGTGCAAGCCATTTAAATGGTTTTGCACCAGTAATCTTTGAAGGACCTTTGGAAGGAGTGGTGGTGACGCCCAGAAGAGCATTGAAACATAACAGAATGGACTTCATATTAGCAGAGCAGCTGTTCAGACAAAAATATTGACAGGCATGTAGTGTGGTCAGTGTAGTTAAAGGGGAACTGCCATGACTGTTATAATTGTAATTTTATTTGATAAATATGAAGTATCTATCTGGTTGTATGTAAATAATACATTTTTGCTTCTCAGAATGCTCAGATCTTTAGATAAATTGGCTCAAAGTTGGTTAATATGGGTGCCATGATAAATTAAAGTTTAGGACCACGTGACGTCAATGGCCTCAAATACAGATGTCCATGGAGGCCACAGAGAGCGAGCCTTTGGGTCAACTACCATACCGTTTTAAGCCAACAACTTGTGAACATTTATCAAATAATCCTTTACCATCACCCCACGCATGGATACATATGGTGGATTATTGATATCCATTTGGCACACAGTAATTCTGGATTTTTGTTGTATGTTTGTGAACACCACCACAAATGGTTTGAAATAGAATAGATCCATGGCAATAGCTTCTCACATTGTTTAGCCTTACCATGCTTTGTCAATTGTTTGGTAACACCCTTAGCTAAATGCCACATATCATACTGGTGTTCTATATATGGGTATGTTTTCTTCATTAGGGCTCCTACAGATTTGTGTCTATCAGTTGCAATAGAGAGAACTTGAACACCACTGTCTAATACATGAGTTAGGCAGTGTCTCAAACCCTCAGTTTCCATTGTTACTGAACTGCCTGTCTCAGTTACTTGTATTAAACTGTAGTCTAGGATAAGCTCGGTGGCATTGTCCATAAGGGTGTAGGAACAATACATGTATATTTCCAGGACTGTCACAATTATCATCACCAGACAAATGTAGTGGTGAGCTCTTCAGGAATTCTACCAGTCTGTAGTTGCTGGATATATGGTGTGTGCAAAACAAGATACAAAAACTCCTTCTGAAACCTATAAAATGACCTATCACTGAGGATTGGCATATTTAGCAATGTGTCAGGAATAATTGGAGTGGAACAAGCCAGGAACATGTCACCTTGAGTACAAATATGATGCTGAATCACTGGCTCAGGGTATATATATGTCAACATATCTTACAGGAGAGCATGCCAAGGAAGGTTGGATATCTAAATGAGAGAAGCTTTTACTTGTAATTTCTTCATTTGCAACAACTTACCACATTTTATTCCAATATCCTTAGTTTTTGGTTCTGACAGATCTTCCCAAGATGATGTATCACAAGTTGAAAAGCATGAACCAAAATACCTGATAAAGCAGAGATGGTTTTTTTTTTTCTTCATATCGATAAATTGGCGGTCAAAAGGATTACACGGTATTCGGTCATTGCGTAATTCAATGTCCATAGAAACTGTGTTGATGCATTCAGAAAACTGCAGCTAACTGCAGAACAAAACCAAATATTGACTAGGTGCTCTTGGATTTACAATTCGGGGACTATTTGTCATTTTATGAGTAGTTTTTTTGCAACTTAGGTACTTTTATCCGCACTTCCACATTAATTATGCAAGGTTTCCAAAGTCCATTCATTTTATCTCATTTCGTTATTCAGTCATAAATAGTTTCCCAACCAAATGATATTTTTCTTAGTTCCTCACAGATTGTATGAGAGCAGTCAGTGTATTTATTATCATCATTCTTTCAGAGCTTAGGGTCTTCAAATCGCACTTCCGTTGAATCAGAGATATCATTTCTGGTTGAATGGTTAGTGAGATACACCCCACATACAAGACGATCATCACATGCCACTTATCATCAGTCAGCCATGCCCAGACCTAGCTGTTTTTTTGATGTTGTAGTTAAATGACCAATAATTATTGTAATCTACTGACTTAGCATGCATGACCACATGTAGGAGTGGCTAGGTTGCACTAATTGGGATTACATGTTAAAAGATGGAGGTGGCGACTATGCAAAGGAGTTTGCTACGAACACTTCTTGTTAGGACAAATATTTGCTTCATGGACGAATGGCTATTTCTAACAAAGCTTCCATGGGGTACGTGGCCTTCTGGAAGAGGGAGGTCCAATTTGGTTAATAGGTGACCTTACAATAACATATATGCATACAGGGGTGGATATAGGATAAATTTTCGAAAAGGGGGGTTTACAGGTCAGACCCGCAATACGAAAAGCTGACGGGGGGGGGGGGGGGGGGGGGGGAGAAGATGTTGCTTCAGGCCCTGTATCCGCCCCGTGCACGGTATATACTTAATGGTGAAAGTAACCTCGCTTTGTGAAGGGGGGGGGGGGGGGGGTCCCCTCTGCTTACACCATGCCTTCAAGACCGCGTCATGTTTATCAAACTATGATATCAACCTCCTCGGAAGGCTGGCAATCCTATTGGTAGCATCCAGTGTAACTAGATATCTGCAACTGAACAGTAAAAACTTTTTGCTATCCACCCGGATCCTTGAGTCAGGACAATAGACATTAACGCATACCACATGTATGTTTAGTCTAACCAGCATGGTCTTTTCCCATCGTCGTTATACAGTACTAGTAATGTGCCAACACATATCTAGTACTAGTGCATGGGTGACATCTTGTCAGTGTTGCTTTTCTTATTCTTTGTTGCTTTTCACTAGTTTTAATTCCCTCTGACCAGTACTCCTCATCCTCATAGTGTATACACTTTTCTTGCTTATGGTTAAAATGCTAATTGCGTCATTGCTTTGAGCAAGACAGAGGTACCATAATGTCTTGAGCACAACACTTGAAGCACATCAGACAAGAGTGTAACCTACCGAGCCATACCTACACACCATCACATGTACACAGGCCATCACTTGATGACATAACAGTACATGTCACACAAGTAGTACTCTGTGCAAAAACATGACCAAATGGTTGGATGCTATATTATTACATGTACAGGCATCTGTATTGCTACAGGACAAGTGTTTATAAAGTGGGAAGAAAAAGTTTACATAATCACCCACAATTACCTATTACATAGTTCTTATCAAGCCTTCCATAGACCAGCACTTTCTGCAACTATCCACATTCACACATACATCACAAAATACAAATACCAAGCACACCACAAATCTACATGCATGCATCACATGAAGTTACAACACAAAGCCTGCAATGTTCCTTCTATTTGAGTTGTTGCTGAAGCTTTTTATCATGCTTGGCTATATCACATTGACCATACAGCCATCTAGGGAGCATTTCAAGTAGAGTAGTAAAAAGAAACTGTTAGTGTTCTTAGCCTATCCTGTTGATCACTACCCCTTTATGTGGGGCAGATGACCTCTGATAGGGGGTAGCTAAGAACACACCACATGTAAAGGCGACCTTACACTAGGCAACAATGTTGTGTGCAACTCAATGAATGCAATTATATTTTCAGTTAAACATTAGTTTACTGATATTTTACAAAAATTCATAGCGTTGCATGTAACATGTTGCCTAGTGTATGGTCGCCTTAAGGCAGAATTATGGGTACATATACAGTGCATGGAGGGAACTGCATATGTTATCTTGTTACATGTAGTGCATGCCTTTGGTGTACATACACATGTATGAGTTGGTGTATGGGGTGCATGTGGGGCATTTGCCATATTGTTGCCCCTCCTTGGCAATGAGAGTTGCCTTAGCAACACATTTATTCCCCCTCTAAGGTTTAATAAACCCAGTGTGTGGAACTGTGTGCTGGTGGTAGTGTTCACTGTTATGCTCACTGTTCTAGTGTGTGCTGATGTGTAGAGCTATTGGTGTGCATGTATGTGTGTGTGTATGTGCAGTGTGTGTGAATTAAACTCATGTTGGTCTAAACATATGTAGGTTTGGTGGTTAACCAATTATACACTGTGCTGGTGTGCCAGTGGGGTAATCTGGTGTGTACATGCTGTTATTAAGGGATACCAAGTGACGCACTCCATCATCGAGAAAAAAAAATTATTGGGGGGAAGAGACAAATGTATTGAAACATTTAGGAGCACTTTATACCAAGTGAGCCAATTCTGTGCATGGGTTGTGTAACTTGTTATCCCTTCATTGCCAAAGATGCCTGTTAAATTATTAAACCATGTCCCAGTATTTTTACGTAAAAGTACATGTGCCTCCTCCCCCCATCTCCCTATAATTGGTGCCCCCTCCCCCCTCACCTCTGCCCCCCCCCCCCCCCACCCCTTCTAGAAATGCTGGGGGTGCCCTTGAGTCTCTAAGTGCACACTTGTTAGTATCTGTGGGTTAAGTGTGTGATGGTGATATAATACTGTGCAGGACAACATTAACTTATCTATATGCTTGATCACATGGTGGCCATGTTGCCCAAAGTTTGCTGAAGTCATACTAGCTGATGCTTCCCAAGTGTGATGAAGCCAGTATGCTAAGCCCCAAGCACCATACAATGGTAGACGTAAAGAGCATAGCATACTAGTGGCAATATTATGCATGTATGTACAAATTTATGCACCCCAAATAGCCACAAGACAAATAAGCAAAAAAGATACTCAAGCATTAAATAATTTGAGCCTCATCGTTCCTTTCATAGCACAGACCACCCCAATTAGGCCTATATGTCAGAAAATAAGTGCTCATAACTTTCATACAGCTATATATGCAGTACTTTCAGACAGTATGAACAGGTTGATCAAAGGATGAGGTCATGATTGTGGCGGTATACTGCGGTTCCTGAATTGTGAGGGAGGGGGAGCAAAATGATTGGCTGGAAGGAGTACAGTATGAGATCGCAGTCCCCGGTCCCCATTGGTGTCAGCGGGTTAAGTGTAATCAACTAGTATTATGCGTGACGTGTACTATATGTAAGCATAGTACTGATGCAAATCTGCCACTACTGTAACAGTAACAATGTGCCATTCTGCACTTAGTAACAATCTGCAATTGTACATAAAACCCACCTTTACAAAAATGATGTTGGTCATCTATGTGTTAATTGATGCGCATCCACCCCCCATCGGATGGGGTGGGGCTGGCCTGAGGTGCATGCGAGTAGGTGATCAAGTGGATATGAGTTTATTAATGAAATGCTGCTTATTGTAGTTATTGAAGATGACGGCTGTGTTGAATATTATAATTACCTGCGAATAGTCATTAAATTTTGTCTTGATTTTTGTATAACGTTGCTTAAGTACTTATAACGCACTGAAAAATACAATTCCATTAGTATTCTTTGTGTATTTAGAATTCAATTTGAAATAAAATGCAATATGACCGCCGATGTATGGGCCATTTCTCCATATGTGGGGCAAACGATGAAAACTAACACCCTTTGTGCATTTCTTATCTCGATTCACACATCCTTTGGCAATGCATTGAGACATTCTATATGTGTGTGCAATGGAATCCTGAGACCAGTGACGTAGACAGTATTTAAAAACATGGTTACCAAATTTGTTGTGTTATCTTGAATCTATCTTGAATATAAAAGCAAATACTTCATACATGGATATTTGCAATCCTTATTTTCTACTCAAATGCTATAAACTGAGATAGCGTTATTTTTTCGTGGCAGTTCCCCTTTAACCAATTGATGTTGAGTTAACTTTTCAATTAATTTCTTGAGCTAGTGCCTGTGCCAATTAACGTTTGTTTTTAGGGGACCATGGCCCCCTAGCCTTGTACACCACTGTGGATGTTGTATGCTTTGATTAGCATAGGCATGATCTACCTGCAGGCACAGTCATGCATTTACATGATGAAATAGCAACTTGACGAAATGCTACATTTTAATGGTGTGTCTGCTCAGGTGATTTCTTTCAATGTAAACCAAAATGTGAATGTGTTTCAATCATTCTTTGTAATGGAATTTTTACCTACAAAAGGATTTTGCGATTATTTAAACCTTTCAAATATTATTTGGCTTCAATGTACACTGTATATGAGGTACAATACAGGATTTGTAATCCCTTCTGGTTACACAGCAGTATCTCCCCATATAAAAGGTAAAAATCTCATAACAGAACAAATCAATGGTGACAAGATCCCCCAAATAATTGAACTACTGGAAGATGTAGCGTTTTGAACCGTATAGAATATTGGACTTGGTAAAGCCATCATGGAACCTGCCTAAGACATGAAAATCATATTTCCCATAGAGACAAGATTTAGTATGAAGTGCCAGAAAACATGAGGTCACTAGTGCTTGCTGTACGGAAGTTACAGTTATTCTAACGTAAGACTTTAATATACATAAACGAAGGGCAATTTTTTCGTGACTTGTCCTGATTATATGTATGCTAATCGACATTTATTTTGATGTTTCCACATTGGATAGGTTATGCATACGTATGATGCACAACTAACAATTAATTTTTCATTGTTCATATACATAGATGTATGCTGCAAAGATGTTGAGATTTATTGACCGTATTCAAGAACCACTTGACATAAATGATATTAAACCAAAGCTGGCCACTGATAACTATAAAGAAAAGTTTCATAAATTATTGTGTTGGGAAGAAAAGAAGCATATTGAACTCCTTGAAGGAAGGTAAAGCATAAATACTGTAATTGAAATTTTTTACAATATCTTTACAATTAACAGATGCAATGGACGGTACAAAATAACGATTTATCCAAAGTGTAAGAACCCTCCAGGGATATGCCAAACTTTTTCTGAACATGTGCAATTCTGTTCTCTGCAAGGATTAAGTGGGGATCAGATCACATATGCAACTCAAGCTAGTGAGTGTGCTTTTCTAGTGTGTGCAGCAGGGCTGGAGATTAAGGCAGAGATTCTTCCTGAGAACCTTCTTCCTGAGAACCTACTTCACACAGATTACAGCATGTTATTGGCTTTCGATTCAGTCAATGCACAAATACTTTCAAAATTTGCAAGCATTGATGTACGTTTTGAAGTTAAGCACAGTTATTTCAATAACCTACACGATGCAGTTGAAAGTCTCTCATCTATGGTCATAACAAGGCTCATGCCCAAACATGGTGATATTAAATCATTCCAGTATGATGAACATTTCAGATTTCAGACAGAGTACAATGTTATTCACCTAGAAGATGGTAATCAATTGCAATCTCTTCAGTTGCTAGCATCATGCCCCAACAGCAATCCCCCATTCCTGGTCACAGGTGCATGTGGAACAGGAAAGACCCGCCTGCTGGCAGCAGCTGCTCATCACTTTCTACAGAAGGGTCGCCATAGTAAACAGCCTGTGAGGGTACTAGTGTGTGCTCATCATCAAGCATCTGCTGATACGTTCATTGAAAGATACTTTGGTGTCATGATACATGATGCAAAATATCCCTGGAGAGAACATGTTGTGAGAGTTACATCAAAATTTTACTGCAGTCGCAATGATGCATATGCTCATTTGTATATGAATCACAATAAATTTTGCAAGAGATTTCGCCAATCACATGTTGACTACATTGTGGTTGTTACTACCTTCCCAACTTCACTCCACTTTCGTGGAACGTTTGGCACAGGATACTTTACACATATATTATTAGACGAAGCAGCTCTAACAATGGAACCAGAAGCTATTGCACCACTTTGTCTGGCCAATAAGAACACAAAAATTGTGTTGGCTGGTGATTGTATGCAGGTACATGCTATGTAGTAAACTTCTATTTCATAAGGAACGTGTTTCATTAAGCATGTGCATTTATGACCATACAGCGTAATGAATAATTATCACTTGCAGCATGTATTCTACACTAAAATGCATTGTAATGTGACATGTGGTGAAATGGAATGTCATTGTCTCTTAAATTTGGAGTAGCAAAACTATACCCGTGATGAGTAAAAATTAATTACCACTGGTCAAGGGTTAAGAGTCTTTCAATGAAAACTTTAGTGTGAATACAACTAATTCTAGATATATATTCATTGCCCTATTTTTTTAAAGGGTTATTCAAAGTGGTTAGTTCTTAGGTGTTATTATCCACAGTTTCAATGGACAATAATTGTATCCTCTGGATTCATTCCATATAACTATGCTTATACCAGTGTATTATTAATTTATGAAAATGGCAGTTGTTTCATTTCATACATCAGGTGGGTCCTGCCCTGTTGGTTTGTGGAGACGAAGGTCAAAAGTATGGACTGAATGTTTCATTATTGGAAAGGCTGTTGGGAAACTTTCAGCAATTTGGTGAAGTAATATCATCTCTACAATGTGTGAATCTTCTCACCAATTTTCGCTCACATAAGGATGTGTTACACTTGCCTTCAATATTATTTTATGAATCCACTCTTCACACTATTGTGTCATGTGATATTGCTCATCCAGATGCACCTTATCCTTTGAGATTTATATGTTCTAGCCTAGACCACACTATTGAGCATGTTAGTAGTGACATAGATGAATATGAAGCAATTCTTTTACTGGATCAAATGAAGCAGTTTCTGTATCCATGGCCAACACAGCAATGGGGTCCAAAGGAGCTTAGTAATACATGTTTAATAACACCAACCCGTCATCAGGTAAGATTGTAATTTAGAGTTGGCTTTCTTTTTATATCTAAATATTCCTTTTATAAGATATCAGTGATTAAGAAACTAATCCAAAGGACTTATCCAGATTTAGCAGAGGTGAATATTTTGCCTACCTATGATATACAAGGTACTAATGTTGTTGTCATTGTATTACAAATTTTGATAAGACTACACTAATTAACATCCATTTCCAGGGAAGGAATTCCAAGCTATTTTCCTTGGCACTATTGAACCAACTTGTGATGGAATAAGTTGTAACCCAACCAAGAGTATGTGTGATCCATTTGTGTTCAACACAGTTATCACTAGGACTAAGTCACTTGTGGTCAGTGTTGGAAACCCTTTTACATTACTTAAGATGGAAAGGGGGATGCCGAAAAAGTGTTGGAGTGAATATCTAAAATTATGCTGCATTCATCAGTCTTTGGTAACATCAGAATCTGTTCAAAATGTGGATATGAAACTTGATATGTTGAAGGAAGCATTGTTTGGAAGCCAAGCAACAGTGCAATGTGACGTTCCTGGTAAGTCCATTAACTTTCCTCTATTCTTATTACTATAACTAGAGTTCATGTTAAAAGTTTTTATTTCTCACTTAGGTGGACTGGAATTATTTTAAATACTTTATTGTGTTAATGTGTTTTCTGGTGGGGAAAAACATCTAGGATTTCTGTTTGAAAATTTCAGGATGGGGAAACGTAGAGCACTAAGACACTAAACGCAGAGCACTAAGTCTAAGACAGTTTCTGAAATATACTAAACATCATCAAATATTAGGAACAGTAGTTCCTATATAGGAATTGACCAGGGTCGTGAAATCATTTTAAAAACGCAACCAGCATACAACTCGCGTACCAAGAAACGGATAGTTTAGCTCTTTGTTCCTATCGAACCAGAAGGCAAAGACGGTCATTTAAATGTTTTGTTCCAGTCTTCAAACTGTTTGCTTCAAGAGAACAAAAAAGCTTGTGTTTTACCTCGTCCCCAGGCCAATTCTTCTCCGTCGTCGTCGTCGTCGTCGTCGTCGTCGTCTAATTCGTCTCGCGCAAGTACAACTCGGGATAGGAAACCGAATGGTTTTAAAGAGCGCAAATTATACCAATCGCTTTAGAATCTCCTGGAAGGACATCTTCAGGTGTCAGATATATGAATAAAGCATAAAACTGACATACGTATCATTACGTAATGCGTAGTGTAAAATAGAAGCGTTCCCATGGCGACATTTACGTATATTTAGAATTGTGCAAACAAAAGAGGAGAGCTAAACAACGAAACGACGAGTTAGAATTCTCCCGCGTTCCTTACAGTGATCCCAAGCAAAAGCGGGCATCTGCTCGTGACGGTAATTGAAGAGGAGGAGGGGGGGTGGGGTGGTGTGGGCACTTGCCATATTAATAATCGATAAAAAATGCCCTGCTGGAATGCAATGGACACTCCCTGCTGGAGTGTCCATTGCACTCCAGCAGGGCAATGCTGCCTCTGTAATGGGCACCACAAGTAGTGTGTAATTCATATAGAGTGTGTAATTCATATAGTGCATGCCTCTGTAATGTTTGGAAGTAGCGTTGTACCATTCGGTAAGCTTATCTATTAATGATTTGGCACCGAGGAAACAAGTAATAAAAAGCATTCTCTAACGAGAAAGTTGGTGGGATATAGGAATTGGAGGCAATGGTGGTGTAAAAAGGAAGGGAACAAGGTTTTGAGAAAAGATAAATGATACTAAAATCCTATATTTAGCACTTCATTTGGTTCTGTTACATTTACACATTTAATCCCTTTCCCAAAGCATGGGAAAACCTCAATGTGCTATGTCCGGCCATACATATTTTACATGCACCTCTGTACACCACCATTGCCATCAATTCATACATTCTACTACCTGAACACTTCTTTTTTAATTCAAGTGTAGTATGAGTATGCAGTACAAGGCAATGAATTGTAACAACTTCTGATTCGAGAATGTTTTTCTTTACTTGTTATAAATACCTCCATGTTGTAAAAAAGAAAAAGTTCATAGATTATGATGCTATACAGTTATTACTGAAAAAATTATTAATCAAATTGTGAAGTTAGCAACTGTTATGAATTCTGCTTCAGATCTAGAAACCACCAATCATGACTTCATGACTTCAAAAATATAGTAGCAGAGCTTCTGGAGCTACCTGGGGTGGGAGGGTCCCCCCTCCCCACCCACCCCGACTATCTTGATCACACCTCCATCCATTAGCCATACAGGTTTTATTCCCGTTCCTACGGCCCTGAAGCAGCCTGTAAATCAGAACTGTTTAGACCAATTAACCAAGCAGTTTGGATCTATAATATCCATTTTGGGTCATTTCATCTCATATTTGGAAACAATTTTGTGCATGAGTCTGGGGATTTTGGGTACTACTTTTATCTTTATTACAGCTATTCTTTGTATTTGAATTAATATGGTAATTATACAGTCATCTTGAAGTATTTATGGGATTCATTATTGACGATGATTTATTGTATCTCCTTACAAGTACATATTTGTATAGCCATACTCTTATTTTTTCAGAAGAACTTTCTTGTATAGTTGAAACGCATCCAGCAGACCTAGGAATGCATTCCTTAAGAAAAAAACCTAATGCAAATTCACAAGGAACATCTCTGAGGCAAACAAATGTTACTACAAATCATCCAATGAGTTCAGCAAGACATCCACCATGTTCCAGAAATCTATCACAGCATCCAGAGAAAATATCTTCCATTTCTGAACCTTGTTGTGTAATTACATCATCATTACCTTCGAAATGTGTCAGTTCTTTAAAACCATGTTTGCCTCAAGCAAACCCTGAAGCAAGTTCTTCAGATATACTGTCAAGCTCATCTAAGACATTATCAAATGGGGAGAAATTTCCTCATACATCAATAAACTCTCGATTACTTTCAACCGCAACTTCCTCAAATCCAGATAAACCTCAACCAGTTAAACCTGCAAAAAGTACTTCTCTATTATGTTCAAATTCGGACCTATTTCCATTGCCGGGCAAATATGGTGTGCATTCTGAAGTAACGTCATTTCCAGCAAGTAGTAAATGTGGGCCACCAGCTCGAGCCTCATTAAATAAAAGTAAGTCATTGTTTTAAGAACATTATAGAATAGAAGCTACTATTAATAATTTTACCGGTGCAGAAATAATTTGAATACATGTATTTAAGAGATAGAATCTGGCAATAATCTGCCAAATTAATACGATATGAAATTAATGTACAGATATTTAGCATTAATGGTAATTCAATTACATATAAGTGTAATCACGTAATAAAATTCTATTTGTGATAAATAGTAACTGCATGGGGCATCATTATCTTTCGATGATTTACATTTTAATTGCGACACTCCAAACAACAGGATAACATTCATTAAGCTAATGATGGAAATAGCAAAATTGGCATATGTTCACTCAACATCAAAAGAATGATCAATTGGTTTCAAACATCCATTGACTGACTAAGTTACAAACATTTTATGTCACAATAACAGCTATTATAGTAAAAAGGACGTCGTGAATATCCTTTTTAAAGCTCATTTATTATAGTGAACACAACAATCAATGGTAATTCACGTAGATGATTCCAAGAAATTAACACCCCAAATGAATTAATTCTAATAATTTTACTGGGACGATGAGGCCATCAGCATTTATATGTGTGCTATTTAGTGTATAAGTTGTTGCACCAGTAATCTCTTACCACTGAGATGTAGCCTCCACCGAGCCACATTATATTTTATGGGCAGAAAAACTCAGGACCTACAAATAGGAAGCTAACATGAATGTCCACAATCTAAGTGCAAGTATTCATTGGAGATACATGTAGGAATAAATGGAAAGGTAAAATTGTGGAGGAAAAGCAAAATCAGGATGATGTACCAGGAGAAACAAGAGGAAGAGATAACACAACGAAGTCAGGAGAAGTTGGTCCCATTGAACATAAAGGATGACACAGGAACATTCTTAGTCTCTTCAGAATAGTTGAGCAAATGGGTAATAGGAATTACAAGGCTATTAATCCTTAGCACATTGCTGGCAAAGAAATTGTGGGCACTCATTTTAAGTCGAGAACTGTGTGTTAGTTAGATAGGGGGCTTTGCCAGGAGGTTGACAACTGGGGAAAACACAGACAAATAGAGTTATTATTGAAACAGAATAATCAAAAGTTTATCTCCTGTGAAAGTGTTTTGTTATATGGATTGATCACAGATTGACACTGTTTGCAATGGGCTTTGTCCTAGTTTGGTACTGTTTCACTGGTGGGCGTCAGACATTCCCAACCAGTATGTCTGTTTGTTCAAATATTTCATACCATGATTAGGTAAATTGTCTGGCAGTAGTACAATCACAATAAACAGTGGTTAATTGTAATAAGTCGTGGTGGTCATTATGTATGGTTGTCATGGAGATTGGCATTAGTATAATAAATTGGGATTAATTGCCAATTACCGCAATTACATGTATTTCTAGATGGATAGATGTATGTTCATGCACGTTGAATATACTTCACTATGGTATTCATTGTTTTCAGTGGATCATAGATCCAAATTAGGAGGTCAACTGTATCCATATAATTGTGTATCCGTATATACATGTGGCTAACCACATAATGGATATGACTGGTTTGGGTTTAATCAATATTGCTGCCTTTTAAGCAGGTCTCTTAAATTCCAAGTTTTCTGTTATAGCTGTTGAATACAGAAGAATTCTTTTCTGGATCAACTTGTAACTGGTGTGCTGATGGGCTTTCTTCTTTTCGGGGTCAACCTTGTAGCTGTTGCATACAGTGGCCTTCTATTAGGGAGTTGTGCATGAGCATTAACCTCGTTTTGTGTTATAGATGTCTTACCTAGTCCTGCTTCTGCAGGTTCCGATAATGCTATATTTTTCATGATAGAAACCACATTAAGCTAGCTTTCTTTCAACCTGAACCAAATGTTAGATGAAATTTTAATGACCTCAATGTATAAGCGGGCATTATTCAGTTCCACAAATCAGCACTTAGTGTGCAGTTGTCTTCAGTTCAATTACAATTAATGTCCAAATGTATTTGATAACTACCCTTTGCAAGAAGTATGGTTCAGAAATTCAAATAACTGTTCACCTCTCTAAATCATATGCTTATAATGAGCCATACAGAGGCAGACAGACAAGCATAAAATTGAAGCTATACATTAATCTCATGATGGTACCACTAAACAGATGTACATGTATGTTTATTTTGACAGCTAATGTAGTTGAGCTTTTGAACCCATACAGAGTCTGACAATCCTTAAAGGTATATCTTGGACACATAACTGTACTACTAAAACAATGTGTGGAGTGTGTTTTTGTGCTGCTGATATCACATTGATCTATGACTGTTTTACAACCAAAGCTTAGCTGGGCCATATTTGTGGATGGATGCATTATTTGGAATCCTTGCTAAGACTTTCTTGATTCAATATATTTTGCATCACACTTCACCTTGAAATGTGTATTTTTTGCTATGCATCACATGCAGGTACTAGCTACGTGTCTGAAAATATATGTAGTCACAGAGATTTTGACGAAAGAGTGAAAGAAGTGCTTATTGAAGAAGATCTTAAACATGATCTTTGCCGAGATAATTACAAAGTTCAGTTTCACAAATTACTCTGCTGGGAAGAGAAGGAGCATATTGATATTCTTGGGAAGAGGTAATTTGGGAATAATTTTTGTAATGCATTGAAGTAAAGATGCAATGTATCATACATGTAGGTGTAACGGCAAGTACAAGATTCATTATCTTAGAGACAAACCTGTTATAAAGTATTATGAAGTGAAGTCTGAATATCCTTGCTACTGTTCAATAGAGGGTATGAGTGGGGACCAATTAGCATATGCTGTACAGTCCAGTGAGTTTGCTGCTATTATTCCTTGTGGTGGTGTAGAAATTAGGGGTGAAATTCTCCTTGAGAATAACCAGTACGCTGATGATTGCCTGTATGTTGGATTGGATATTGCTAATACCAAAAAACTTATGAAACATATACATGTACAGGGCAACAAGTCAATCTTATATTCAGAAGTTCAATTTGAAGTAAAGCACAGCTATTTTAACAACCTTCATGATGCTTTGAAAAATTTATTGCCTGTCGTAATAGCTCGACTACTACCAACAGCAGTGGATGTTAGACCATTAAGCAAAATACCTACTGTTTCCCAATCAATTTATGGAGTATTACATCTGGACACTGAAAGTCCGGGACCTCAAGTGAATGCTGTTCAGTTAATTTCAGCTATGCCTAATACCAATCCTCCATTCCTAATCTCGGGATCATTTGGAACTGGAAAAACACGCTTGTTGGCTGCAGCCACACACCACTTTCTAGAAGAGGGCCATCACACTCAACAGGGTGTGAGGGTATTGGTTTGTACTCACCATCAATCATCTGCTGACACTTTCATTAATGATTACTTTGGCATTATGATGCATGATGCGCAATATCCCTGGAAGGAAATAGTTGTAAGAATTACACCACCTAAGTACTATGGTCGTAATCCAAGATTTTCGTCACTCTACTGTACCATTGAAGATTTTTGTTCCCACTTTGATGACACAAGGGGTGGAAATGTTGTGGTTGTGACAACTTTTTTGTCATCCCTTTACTTTCGCTCGAAGATCCGCATAGGATTTTTCACACACATTCTGTTGGATGAGGCAGGCCAGTCAAGAGAGCCTGAGGCAGTTGCTCCCCTCTGCTTAGCCAACAAAGAGACTAAAATAGTGATGGCTGGAGATAAAATGCAGGTATAGGTACACTGTTGTTTTAACTACCCTACGTCATTTATTTTCTTATGTTCACTACTGTGCAAGGGCATTATATGATTGCACTTTCTGGTTTTCATGCTAAGTACGAGCGAGACTCACTGAAATGCATGCTGTATGACAGTAATTCACTTTCATAGCATTTTTATTCCTGTATTTATGTTGATAATGTGTCATGTTTCTATTTCAAAAGGTTGGACCATCACTTCTGGTACTTGGTCAAGAAGCACAAAAGTATGGACTAAATATCTCTGTATTTGAACGGCTTTGGAATGTGTACCAATCATTGGGCCCTACATGTGTAGCCCATCAATGTGTGCATCTAACAAGAAACTATCGTACACACAAGGAGATTCTGAGTCTGGCTTCCGGTTTATTTTATAACTCTACCCTCACATCTGCAGTTCCTGATACCATTGCCCATCCTGATGCCCCTTATCCTTTATTATTTGTGTGTTCTAGTTTAGATAATAGTGTTGAGCAAGTAGAAAAGAACAGTGATGAAAATGAAGCTAAAGTAGTACTGGATCAGGTAAAGAGGTTTGTTGAGAAATGGCCTACACAATGGGGTCATAAAGACCCTTCTAGTGTTTGTGTAATAACACCCACTCGGCACCAGGTGAGAGTAATGTTACAGAGGTTGCAGTTCATCATTCACATAATTATTGATCTAGATCAGTGCAATGAGAACTGTTATTGAAAACGATAGACAAAAATATGAAACTCTGCGAGGAGTAAAGATGCTGCCAACTTATGACATTCAAGGTAGATATATAAATTTGATAATGCATGTACAGTACAATGGTTTTTTATTTTATTTAGGTCGAGAATTTCAAGCCCTTTTTCTTGGAACTGTTGAGCAAACTGATTGCAATGGGATGACCTGTAACCCAACAAAGAGTATTTGCAATCCATTTGTTTTTAACACAGCTATTACCAGGGCTCAGTCCCTTGTTGTCAGTGTTGGTAACCCTTTTGTGCTCCTTAAGATGGAGCGTCATAGTGAAAATAAGTGTTGGACCAGATACCTTCAATTCTGTGCAATGCATGACACTTTAACCATTTCAGATAGTTTTCATGATGATGAGGCTGTTCAAAAACTTCAGATGTTGAAGGACATGGTTTCAAATGCTACTAGTTTCATACCACCAATACCACAAGAAAATTTTCAACCCGGTAAGCTCAAGCTTAGTAATGTCTACTAAATGCATCTCGGTAAGGTCAGATACGGTTGTATTCAAATGCACAGCACCAAAACATAAACAACACCAATTATAACAAAAAATAACTACTACATTACATCACTAACTAAATCACTGACATTAATTGCTTACGTGTTTGTTTTCTATTAAACAGTCTTCAGTAGTCAGCATCAGGGATCTCATCATTATGGCTCTGGCATTGGTAAGTCATTATTATTATCTATAATATTAAACTAGTAACACAATTAACCTAATCAAAGAATTAATTAACCTAATCAAAGAATTATATGTACCTAAGTAAACAGCTCTCTATTGGTATGGATAGTAAAAGAAATATGACAGCTTGTTGAAGTGAAAAAATTGACCAATATAAATTTCAAGGTGTCTAATTATTGCACACACCTTGATGTGTATATTGGGGATTCAGACTACATTGTTGTAATTAATAGCTGTGCAATACAGTATAATGTAGCTTGTGATCACACAACTCTTAATTTAACATATTCTGTGGTCAATTTGTCATTCCATACATGTATGCTTTTGATCATGTGTGACCCCATGTATATATACTTTGCATACATGCACTTGAAACAGTATCCAGTACATTCACATAGTGGGTATATGTATATAATTGGGACAGTTCGCAACAAAATTCGTGATCCATATAAAAATGATTCATGTTTGAATCGCAATAACTTCTGAATGGTAAATGCTATTGATTCCCAACTACAATTCATAAGTACTACAAAATTGCGCTTTGGTAAAATAGATTCCGGGGTGTCTTGCATTTGCTTCATGCCAGTGTTAACCCTGGAGTTGAAACCCACTATATCTTTCTGCAGCAATGCAATTCACTTCAAATATAGTTAGTACCTACATGTAGAGGGATCATGTATCTACATGTAGATGTAGATTTGTCCTTTTTGTTAATTTTTATTTGATCTGTTATGGAGATACAGTTGCACATTTCCAATCAATTTCACGCCATTACCTCCGGGTTCATGAATATGCAATTACTTCCTGTGCCACTCCCATGTCTCCACCCACAAAAGTGAACCATAAAACAACTGAGACTTGTTGCTCTTGCAAACGTTGATCTGGCTCTTAGCAAACGGAATTCGGTAAATGATCCAACTGCGTGGTCGGATTCAGCTGCCATTGCCTTATGGTATTAACTATAGCAGTACTGCATACAGCATCATTTAGAAATCGTGTGCCTGTTGGTTCGGTACACTCCTAGCGTTGATGTACAATCCTATAACAGTCATCAGTTCCATGAGATAAAGTCTGTGCATGGGGGGACGTGGTCACACACTTGCACACACACACACACACACACACACACACACACACACAAACCACACATGCTTGTGTCTCTCAGTAGATCACCTTCTGTACATGAAGATAGTACATGCCCATCATTCATAGTGTTGGACACACATTACCTCCACAACGTGGTCCTGGCTCATAGCATTCACTAAAGTTTATGTCTCATAGCCTCCATTAAATGCCTTTGTGGTTCTTTCTCGTAGCCTCCACTAGATGCTTGTGTATCATAGTCTTCTATACATGGTCCTGTCTCATACATATTGCCTCCACTACACACTCATGTCCCATGTCGAGAGTGAGGTGAGTTAAAAACACAGCTGAGCTGAAAAGCAACCCATCTTTGGTGTTGGGATTTACTCTCATAAAGCACAGATAGACCAAATTCTATTTCATCTGCATCTCACAACCCTTGCAAATACATGTAAAAGCACACACACACACACACACACACACACACACACACACACACACACACCATGTTGTCCTGTTCCATACAACAGTGTAGCTCCTTATACATGTATGTGTGTCTCATAGACTCCAGTACAGAATCCTGTATTATAGCCTCCACTACATTTTTGCCCTACACACTCATGTCCCATGCCCTTCCTTCACTATAAGTTTGGAGTGGGGGGGTGTTTGGTTGAGTTAAAACCATGCACTGCTGGGCTGAAAGCAACCCTTCTTTTTATTCTCTTCTGCATGTCACACTCCCTTGCAGATACATGAAACACACACATGCTTGTGTTTCACTACATGGCTGATTCAAGATTTTGGAGGGGGAAGGTGTGGCTGGGGTCCCCACCCACTAGTGCTGTAAGCTTACCCATCAGGGTATGAGTCTACATCCCATACCCCTTTGCAATTGTAGTGTTTTGACATTAACCGATTACCGCCGAGGTACACATATCTGCGTCACAAGATGTGTTTACTGTTACCAATGAATTCTTCCAATACCAATTTGAAGTTACTCATGCTCACTGCCTCAGATTATGTTGTTCAAACCCCTTCCAGCTACCATTTGTTTTTGGACAACTCTATTTTAGCTAAGCAAAAGTATTGAGACATTAATCAGTTAAACATCTCATAGCAAATAGGTATGGATAATAATTATTTATAAGGGGGTGTGAAGGAGGCACAGGCCAGCTATGCCCCCAGTTTATAACACACAGATTAAATGAAAAACTATGAGATATGGCGATTGGTTAATCATGGAGAGTGTAAATAGGTGTTTTTCAGCCCAGCTGTGACTTTAATATGACCATGCACCTCCCCCATACACCATCTTTATCTCATAAATATGGATCTGATGTACTGTTATAGCATTGTATGCCGATAAATGGGCATGCAAGGAGTGCACTGAACCATCAGGCACACAATTTCTAAATGATGTTGTTTGCGGTACATATCGATTGCACTGGCAGCTGAATCCTGACCACACATTATGATCACTTAACGAATTCTATTCCCTATGATCTTACAAAAGAACCAGACTGATGTTTGCAAGAACGAGAAGTATTTGTCACTGATGTGGGTGGAGATGTGGGAATTGCATATTCATGAACCCGGAGGTTGTGATCTGTATTTAGTGATGCTGTAGCCCCCCCCCCCCCCCCCCACCCCCCTCATAAATACAGACACGCCAGAATGCTGTGAGGGCACCAAAATAGCGGTTGAAGCCAGCGATGCATTAGCATTATTTTTATTTAGGTCAAAAAAAGAGATATTTTGAATTTTATATAAAAAGATGTGTATTTTAAGCACAGGGCGGAGGCACCTTTATGCAATTAAGCCCCAGACCCCCCACCCCCTATGGCTAGTGCACCACAATGCCACTGACTGTATCTCCATAACAGATCATGTAAAAATTAATGAACATGAGGAATCAATAGCTACTGATCCCTGTACGCATAAACCAAATTTGGAATTCCTGCCAAAAGAAATAGCAGTTTGAACTGCAAGGGGACACGAAGCAACTGCACGACTCCAAAATGTATTTTACCAAAGAAAAATGATGCAGTATGATATGTTGAAAATAGCAAGTCAATATTGCTTACCATTAGGAAGTTATCGCGATTCAACGTGTAACTTTTATATGGATCACGAAACTTGTCATGAAATAAGTGTCCCATATATTATAATCCAAAGCTTTCATCTAAAAAATTTTTACAGTTGTCCCCACACTACTTATTTTGTGGAAATCAATTCAGGTGCTCTACCTAACCCTGTTGTCTCTAAGTTTGCCACCTCATTTGCCATAAATCATCGGATATGAGTGTTGTAACCATGTCAAATTTGGCAAGTGTATAAAAGTTGTATGGCTATTGATTAGATTTTAGTAAGTAGTACATTTACATTATTTCCCACTCGATCATACAAATGATGGGCACCGGGTTTACATAGATAATGTGATTGTGTTGAATTCAGTCCATTTGTTTAGCTGATGGTTTATTCACCTTTTTTGTTCAGATACAAACAGAAGAAAAGACATAACAGTAGGTGTACCACAACATTACGTGTTTATGTGGCTTAGGCAAATCCTCGATTATTTCTGTGCATGTCCAATATAACGCTGTATATTCTGTACACAATAAAGACATCCTGAATTATATGAAATCAAGACCAAATATTCATGGTTATAATTATATAAAGTTCTTATGACCAGGTTATGGAATAGAGATCAATTATCGCAGCTGATATACATTGTAAGCAAATTTGATCTTTTAAATTTAAATTCTAGGTTTGAATTTAATGAGTGAAATATTTTCATTATAATTTCACTTATATGTAACTGTTTTGAAATGTTTTACGAACCCTCATGTCAGTGTTACTTTATGCATTCTTTGGATGTCCTGGCTCCAACTGCAATTTTCTATGGATGATACAACAGTAGCTTCTTATTTAGCTTTTCACAAATGACGAATTCATATTGTTCCTTCAGCTTTCAAGCCAACAGCTTCAGACTTTAAAATTTTGGACTGTGCCAAACACTAGTCTTACTGCCCCAAATTTTTTGCACATCATTATGAGATAACGTATTGGTACTACAAATTGCTTTGCTAATAGTATTGACTGTATTTCACAATATGTGCATGGATGTACAAGTATTTTCTGAATTACATGTACTGACATGTTCTTCAGTGCAATCAATTTTTGTTTCATGTAGGTTAGCCAACAATAATTTTAACTCAATCATATATGGTGCTTCGACTGGGAAATGTCCGGATATTTAGATATCCAATTGCACATTTACATAACTTCCATTTGTCACACTGCAGTCTTTTTGCTACAAAGCAGTGCCCTATTGATGATTCAAGGCATTGCAGTTGTATAAGCAACTAGACAAAAAAAACGCTGTTCCCTTTGTTTCAGTTCAACAAACTACTCAAAGCTTTGATTAATCACTTGCGTCTTAATTTGTCATTAGTTTTCAATGGGACTTTGAGGCTCTCATACTTAAGGGGAAGAAGCTGCTATATAATACTGTCTAAGGGATGTAGCTGAACGTTCCTATCATGAACGTACCCGTTAACATCATGCAAACATGTTTGTCTTAACCTACCTTAGTAAAATAAATTTCATCCCAAGCCGTAATATTTAAGACAAATCCAAGCTTGAAATGTATGCATAATTATCAAAACCTTGGCTTTCGATATTGACGTAGCCTCATATAATCTCTTAAGCATGCTGCAACAAACAGTTCCATGCTCCTAGGAGATGTAATAGCCTAGTTCAGTGCCAAATATAATGTTATTAAAGTGACCAAACATAATATCCACCCACTTTAAATGTTGGTAGGACATGCATTTATTTTGCAATAGGTATATCATACTTGCGACGCATCCGTGCTTGATCAAGCTCTTGCATCGTCATGAAACAACTAGAGATTGGAGCGTACATGTAATTAACAACCGGTTCATTGTTAGCTTTGGTGCGTGAACATGTCATGGCAGCTTTATGTTGATCGCTTGCTGCATGTTCCAACACAATGGTTGTTCGCTGGTTTGTAGAACCAGAAATCCATGCATCAGAGTAATTTTTCATGGAACAGATCTTGTGTTTGTATTCGCGACACACGTGACACCACAAAGTACCTGCCAACCTAGCTGCTATCTTTTTCACATTTCAGCCACGTCATAGTCTGGTGATCGCGATCGTACTCTCATTGCCACTTCTCGAAGGTTGAGACAGTGACTTGACGCTTTTTAGCTACGCTTTCAAGAACTATGCTACTAGTACGTTTTCGAGCGGACATTTTGTCATAAACGAATGATCGGACATGTAACAAATGTCCGATGACCAACCGTTATATTTAGCCCTGCTAGTTTAGTCATGCCATACAACTTCTGTATTAAAAGTCTTAAATAAGAGTCCTTGCTGGAATAAAGTACAGGAACTCGTAAATGAATTTAATGCTATGATCACATGTGCTTGATGTATATAGGTGTGCCAGCTCCAAATGGAATTTCTTATGTAAAAATACACATGGCAACATCAGGGGAATCAGTACTGGTCACATTGCACCTAACGTTTCAACCTCAGATAAGGTTTCAGCACTCTATTGTCGTCATCAATACACCATTTGAGTCTGCCAAGCCTTCTTTGTATCAATAGCCGAACTCTTGTCTGCAGTCAGTGTAACAAAAGTCAGCTAACACAATCATGTCCCTGTTGATACATTGAAAACTTACCTTTTAACCTACTGCATAGTAAATATGCTGTCTCTGTAAGTTGGAAAATATGTATTTCTCTACTCATGCTGTTGCCAGCATAGTCTTGTTTTGTTTGTATTTAGCTTACCTACAGTATTAGGTAGCAGTGGAACAAGGTTTGAATTAACATTGCTAGAGAGACATCTGTAGGTGCATAAATGTTGCACATTTGCCTAGCCTCTCAATGACACATATCAAGATGCATAACCCCTTCAACATCACGCAATTATCTTTAGATATGTATATAACAGTGCAAACTACATTTTAAAGTTGCAATTGTCCTATATATGTTGTCCTCTTGTTTCCATTGGGTTGAGGAATTCTGTCATATGAAAAGATTACAGCGAATTCATAAGGTTCCAAATCATCAACACAATTTCTTGTTGAGGTAATTACAGTTTCAAAAATTGGGTCATAAGACTACTGTCACACTATTCTATGGATCATAATATCAGTGATAGAAAAAACTAAAGCCTAACTCTAATTGCATTTTTTTAAAGCACCTTATGTGCCTGATTCACAAAGGTTGCTCTCACCCATGTTAGCATCCGACACAATAATATGATCTCTTTGCAGAACATATGTTGCAACTCCGTTGCTTTCAGTCAGTGGCACCTTTGTATGAAGGTGTGTACTTTAATGAATCTAGGTGATGGTGTTGTTCATCAACCTAAGATAACATGAGAGTCCAACTGAGGTAATTTCTAAAGTCCCACTGAGGTAATTACTAAAGTCCAACTGAGATAATTACCAGAATTCCTGATTCATCATTAAAATTATGGGCAAAACTCCCAGTTCTTTAATTCATTATCACATCACCATTCCAAATGTATACCCCAGGTCAGCATCAATATTACACATTCCAAACACACTGACAAACAAGCAATGCCACCAACAATGGATGTACACCCAAATGCCAACAAACCTTGGTGGCAGTGCATATAGTGATCATGAACATCAGTAGCATCAAAGCTGCTGAAAAGAAGTTCAATCAAGCAGGATGAAGGATCTCTTTGTGGTAAGATAACTGTTTCATACATCCCATCTTTTTCCACCTTCTTGTGAGATTTTCTAGAAGGCTTGTACCTGCATTTGAAGTAATGGTTTTGAACTTGCTGTCATATGCATACATGCTTGTGTTCCAGTAAATACTGTACCACCAGGCTGTACTCCTTGCTTATAATGTGATTGGATCTCTTTTTCGCTCACATACCATACCTAAAACCAAGGTATTTCAAACATTCACCCCTGGTAAGCTGGGCATGACCATTGCTTTACAAATTGGTATATTTTAATCAGCCCCCTCATGAGTAAAGTAATCAATCCCTTTTTTACATCAGCTCTTGAGGCCATCTAATGTGTGCAGTGTGAACACTATCTTTTGCCGCTGTGTCATTTAGTAGTGATCTCATATAGCCCCCAAAGACTCACATACGATGAGGTAATGAAGACTGCTTGTGGCTTGTAGGGTGATCAACTCTTCTAAAGCAGGAGCTGGTACATCATTGTTATGAACAAAGGGGGGGGGTCAAACTTTGTATGTATAAACATGCACATGTACATATGTAATAATATATTGCGCCTACAGCTGAAGTCTGCTTCTGTCATCAACCTCTTGAAGATTTTTTACTATCATCATTTGCTGGCAAATGAATATTATCATCATACTGATGTACTTCATGGAGCTTTTTTTTTCATTTGCAGGTGCTAAGACTTTTAGCTGCCCAAAGACATGCAGCTAAAAATATCCCTCATAGACTCTGTCATGGAGCCCCTGTTTCCCAATGCACTACATACTTTTAACTGCCAAAGACCTGCATCACTTCTTCTTTACATAGGTCTTTGTCTTGTATGTGCTTGCTTGAAGTTGCTTCGCCATTTTCCAAAAAGAACCTTTACTACTGTTTTACTTTTGACTGCACCTCTCGATCAATCATGCTTAATAAGGGAGATGCAACAGACATCAAAATTTGTTACATTCTTCTCACATAACTTTGGCCTAAATATTAATTTTCACTTGTATCCTATGCGTAACAATGATATTAAAGGTTAATTACCATTTGAAATCATCAACTGCACATGTGATGAGCAAACAGTAATTTAGATAACTAATTGGACATATGGCATTCATTTAAAATGCAAATAACATAAACATATTACTCATGTACTCTGAAAAACCATATTTCAACCAATGAAATTGGTGTGTATTGCAATTCAATTGCTTAAATAGTAATGGTGTTATTTGATTAGGATCAGATCCATGACAAGAAAGGGAAGAACCCAGTACCTCATCCTGTGGAAACAGATGAAAGTGTAAAACATTCCCAATGTTCTTGGTCAGACTATTACCAGAAGAATCGGGTTAGACGTCTTGATCTCATTCAGCAGAAACTAACAGCTGCAACTTACAGAATTAAATTTCATGAACTCCTTGCATATGAAGAAGTAGAACATGAAAAAATATTGAGAGAAAGGTTTGTGTTGTGCTATTACATTGTACAATATTTGTAATCATGATTGCTACATGTAGTGCCATTATTTTTAATGCAATAAGCGTACATATGTTCTCTTGATGAATAAAAAGGTATCCTATTTTACTGACTTTTCCTGAACCAATTATGCAACTTTATTCTCTTGAAGTGAGAATTATTTTGGTCATTATTCAAAATAACATGCCCTAATGTGCTAATCAAAATGCATTAAAATCTAAGCTTTCAAAACAAAATCACTATTGCATAATCATATGAACAATTCACATTAGTCAAACTAATCTTATGTGGTGCAGCCAGACAGATGGTGATAGTTCATTGCACCATTGCTATAAAGCAGTAGTGACTTTTGATACTACATAATAATTGTGTTTAGTAATGAAGTTGATTACAATTATCAGAAATCTGGCCAATTTTATGGACAAGCAGAAATAGAAAACTGACCCCCCAGTGGATATTTTTAACTGGCTTTTGATAGTCATATCTGTTTTTTTGCAAGGGGACCAAATGTTTGACTGGCTCAAACCAATCGACTTTGGTACCAACAATGGCAGGAAATGATGCGTTAAATATCATATATGCACCATGTCGATAGGGCTGATCTAGGTTATCCTGCCAATATTAATAACACTTGCGTTAGATCTGCTCAATGTAGTGGATACCTTTGCGAATTCAAAACAGCTGCATATTGTAATTTAGCTCATAATCAATCTTTAGAGTTTGCACATAGTTTCTCCAGGAAGCAACCTGATTTAGAGCAACCATACACTAGGGAGATTGTTGGATGCAACACTATAAATTTCTAATATCAGTATAATTGGGTTCATTGAGTTGCGAACATTGTTGCCTAGTCTTTAGCAAGGTTTGAGATAATTTTTTTTAATCACATGTACATGCAGTAATGGACTACGTAGCTAAAATTGCTTTATTTTTCTGGTTGATAAATCCAATTACCTCAAAAATGGCTGGTAGCCATTTTCCACTGCTGAAAACTGTTTTTTAGTTTAGGGCTCTCAAACATAGCCAGGCTGTCATAATTGAAGCTACCCCAAACAAAGCAAATCTATTGTAGTGCTTTGACAGCCTAAACAAACTGTTCAGCATGCAGTTTGCCTAAATTATTGGCACATGCACAGTTTTTTAGGCAGCCTAATGTCATGTTGACATTCAAGCGGTGTGTCCAAGATGAGTTTGTTTACTGTCTGCCATGATTTTGTGCTGCTGCAGACACAGCGCAAATTGATGGAGAAGCATGTCTGACCCCACTCAATTGATGCTGCTAGTATAGTAACAATGCATTGCTGCTTAAGCTTTATAGCTATGCTTTGCTGGACTGTACATCTTCTGCTAATATCAACCAATAATTAATATTGCTGGGTGTCCCAGTCCGGAGAATGTGTCCAAGAAAGATGTTCAGTTTAATATGTTCAGTGCATGAACTATGGGAAACGTTTGGTCAGAATTGGTTGTATAGTTGACTACAAATTCATCACTCCATTCATGTCACATGTTAATCTGAATCATTTTTGTGTTCTACTCTATATTGGTACAAATTGAACTGACAAGAAAGGTACAAGGCTAACGTTATGCTAAGCCAAATTGAGCAACGTCTCAAACAAAGAAAATTTAAATTGCTTTCATTACACTATAGAGTATACAAATGTACCGCCAATTTGGGTGTTCATATGAGGAGAGCACATAAAGTAGCATGTCCAAACTAGATAATGGTGTATAAAGGATGCAAATATAGATATATATGGAATTACCCAGTTGCAGGCTTATATTTTCATGTCAGACAAATCACAGATTTTTGACAGAGTTTGAAGTGCTGAAACAGAATTAGCTGATAGAAAGTCTCCATCATAAAACACAATATAAATAATACCTAGTATAAATATCTCTGTGGTAACTGGTTCATACAAGCCTCGAGTTTGTACCTACCCTATTATACATAGGTATGATACCTTTTGCATTTGCGTTGAAGTGTGTTGGCAAGACAGGACTTGTACTGCTTCATCTGGAGATATTACCGTCCATTACTTATGTGCATCACTATAAATAGTAGCAAGGCGAATTTTATTCACACTTGGTTGCCTGTGGTCAATAATCTGTAATAAATAGTCTTCAAGTGCAGATGCCTAATGTCCAACGTTTCAATCTATCAAATTGGCCCATACACACACCAGTGTGCTCTCAACCGCACAACTTCAGACCCATACCACTACTTCAACAGACATGCGCTGACAACTGTGATCAATACTTCCAACTCATAAACACATATTGTACTCCCAAAAAAATGCACAACTAACACAATTTACACTCCAAATTCACACATACATGCATGCACACATTCATACATGCATGCATACATTCACACATCCATTGCATGACAATAGATATAGTGTACATTAAATATTCGCAACCTGTACAGACACCATTGTACTCTCCCAACTTCACTCACGCACACACATACACACACACACACACATACATACACACATGCAAAACACACAACCAAGAATACACATGTGCATAATGGTTCCTACTGTGCTGGCAAAATTGTTACACATGAAGTAATATACTGCATGCATACAGTGTGCCACACATTATTATTAATCACTTACCACTACTTGGTAAAGAGGTACTTACCAAGTACATGGTTTAGACTCAGTAGACGCGATATATCGGTCCTTTAGCACTTTCGTCTGACGTTATGCACACATTTAAATGCACGGCATTAACAGATAATCAAGTTGCTCAATGTGTACGAATCATGCATGAAGAATTACGAAAATGAACAAAGTACAAGGAGCGGCCCTTATCTAACAGTAAGCAAACTATGGTTCTGAACAGTTATTTTAGCAAGAACTGTTTGTTTACACAGTCTGAAGGTGGTGCAAGTAATGAGGCTAAAAAGTAAAGAATGTATTCTTGAAAATCAAACAGTGTAAAAGCAGATGACGAGATATTGTATATTTAGAGGTATCAATGCATGTAGAATCAAACTATGATTCTTTATTGGTACCAAAAAATGTTTGAATTGAATAAATATTTTTTCAAATACTTGACATTTTTATACTAATTGTTAAGCTGCACAATGTTCATTTTTATATAGCCAACATAGCTGGTAGATTTCTACACATTGTGATATTGTGGGCATGGATTTAATTATTCATTAAGAAGCCATTAACGTTTACTTCCTCAATTGTGTCATGGACTTTAGTAAATTGTGTTGCTAAGTCATATGTTGCAAATTGCAAATGAACATAAATATGAAGTTAATATGTTTATCACTTTTCATATACATTAAATGCATTTCAAACATTAACATCATTGTTATTCGCATTAAATATAATTTTGGATGTCTATCAAACATTTATGTTTATCATGTGCTTATTATCATTACATGGGATTGTGGCAGCAAAAAGGGACCTAGGGCATATTCCAGAAAGGATCATCAAAATTTATGCATGCAATTAAAATGTACGTGTAATTAAAAATTCAGGCCACTCTAACTCCATGATTGACAGCCGAATTTCAAGTGCGTTAGGAAGAGGACATAGGAGACTCTTTGAATATGAAATAATCTGAATACTTGAAAAAGTTTGCACTATGTCCCTTTTCGCTGGCACGATCCCACATATATTTTTATTGATCTTGACCCTGCTTTTGTAATCGTACAGGTGTAATGGTACATACCGTTTGGTATTAATCTCCCATCACAATGAACTTCCTGCATACGTTGATCTTGACGATGGTGTTTACATTCAATGTGGATACCTTTGTGGTAAGGATGGCAAGAAGTTGGATGGTGACAACATTTCTTATGCCACACAAGCAACTGAGGACATAAATAGTATGGTCATATCAATTATGGGATGCAAAATTGTGGCTGGAATTCTGTCAACACGATACTTCGACTCTGGTTACCTTTGGATTGGCCTTGATAAAACTAACAGTGAAAAGCTTCTATCACTTCAATCTGCAGGCAAAGCCAATGGTTCTATAGATAACTGTGATGTCTCATTCCTTCTTAAACATTCGTACTTTAATCGTATGCATCAGGCATTAGATGCACTGAATCCTGGAGTTATTGATTCCCTTTGTCCTAAGTCAAAAACCTTTACGGCCATTAAAAAAAGACGCCAAAATCTCAGCAGATGTGATTTGATGGACATACAATTAGATAGCTATGGACAACGCCAAGCACTTGATCTCATTCTCAATTCTTCAGCGAAGGCCATTCTAATTGTTACAGGTCCATTTGGAACAGGAAAAACACTACTTCTAGCTCATGCTGTCTACGATGTCATAGAAAATGATGGGAATGCCAGGATTCTTGTATGTGCTCATCATCATAAGTCTGCAGATGCATTTATTGAGAAATATTTTGGGCCTATGAAAGAAAAGGGATGGAATGCTCATCTTGTTAGGTTAAGCAACAGATCGCCACACAAGTCTAAGTTCCAAAGGTACTACATGCAAACATTCAGGATTAGAGGACAGGAACACCAACTTCAGGTTGTTGTTTCAACATTTGGCTATTCTATTTCTCTTTTGAAAATACTAAAGCCAGGATTCTTTACACACATTTTCCTAGATGAGGCTGCACAGACACGAGAACCTGAAACAATCATTCCTCTTTGCCTTGCATCAAGAGATACTAAGATTGTCATTGCTGGTGATCATTTTCAGGTAGTGCTTTTACTATTGTTCAGATTTGAGGCTAATTTTTGTATTTTTTTAGGTGGGGCCAGCTCTGCTTGTTCTAGGGTCTGATGCTCAGGAGCATGGTCTGAAATATTCACTTCTTCAAAGGCTTCACCAGCAGTATGAAAGGATTGGAAGTTGTGCTGAATCTCACTGTGCTGTGCTCTTGCATAACTATCGATGTCACAGCGGAATTCTCATGCTACCTTCTAGTCTCTTCTACAATTCCACACTTCAATCCATGGTTCCAGAAGACATCACACATCCTGATGCACCCTATCCATTATTGTTTGTATGTTCTAGTCTAGATCCTGTTGCTGATCCAATGCAAGCAGACACTAATAGTGTTGAGGCTATGCTACTATTAGATCATGCAAAACTGTACATTGATGCATGGCCTACAAATCAGTGGAAGAAACACAAACCTGAAACCATTTGTGTGATGACAACATCCCAAAATCAGGTTTGCAGTTCTTATCATGTATGCATGTTTTCACATAGATTAATTGAATTTATTTCATAGAAATCACTGATGAACAGCCTTATCTACAAAAACCCAAAATACAGGTCTCTAAAAGGAATCTCAGTTTTGACATCTTTTGATATGCAAGGTAGATGACTGCATATCGTTTAGCAATCATCTGTATGAGAACTTTCATCACTGCAGGTACTGAGTATCGTGCTCTGTTTGTAAGCACCCATGAAAAAATGTTGAGTGATGGAAGGACAAGTAATCCAACGAAGAGCATCTGTGATCCATTTGTGTTTAACACAGCTATCACTAGAGCCCAGTCACTTGTGATTAGCTTTGGGAATCCATTTATGTTACTAAAGATTGAAGACCATATGGAGAAGAAATATAGTTCAAAAGTCAACTGTTGGCATGAATATTTGAGGCGTTGCATTGAGTGCAAGACTTTCATTGTCCCTTACACACATCGGAGTGACGATTTGCAATCCGAGAAGCAGTTACAATCAATGCTTTTTACAGACACAGTGGTGTGTCCTGGCATTAAACAGCTCCCTCATGATTCTATCCTCTCAGCTTATGCGAAAGTATTTGAAAAAATTCCAGAATGTCGTCAAGCACAGTTGGTCATAACTCGTATCAATAGAAATGTTACTTGGACAATTTCTAGTGATGAATCTAAGTCTGTTGTTGTGGATAATCATTCAGTACAACAGACTGAGTTTAGTGCAGTGTATGAATGCCTGCTTTCCTGTTTAAAGTATGACAGAGCAGATGCAATACCCCTAGATCCACACAAGCACGTTGTGAAAATACTTGGTGCAAACAACCGAAGAGGTGCCTTTGATGGAGACACTGTTATGGTTGGAATCTTTGATGACAGTGCTTCAGAACAAAGGGGGAGGGTAATAAGATGTACTAGGCGCCACTCAGCATTATTGTCATTTGCTTGCCACGTGGATGCAACAAATCCCATTCTGTTTGTGCCCCTAAACAACAAAGATCCAAAACTTCTTAATCTTCCAAAACTTTCGCAAGATTTATTGAAAAAGAAAACACAGCTAGGTTTGGACAAGGAAATAAAATCTAATGAAGTTGTAGTATTCAAGGACACATGGGATGGTCAAGGTTTACCTCAAATTCGTGATGTAATCCCATTGTGCATTGCACAAAAAATGCTCTTTGTTGTGCGCTTTTTATGTTGGAATCCTAAGTTTCGTTTGCCACTAGGCATTGTAGTTGCAGCTATTCCACAAGGCCTATCTTTATTTCATGCACAACGATTGCTACAATTACAACATAACATTTCTGGCCTTGAGATTGGAGAAACATTTATTCCAAGCGATTCAGTTATTAAGAACATCTCATTAATGTTAAATGAACGAGCATTTACTATTGATCCAGAAGGTGCCCAGAACCTTGATGATGCTATTTCACTTGTGCATGTAAGAAGCACAGGAACCTCGCACATTTATGAAATGGCAGTTCATATTGCTAATGTTGCAAAGTATATCAAATTGAGCAGTGATGAGGATAAGAGAGCCCGCAATGCTGGCACATCTGTTTATGGCACTAGGAGTGGGGGTTGCGCTCACCTTCTTCCATCACATTTGCGCTCAAAACTTAGTCTCTCACCAATGAAAGTGAGAGATGTGATATCTGTGGTGAGCATTGTGACCTTCGACAACGACAACTCTCAACCAAAAATGTCTGAACCTGTAATAATGGAGTCTCAGATAGTTTCCCAACTTCAACTATCATATAAAACTGCACGTGATATCCTCCTAGGAACTATTCCTGACGATGTATCCATTTGTATTGATGCTTTTAATTCAACTCAGCGATCTCAACCATCCCTCACAACTTGTTTGGACTTGCTATATCAAATTGCATTTGAGCAGCGAAAAAGGAGATTAGGAGATGCTGCTGCTTATAGTTATGATATTAGTGAGGAAGGAGATGAGAGTTGCTGGCAAGCTCACCTGTTGATTGATGAATTAATGATTTGGGCTAACCATGCTATAGCTAAATGTACCTTTAAAGCCAATCCCAATTGTACCCTTCTTCGCCGACAGCGCCAACCTAACTGTGAAGAGAGATCATCTTGTCTAGAGCTCCACAAACTCATCCTTACTCACTCACTCTCTCTTCAAGAACTTGTTGTGGATCCAGTTACAACAATTCCAATCAAGGTGCCACAATTTATGATTGAGCGATTCCTCACTGCTATTAGGAATAATGATGCATCTCTTCTTGCATACCTTCTCACAGCAGATCATTACTATCCACAACTAGCCATTTGCCAATCACAGCTACAAAGCATAAACCACAAGGCAGAGTACTGCTGCACTTCAGTCGACAATGATCCTATGGCTATAGCACACCACAGTCTGCACCTTGATCTGTATACACACTTTACTTCACCAATCCGAAGATACATGGATATACAGGTTCAAAGAATGCTGATCAGTAGCTTGCATGCCAGTAATAGTGATGTTTATTCTGCTAAAATGTGTGAGGATTTATGTCATCATTTAAACTCTTGCAACCAAGCAGCAAAGTCATTTGAAAATGAACTGAAGCAGGTTTCCTTGGGCCTTGAATTAACAACTCAGAGTGTTGAATGCTATGCATTTGTTAAACAGCTGGATAGGTCATCTGTTGATTTGAGCTTCCCAGATTTAAGGTTTAAACTTCTGTATCCTAGACAGAGGAACATTAAATTAAGGAACCTGGCATTTATTGAGAAGAATATAAATGGGCAATACATGTGGAACATAAAAATTCTCTCTTTTGAAGACGAAATCTCAATTAGGGGCTACCAAACTCCTTTCACAGATGAAGGCACACCTGAAGATAAATCGTGCAGTCTGTGCAAACTAGAAATATTACAGTCAGTTGATGATACCAATTATAAGAAACACCACCTCAGTACAAATCTCAAACCATTGGTTAGAAATATAGAAGCTGGAATATGGAAGGAATTACAAACTGCAGCTTGCAAAGTTTCAGTAACTCCTGGGTGTTCCCAGTCTTTGAAACATATTCGTGATATGGAACAGTTACTAACATCACATGAGCATTCGCCGGATCAAGAACAAGGAGATGCTTATAGAACATTATCCCCATTGGTAAACTATATTCTGCTTTGCAATATTGATATCTATGACCTTCTAAAGGTATGGTTGTCATGGGAGGCTAAAGAAGGGCTTATTGCCCCTTGTATTCAAATGGTACAACTATCTCCTGATGCTCATATATGCATTCAGCACAACAACTCCCCTGCAGACTGTTTTTCTAGTTCTTCTCTTCCTCAGGCTTCCAAACCACACTACAACAGCATTTCAGAGTATGTCAGTCTGTGGGAGCCATTGATTCTAGCCGAAGGTGCAGAACTTAGTGTTAAACAAGGCCAGATAATTATTATCCAAAACGTTCTCCTAAAATGGCCGGAACTTGCTATTCCACAGAATTGTGTTGACGATCTTTATTATGAACCCCAGGGTTCCATCATTATTGATTTTCCACACCATTTCCAGGAAACACCTGCTATGTTTATTGGATCAATACGAATTGGAGATATGATCTGTGTTCGATATGGCACTATTTCTGGATCTAAGGCAAAAGCAGTGTTTCACATGGTGGTAACAGAATTAACAAAAGACAATGATATTGTTACCTCTATTAAAACAAAAATATTTGGAAAGCAAAACTGCAGAATATCAGATGAAGTTAAAGACATGTTGCACTTAAAATGTGAAGTACAGCTAATACCTATGGCTACATCAATTCAGTATGTTCAAATTTTATATTATTACAATACATAAAGTAATACACCTACTGTTACAAAAAACATGCACACAATAAACTACCACTAACAGCATTAAGAAATGCTATGTACTTAAGTAAACAGCCCTATTGGTCCAAAAGTGGCTCTCGTCAGGGTAATATCATATCACTACAGGTTAACGAATTATTGCATTTTTACACATAGGAGGGTGTTTTCAACACTATCAAAGCTCAAATCACCCACTGTTAATGGAATAACTGTGAACATTATTCTAGGCACTAATATTCACTGTAAGTTATGATTCACCTTTTTATGACGAATTGGCGTATGTGATTTAACATTAAGGAATCATAGTTTTGCTAATTGTATGCACTTAATCCTTTCCAAACGCATTGGTTTTGTGAATACTAATATAGCTTTTGCATGAGAGCCAACCTATTCACCCTGCTCAAATTTCTGCTTAATGTAATGTTAAATGTAGAATGTATATATATTTTTTAATTCTCTAGCTACTCTGCCGGATATTCAAACAGCTTTGGAAATATTTGCTAAGGACCCTAAGTCACATCGACTCTGGTCCTTGGACAAGCCACTCAATGAAGTGCAGTGTAAAGCAATAAAAGAAGCTATTAAACACCATTTCTTTCTAATTCAAGGACCGCCAGGTGAGGGTGGATAATTTGTTACTGTGCTTTCAAAGTCTGCAAATTTTTAAGGTACTGGCAAAAGTGAAACTGGAGCCCATCTTGCGTATGTGTTTGCCATGACTAATCGCCAACTTCACAGAAATAAATGCGTACTATACTGTGGACCATCCAATAAGGCTGTGGATGTTGTACTAGGTATGTTGAATGTCTTAGTTGGCGCATGTATTATTTTTGTTATGTTGCAGCAAAATTGCACATATTAATTCAAAAATTTCCAGAGCTGAATTTGAAGGTTTTACGAATATATGGACAAGCAATAGAGCAACACTACTTTGTTGGTCCGGATGGACAATATAATGAACAAGGATCTGATTACAAATGTCCAGATTTTGCTGAAACATATTCACTTCATAATATGATAAGAAAGGTTTCCTACAAGGACAAAATTCGAAGTCTTGAAAATCAATTTAAAGCACTTGGTGATAAGCAGTGTATTGCTGGTATTAAACTTCGTAAAGAATTCAAACAATGTTTACGGGTAGCAAAGCAGGAGATCCTTCAGCAATCATTTGACATTGTGCTTTGTACATGTAATGAATCTTGTGGGGAACAGGTGGAGAAATACATTCAACCTCTACAGTGCATTGTAGATGAATGTGCAATGGCTCAAGAACCAGAAACAATGGCTCCTATTAGCCTTTGTGAACATGTGGTTTTGATAGGGGATCACAAGCAATTAACTCCTGTCATTAATTACTTGCCAGCAAAATATTGTGGGCTTGGGACATCACTGTTTCAAAGATATGCTGAATCAGAATGCTTTAAGCATCTCTTCATCACCCTCACTGTGCAATACAGAATGGTAAGTGCATTTTACGTGAATGTGTGCATTGTCACATACAGTTCTTGTACATTTAGCACAAAGCAATTCAACGTTTTCCGTCCAAGTATTTCTACTTTAATAAATTACAACCAGCCAGTATCATAAGCACAAGAAAACAACCTAGTCTTCTTAACTTCTGGCCTAATCATAAAATGCCTATTGTATTTTGTGATATCATTGGAGAAGAAGGGCAAAATAAGACTTTCAGAAAGAAGCAGAGAAAGGTTGTTCTGGAGTCAAAATGTAATATGAAAGAAGCACATAAAGTAGTAAGATCAAAGTGACATCAACTTTAAACTTTGCCTACCAACTACACCTTGTTCTTGTGTATAGGTGCAGATAGCTTCCCGTATTTGTTCCAGCATTCGTGATTGTAACACTACTTTAGCAATTCTCACACCTTATTCTGCTCAAAAGGATGTCATCATTGAATTAGTATCCAAGGCTGAGATATTGGCTGCAAAAATTGTAAAGGTGGCAACCATCACTGAGAGTCAAGGTAGATTACAGTTCGTGTTTGTTTATGTATGAGATCTCATAGTAATGTCGAAGGCATTAAAGGTACATGATTTTATGCAGGTGATGAATTTGATTTTGTCATACTATCATTGGTGAGGTCCCAACCATTGCAAGACATTGAGAATCCGGACCACGTGTGGGCAGACAGAGGGTGGGTTCTTCAGAACTTAGGTTTTATCACTGACCAACACCAGATAAACGTGGGTATTACCCGAAGTAAATTTGGTCTCGTTCTTGTAGGTAAGTGTTGTAATGTGGGTTTTTTTTAAGGTGAATCATTCTACATACATCAATCCATAGGCAACAGATGCTTGCTACAATATGATGATACTTGGAAGAGCCTTTTGGATGACTATGATCAGTTCGGATGCATTGTGGATGGGCAATCATTTCCACCGAACTAATAGTAGTAACTTAATTCCCAATGTGGAAGAACGCCTTTAAACTTGAGATACATTTATTGGTTGTACCAACGTAACGTTACATTAATATTGTGTGTATCTCAATAAACATTTCATAATGAATTAATTACAGATACATGTATGCACAAGGATATCTGAACCTGCAGACGAACTGGCTATACTTAGTTCCATAGAACGTTCTACTAGATATATGTATAGATGTATGGAAAGTTCTACCAGCAAATGGGGCTTGCGGATTTATATACATGGGAAAATTTCGTGACCCTAATATAATGCGTTTGAATTATTATAATGTCCGACGGTAAATGCTATCTAGGTCCTATTTTCAAGACTTAATACTGCACCAGGTCTTAATGGTAAACATCATTTTGGGTGTTTTACTTGCTCCGTGCCGGTAATTACACAGTACATGTTTTGAACCCTATACATAACTTTCGGCAGGAGTAATCTAATCACTTCAAATTCGGTTTGTAGGTAGAGGGTTATGAAACTATTGATTTGTTCTGCCTGTTATTAAATTTCTACTCCGTTACGTTACGGATATATAGCTGTGCAAAGTAAGTGCAGGGTTTCCCGCTCGAGATTTAAGCAATTTAAGCAATTGAATGTAGGGGAGGCGGGTGCCTAAATCATGAACGCGAATCGAGCGCGAAACCGTGCACGCACTTTGCAAAATTATATTTCCGTAATGGAAAAAGTAAAAATTAAACGAGCATCTGTGCTCGATGTATTCTTCTCAAAATTAGTAAGGAACTTGCATGGAGATTAATCTCTCACTGAAGAGCAGTCCTTCAAAAAAAAAAAACGTTCAACATATTCAACAGAAGAGCGCAACGCTTTTTAATAAATAAATAGGATTGTCAATCTATATGAATCTATAAACGTACTATAACCACGTTTAGTCCAATACGAACCGCATTTTAACAATTCGACATCTTTAGCAGTTCAAAAGATAAAATCAAATAGCTTGCAATTAACTAAAACAATGTATGACAACTTTTAATTTGTAACGTGATTTAAAAACTGCAGAATAACATTGATGAGACTGAAATTGTTATTTTATTTTTATCATTATTGTTAGCAGGGTATAATTATAAATATAGGAATACAATAAATAAACATATAGGAGGAGAAACAACATGCATGAATTATTAATAAATCATGTTACAGTTCTAAGATGGGAGCCACCTGGAAAGGATTGCTGTCGCATTTGCCCTCACCAGACGCAAGTTGAGCCTGCATGCTATACCATTATTACTGTTTATTTTTTCTAAATACACATACACTATACGTTTTACTAGTTATTATTCAAAACAACAAGTTATGACCACAACGGTTTTTATAACGCACCATTAAATAATCCATTACCAAATCAAATAGTTTTTTTTTTACTGGAATAATTTATGATGGCAATCTTGGCAGAATCCTTCCATACTGCACATTTGTTTGTCCACAGGTGCAGGGCTCAGCACAGACCTCTCCCAGTCAAGACCAGCTGCAGATTTTCTTGTACAGGACTGGGATCGAGGAAAGCTTTGACATCTCTGTTGTCTCACTGCTAAACTCAAATGTTTTGTCTGCAGCTAGAGCAAGAGCAGGTCCAGCATCAGAGGTGGCTGAGCTTAGGAAGCACACTGCCAATGATGCAAAGTGCGCAGAGTTGGGATGGGTGTCTATCCCTCTCTTGTGGTGGAATCTTATGGGGCATGGGGCAAGGAGGCTCAGCAATCTTTTTCCAAACTTGCATCTCACCTTGCTGTCCATGGCTGTGTGCCAAAGTCCATGGCAACCTTTCAACTTTATGCAAGGCTAAACATCTCTCTGATGAGGGCAAACTCTAGGACGATGTTATCTAGGTCCTAGATTTAGTGTTATTGTTATCATTATGGTTATTAAAAATACTTACCTTTTCAACTAATGATGGTTTTAAATGACTATTGAACCTAGTAACCTGAAATCAGTACTGTTCCACCGCATACCAGATCTTGTGTTACTTATTAGTAGTTATAAGTTATTAAAATCAATTATCGTATAATCTTGATAAACTTTGTTAAGAGGGCTTTGAATATTTTGATTTATGAGGGTTTTGATCACTATCAAGCAGTTAATTAATTTCAATCCTGGCGATGCGTTCTTTCACAAACACCCTCTTACTGATTAACGATCAGTTTTTTTTTTTAATTTCTTACTATCCAGGAATAATGAAGAAGCGTATGGAACCATTGGAATTGGACCTCGTCGTTTCCAACCAGAAGGTCATTGCTTCACTAGTTTCTTTTGTATTGTTGTTGTACTGTTTTTTGCTTTTAGCAGCAGGCTGGGATCATGTTTGCATATATCCAGATGCAGAAAACTAACTTATAACACATCATAGTTCGGTATTGTTGGGTTGCGCTCAGTAGTCAATTAAGTTGTCATTCACATAATCAGCAGTAAGGTGATAAAAACTGGCTTGTCGAACATCCAGATAGGAATATATAGTCTGGTGTTGCTTACATATGCGTTTGTTAACAAACATTAACAAAGCTGTCCAGAATTTCGTTGCAGCTCCTCTGGAGCTCGGTCTCCATGCATCCACGTCAGTGCAGTGTGGCTTAGAAATTGATCACAGCTAAATAAAAAAAGGAGCAAATCCAATTTCCAAAACCAACGCTTAGATAATTAACCCAATTGTTATTGTTATATGATGTGTCTACTGTATTTGCTTTAGATCACCTACTTTTCTTGTTAATTAAGGTCAGCAGAATATACTATACAGTATCTCCCCATGCTGTTGCCTGGCTTTTCACTCGATCATTTTCTGCAGTGCAAATTAGTGAATGTTATTTTAGTACATTTGTTTAGAGCTTTGTCTACAACTGATACAAAAGGTATAGGAAGAAGCAGATGTGGCCTAATTATTAGATTGAATAGATTATTGGAATTAATTACTATGATCTAAGGATGAGAGCACGACTGTCTTTTGCAATCCTCAGAGCAACAAACCTTTGTCTGAGGGGCTCCCGCACCAAATGGAGGAGTGCATTTGGAATGGATGATGGAACAGGGTTACCTAGTATCTCTGCCTGAACGTCATGCTTAAATAGTTCATGTCATTATCATTTTTATTTAATGTGTAATATTATTATTGATTTTGCACCATATGTCTAAATGTATTATGTATTCTGTATATTACATTTATTGTATTAATTATTATATATAAAAAATAAAATAAAAAAAGATCTAAACTGATGTATATATCCTATTTTGAAAATAGTGATGATAAGTAGTATTATGCAATAATATTATGGGTACATGTATTTGTATTTTGACATCAAGCTATGAGCCGATCAATTTATATTGATCACAATTGTAATAAGAAAATGCATGACAATTGGGTCACACAGAAGATGGATACTGCATTAACAGTTCATTATATGAACCTGTTCTTGTTCCCAGGAGCGACCAAATTCTGAATGAGTTGTCGAACTTCTCACCCTCTTCTTCACTTTCACTGCCACCACTTCTATCAGACAGTACGAACTTCCGCTGCCCACTGCAGGTTGCCAATAGCGGTAAACTTGGGTGTACACTAAAAGTGAAACATACCACTTAATAACTGCATAAGTTACACATAACGGCTGTAATGCTAAACCTGCATCCACTGACAGCATCCTTATGAACCTGCAATACATTTTGGGCAACAGCAAAGCCACTAGCATCAACAACTGGATTTTCCAAATTCCAGGAGTACAAGCATCCATTTGTACCTCCAGACAGAAGAAAATGGCCATTGCTATGAAATTGAAGAGATGCCATATTACTAAAGAGATATATAATAATAAAAGTAGGCATGTTATTAGAAAAGGTACAGATGATAAATATTACATCATAATCCACTTTCTTTTATCTCATTTCAGAAACATACAAATTTGCATTAAAATGATTTTTGTACAAATGAAATAATAAAACCTAGCCTGACAGTTACAGTATGAAAAACAAGAACGTTTTTTAAAAAAGAGTCATTTCTGCATACGGTTTTTTCTAAATATTGTTGGGGTGTCATTTTGAGATAGGACTGCTTAAACAGGAGCCCTTTTTCTTTATAATGGGGTAAAAGGCGAGAGGCTTATATATGTAGGGTTAAAAAAAACGTACAGGAATATTTCAAACAATGGTCTTTTGCAACCACATCCTGCTCGGATATTATGTGCCCCATAATACTGACAAAGAAAAGCGGGTTGTGAAATTATGTAAAAATCTCAGTCAAGTACAGTTACAAGTAATGTCACTTCTTTACTGCACTATTGTGCATTGTGAAATCTTGGAAAATTACCAATATTATATTGAATTGCAGGCACATGTACAGTAGTGGTCAAAATAAACTTGACGTTTTTTATAACGCTGTTGTTGTAGCACGGTATGAGAACTATTGTTCAAGGAGCGTACCGTTCCGCGCCGTTTTATAGAACATAGAAATTATTATTGACACTTTATGTGTCAACGAAATCTATGTTGCGTCACCGTGCCGTATAAAAAAACGTTTTGATTATCGTAACTACGAACGCTTCGACATTTCTCACATAAAAAATATTGGTACAGCGGACCAAAACAATCAGAAATGGGTTTATTGTGATATATGAAGCTGCAGATAAGCCGCTGTTCGGCGAAAAGATGTTTCTGGCGGTGGTTTGTGTTAGAGACGCAGTGGTTGTTATCTGCCATTATCGCAACATGAATGTTTTCTTCTAGCTCGCGAAGAAAACATTCATGTTGCGATAATGGTCGGATAACAACCACCGCGTCTCAACCACAAACCACCGCTATAATGACCAGAAACATCTTTTCACCGACAGTTCCACGGTAGCGCCTATTGCCAAATGACCCGAGAAGCTAATAAAGGGAAGCGATTAGAATGGGCGAGGGCAAACATCAGCGAAGCGTTAAGCTTCTAAATGCGCGTGTAGAAACGTTCTCGCGAACGGTGACAACGTTCCAGCAAACGGTGTTCGCGAACGGCGATCAAAGAACTTGTTAATTAGGTGTAAACTACAGGCGTCCGCGTAGTACAGTTGGACTAGCGTGCGGTCTTTTAAAACGACCGTGCAACTGTAACGGCATTACAAAAAACGTCAAGTTTATTTTGACCACTACTGTACATGTACATACAATTGTCACACTGTATTATGTCAGAGATACTTATATATAAAGGGATTGGAAACAATCACATGCGATCCTTGCTAGCGTGAATATCACATGTCATGTAAGTAGATAAAACAAGGGGTCAGATATAGTAGTTTGAACACAAGTTTTGAATGCTACAAGGTATAAGCAACAATACAGGCAGCTTATAGATAATCCAATATATAGATTCATTAACCACTACTAGTGCCTTCGATAATTGACGGAGAAGAAAATTGTCTATTTTACACCTTGTGGAGGAGTATCCACTCATTTAGACGAACTGTTATTGCCATGTTTGGTTTAGATAATTCAGATACATGTACATGCACCTGTAGCCTAATATTTACACATTGCTTTAGTTTTGGCACATGTCCTCACAACCCTCACACTCACATTTCTTACACTTGGTGGGAGCCATGCCATTGAGTTAAGGTAGTGACTAGTTTTGATAAATTGCTTTGGCAGTACAGTAATGGACATGTCATTTACATGTAAAGGCCAAACATGTCCCATTTCTTTAGTGAATTTCTACACACATGACGGGTGAAGGAAATTTAAACATCGGCACATTAAGAAATTGGATTGGAAAGAAAGAAGATGATTCTGAAAGAGTATTCTGAATTGCATGGACACCTCAACCTTCTGGACAGATAATCCAAATAAGTACAGAGTTGCTACTTTCTCTACATGGCTGTTTTGCTAATTGTGAATGCTCATTATGAAATACAACATTTAGGTACACTCCCAGGATATTTGGACCAGTCACTAATTTTTAGCAACCAAACTGTTCAGCCCAATAATACTTGAGCATTAGTAATTCCAGATGCCGTCCATGATCTAGCAATCGATCCACTTTTCATGGAAATCACAAAGGGGATCTGCCAATACTGGCATACTAACTACAGGTTTGTGAATTCATACAATGCATAAATTAATATGCATAATTGAAATTAACATCTTGCACATTCAGATTCATGTTTCTTACTGAGATAGACCCTCCCAAACCATAGCCATGGTGCTTTAATTAGCCAAGTGAGCAGGTTGAAAGAGAAGATTGCAGATTTAATAAGAAACACCATAACATCAAATACATGTATTATCAATGGATGGCGCTTTTCAACCAGAAAGTTGATCTAACTACAAGGGTGCATCAGATTCAACTGAGTTTGTCTAAAAAATGTTTTTGACCATTTGCTGAAGAAAGGTGAAACTTTTACATCAAACCAGACCTCCCAAACCTTGCTAAAACAATGCATAACTGTTGGAACAAGACGAGACTTTGAGAAAGCATAAAAAGAAATATGTAAGCTAAATATACCAATTTGATTAGTGCAAAAGGAAAACTTATCTTTGGAACAATACAAAAGCTCAAGGATGAAAACATAAACAAGCATCATTCTCTGAAATGAGAGCTAATTTAACAGTTGATGTAAAAGTTTAATGAAACTTCAATATGCCAATCTATTACTATGTATTTATCAACACAGGTTCTAAGTGACCTGGTTTTGGAAGGTTTGCTTTTACTATGTGGTGAAAAGCTTCAGAAAAACATTAGCATGCTGACAATTTTTTTGGACGATTTGAATGTTCATAACATAGCTACATGTACTCACATGGTGCAAGGGATCTGAAGCCATTCTAACTCTCAAACTCCTCAATGTGCCTAAAAATATATGTCTACAGATACATGTACATGTACAATACAAAAGTGTATTTCATTTCATTTTTTGTGTACATGTATATCTTGCTTAGTGTTTGACAATTATAACTGTCGGACATTGGACATTTGGCAGGGCATTTTAGTTAATTGTCCAATCATTTGGTTAATTGATCGGACACAATGGCCGACCACAATCAAGACGCATGTTTTAGTGGAAGTGCATATATAAGGAAGCAGGTAACAAAGACCACTGGCACCAAATGTTGACCTGGAATCGCTGTGACCTGAACAAGCATACACACACGGTGAAACATTTGTATTGCAAGGTGTGTAGAAAATAGCAAACATCACATCCCTAAAAATTTTCACCATCACCTTGATAACAGGCTTGATCAACCAAAAGGTGAGTAATGTTGATCACTCCTCTAGTGAAATCCACAAAACAGAGATGAAATGCCTGAGTGCTGATCATGTCAAAGAAAAGGGTCAACCTGCCACAATAGTATCTCCTATCGTAGCCTCTTTGTGGCAGATGCATGTAGATAGAGAAAGATGCCTTGTGAATGCGACAAAAGTTCAACATAATGGCAATGGAAGGTCTTCCTTTTACATAGTACCCATTGTAGCTGGTAGGAGAATCCCAGCATGGTGTCAACTTGGGTTTCGAGTACAGCACACCAGTCTCTGATAAGGCATTTACAAGCTATATATATAGCAAGCTTTTCTTATAAGTCTTGCAGTCTGAAAATGTAGGTTGTATAGCATAATGATGGGCGGTTCTACTGATGCTGGCAAATAGATGGTGAAATAATGGTACTATGAACTAACTAGTGTAAGAATCATGACACTAAGGAAATTACTTCAGCAAACAGATATTTGTCAATCCATAGCCCGAACAGAGCAGATGCAAGCGGACTACTAGAATCACTTGAAAATGCCCTGCAACCACATGAGGTGACAAATCTACGAGATCACATTAGTGTAAGACATGCCTGTATTAGTTGCAGGAAGTTCAGATGGAGCCTCTGTTAACATATCTGCATGCAGTGATGTTGGGGGACAATTACAACATGCTCTACCATGACTATTTTTGGGCATGGTGATTTGGCTATTGTTTAGAATCGGCACGCAAGGATGCATTTAGTAGCCCTTTGTTTACATACGGAGAAAAAATGCTGCTTCGTCTATATTATCTTTACAGGAAATCATCCAAAAAGTCTACTAACCTTCAGCATGTCCTAAAGAAGGTAATCCAACTCGATGCCATGGAACTAGGCAGATTTCCCACAAACGTAAGGCTCTTTAACGCATAGTTGATAGATATGGAGCCTGCATTGTCCATCTGCAGGTCATAGTTGACGACAAATCTATCAAAGCCACTGAAGCTTAAAGGCTACCAAATCCATCAACTGAAGCTCCACTGCACTTATTAGCATGTTGTTCTTTTCAGCAGTATAAAAGCCATCACAATATACATATTTAACATTATGTTCAGTGTCAATTATAAAATTTGGTAATGATCAGACAAATATCAGACCACATCCTGATTTGATTGGACATTGCACATGTATATAGTTCGGTGGACATAAGAAATCTTATTTTACTGATTATGTATTTGACATAATTGCATACCATTACAAGACAATCGGTGGCCCATAACTGTACCCTTAATCGAAACAAATCATCCCATACATCAAGTGTTAAACCTTGAGGCTCTGATATGCTGTGCCCACAATCTGCTTCCCAGGAGTCATCAGTAGTGTTTTGAACATCTAGTTACTGCTGTCTTTCATTTGATTTACCCTACAACCACCGTAACAATCTTTCCACCATAAATCTACTGCTGCATCCGCATTGAAGAATTCCTAAGTTGGACCTTCAACATTGATTTCAAACAGATCATGCAATGTAGCAGTATTGAGGTTTGTCTTCAATCTGTCTTTATGATCTTGAGCATGGAACCCTGCTGTTTGTACATGTAAATGGAAGACTGAAAACCAGGTGGCACTAGCAGACAACATTTTTCAAATTGCTGGAGTCTGGGTATGTCTCATAAGATATGTTTCTGTGCCAATTGGATGAAACGTCTGTCTATACTCTATTACCTCTTGTATTTCATCCTGAATCACTGCTACACACATCCATTTGGAGAACGAAATAGAAACAATGTGTTTTTACTGATGCCAAACTTACATCATCCTCAGTGCCATCACTACTTTTCTGCTGGCAGTTTTGAGTATCTAAAAAAACCAGGATTGAGCATAACAGAAATCTTGTACATGTATGGGCTTCGAATAACATGTAAGTTAATGCACCTGGGAATATTGTAAAGCATTCACTGAAATGGAACCTTTTGGTGCAGCTAGTACTTACTAGGCTATCTGACAGGGTCTGTTAAAATTTTCTAATAACCTGGGCACCTACCCAGCTTTCTTGTACATCTAGTTGGCAGCTGTGCACGGGCTACACCAAGAGTTACCAACATACATGGAGAAAGCAGTACGAGGAGGGAGAGAGATACACGTTCTGTCAGTTGAGCGTAGTGAATTAGACAGAAACAATGCTCCCTCCATATGTGATTGGTCACACAGCAGGTGATGTGACCACAGAGTCATGTATACATGTATAAGGTTATCTGAGCGGGAATTAAGCAAAACAGCCCACAGTCACTAAGTAGTGCACAGGTCTGGAACTTTAATTGTTGTGAGGGTGTTTAGCCCTGTCGAGACAAATGTATCATGCTAACCTCAGTATGGGTACAAATTCCATTGGATGCGAGTAAAAGTGGTTCGATGAGTGGACTGCATTAATGTGGAAAGCTTTCCCCTTTGTGCATATACTGTAGAAACGCTGATATTTGTGGCAGATGGTTTTCATGATGATCACAACCACGCAGATAAAAGCCTAGGTAAGACCATACAAAGGAATTACTGTACATGTACACTGTACATGCAGAATGGATGTTGATAGGTCATATTGCCTTCCCACTTCACCCTTGACTTGTGACCAGACCATTTCTATTGGTTCCAAGTCGCAGTGATATGGTGGCTACAACACTTTATGACCCTGCTGCTTGAACGACATCCGGTTCCTCATAAGCTTTCAGTCTTTTACGAAGAGCAGCAACTGTTTCCTTTGCGGAATGCCAGATGCAGTGAGAACCTGCTGTAATTCTGCCTTTTTACATGTAAGTTTGCTTACATTTGGTGTAGTTGTTGGCTTTTTGTGATGGTACTTACATGTAGCATTATCTCTAGGCAAATCAGAGAAGGCAGTAATAACTGGGGTTTGAACCAGTGGACAACGTTAGTAGCAAAAGTACTGATGGTAGCCTCCAGATGATTTCTGTGACTGGAGTTTCCACATGGAGTTGCACTTGAAGCAGGTAGTGATGTTGTCTGCTGTTCAAGTGATCCATTAGGTGTGTATTGGCAGCTGGCACCACTCCCATCACTATATCCAAACCTTCTGCTGCCAGTCAAATGATGCATCATTCATAGCCCTTTCGTTGGACCTAATGGATATGTCTGTTAGTGGTGATGGGACAACACTTTGTCTGGGCATGTCCTTACTTGGTACCCTCACAGCAGGGGCATTTTGGGCAGTTAAGAGTTAACCCCCACCAGGTTCCAACCCACCTTGTCATTAAGGGATACAGCACTCACTGGTAGGGGCTTGACACATTAATGGGTTTGTTTATCAAATTGCAGCAACAGAGAACAACTGCTTTCCTTTTTTCGGTGTGTGTGGTTGTCTAAAATCGGCATCATTCAGATCAAAATCGTTGTGGTGGCGATAGTGCTGGTGAATGTCATCTAATTCTACGATACGAAATTGTTGTTCATGTAGTAGACTTTCATTGCAGTTGAATAAAGACAAAAAGGAGTGGCTCGTAGATGCAGTGCATCCCTCAATCCTATCCCTCCCCCCATTATCTAATTTTCTAATTAAGAACAAGCATGCATGCAGCAATAGCAGTGACATAATCTAATGCAGTACACTGTACCTGTACAGATCAAAATAAATCCGTTGATTTGTAGTGACTTCACGTTGGAATCTATAAAGTACGGTGCCAGGTTGCCTCATATCCCAACACTGTATAACATTGCTCTGTTAAAGTAATGTTCCACCATAAAGCGAGACATTTACAACCCACATCATACAATGTACCTTTCGGGCTCCTGAGAACAGAAACTGACCATCAAGTGAAAATTGCAGATGCGTTACAGCATTATCTGTGTCTTGTAACACAAATATTGGGCCTCGAGCTGCATCAGCATATAGACCAACTGCAGAAATGAGATTACCAGCAAAAATTTAAATGCAGGAGAGTAACATCCTGAAAATTCAAGCACACACCATACACAGCACTATGCATCCGTTCTACATGTACATGTATAGCAAATGTAATTGATATACTATATGATAATAAGAGTCTATAGACATGACACAATACTTATATTTGAGCAAGTTCATATTCATGTACTGTACATGTAGTTATGGTTTTTGAAATGCAAACAAGTATACAGGCCACATTAAGCAATTTTTAGCTTCATAGTCATCCTATAAACATACTGAAATGTGAATTCTTCCTACCGAAAGAAACGCCACTGTACGTTGTATCTTTATAATCGCATTCATGAGATTTAACTCCCTGTTGCATATTCCAGCAGATATTTTCACTCGCTGTTGACAGTGGGCATGGTTTTACACATTAACTGCCAACGCAGGCAAGTCCCACCAACAAATCTAGTCCATACTTGTCTTAACAGAGTCACAGACTATTTTTTTATATCCTTGTAGTCTTGCAGCCATTCAATCACGATTATGCTAATTTATCATTTCAGTATCCTTCATTTGCAATTACTCCTGCTTCAACAGTTATTTACATCTTAAGGCCTCATTGTCACAAAGCTTCATGCATATTTGCAACGATCAAGAAGGGATGCTATTTCTAAAAATCTGTACTATTTACAAATTAAAGCAAGAGCTGCCCTTCTAAGGAATAAAGCTTTGAGTCAATGGGAGATACAACAATGATTGTTTTCGTTGAAGATTTTATGCATATACATGTATAGTGAAATCTTTACCCAGATTGGAAGGATTTACCGTACTTCCAGTAAGAACTTTTTTTTTTTTTATCTTGTTTTGGTCCAAGAATTAGCAAAATTGAGGTCTAGAACATATCATTCTCATAGACTGTTTCGAACTTAGGGGTCCTACATTAACTTTCTTTTCCCACTGGAACTCTTTTTGGTAATAATCTCTATTCTAGCCCAGAGGTGCCCAACACTGGCATTTCCGACACCCTGAAGACTGTGCAAACATATGTAATACAGTGAGTGCAGCATGCAAAGTGCATGGTAAAACAATGCGCACAAATGATGGCTTGCAACTCTTGTGCATTATAATACACTCTCAAGCGTTATTTTCTTTGCACAATTAGTGTACCGATACCGTTAATGCATGAATGCATTACCGGTATATGGTGAGCTGCCAATGATCAATACTCGCATGTGCATGACTCGCAAGTGACAAATAGTGTGTGAACGTAAGCCTGTGATTGAGCAGTACAGTACATGTGCCTTCTAATCACCTAGCCTCTCCAGGCTGATCAGGAACACAAGATCAAGCAGGTCATAAACCCTCCCAACAAGAAATTGACTAGCGGTATGACTGTCATGAAATCAATACACCTGCTAGCACTACTAATAGCCTCTCAAACACAACAGTCTCTTGGTGCTCACTCCCGTACCCTGCCCAGCCGAGTGCTGGGGGTTGGGGAAGGAGAAGACTGGGGCTACTCCTCACATTAGCATAAACCCCCAAATTATCACTCTGCTCTGTTCTGTCATCTTGTGGCCCACTCCTCAGGCCCTTCCTCCTCCTCCCCTTCCTCCTCCTCTTCCTCTTCTCTTCTACGATCTCTGCTCCCTTCTCTATCACTTGAGATAGGGCACCTTTGCGGGTGTGGCCAGGCAGACTGCACTTCCCACATTTAGCTTCATGTAAGTCAATGTATTTTTTTGTCCAACTGTTTTAGTCGGAACAATACACTTACAATGTATAAGCATTACAAAGTCAATTTCCAACTATGTGTGATATACACATGTACATGTAGATTTAATTATGGTAAGCTACAGAGACATTGTCATACTTCATGTTTGTTAACAACTAAAACATGAACATATCTCATCAGGTGGAATACTGCTACCAAGCTGAATGTGCAATATCTCCGTGACAAATGACCTGAAGTCTATGTGGAGCCATATTCTCCAGAGTCTTCTGGCCATGTGGTGTCACAGGGTTGGGTCATGGATGTGCAACCATCTGCGATAAATTAGAGGATGCAACCAGGGGACTCGTACAAGTCCTGGTCAAACCATGGTTGCAGGCTGCTAGTACATGAATTAAGCAGCACAGTGTTCATTACGTGCACTTGAAAATGATGAGCCGCGGTGCCCCCCTATTAAAATAATAATACATGTATATGGGACAGTGTCTAGCAAAGTCACCCTTCTGGGTGGTTTTTCAAGTTTTCAAATTGTTTGATTTACCGGGACTCCAAAGAGCTTCTATCAAATGGTCCTTATGCATCCAAAATGGGGCTATCCATCATAAAGTTATAAGGTACTAAACTTATTATTAGCCATACATTTCAATGCAGCATTACTTTTCTTTTGCTTGCCCTGGAAGTATCACAAGGATGATTTTGCTGGACACTGTTCCATATACATATATGCTTTTTTTGGTCAAAGATGTTGCCTTGATAAGAGTGACGAACGGGACCAAGCACTGCGCAATTGGCAGGAATATAGTACGCCTCTGAAGAAAGTGATTAGGGATTATCAAGATGCCAGGTTTGCATGGGGAAGATGGCAGGTAAAAAAACTTGACCTTGGGGGATATGACATATTGAACACTTTTGTCACAACAACAGAAGTCGCTGAGGAGGTGTCCCTTCCTCGTTCGCTGGCATCATATTATTAATGTTCATGACTTATTATTAGACCTACTGTATACATTTAGGAAGGGGTAAGGGGCTGCAAATGAGGAGGCCCATGGTCATTAGGTTGAAAAGGGACCACTGAATTTATATACTTGTGGGGCATGTACATGTATTTACATGAAGGTGTTATGCAAAGACATATCTGTGCGAAGGGGACAACTGCATGAAGAGCTGGGTTCTAGTTAACTGTCCAAACAGTAAGCCACTTACAAACTAAAGCCAAACTGTGGTGGAGGCTCAAATGATGAGAGATGCAGCTGTACATACATGTCTGTGGCAATGCTGGACAGTGTAGAACAAGTTGAAATTCCCTAAAGCAGGCAATTAAACAGACAGAAGATGGGACATAATTACTGTAGAAAGAGCGTTAAATTAAGGAAAGCCTGATACATGTACATTGTATGGCATGAAGGGCCAATACATGTACATGTAGCTACAGGAAATAGAAAGTGTACATATCTATGTACATGTACATATCTAGAAGCTCAGGGGCGTCAGAAGGGTATAGAATTTGGTACAGCCAGGGGAGGGGCTGCAGGGGTGGGGGGGGGAGGGGTGGAGGAGCGCTGTAATGCCCCAGAAGCCAACGCTTTTTTTAGACAAACGCACGCAAAATTTGCACTAATAAGTGAAAAAATTTGTAACGTGAGAGCCAATTATAAACCAGGCAGCTTGAACAATCTCTTTTTCAGGTGTAATTGGCCATAACTTAGTGTACATGTAGGAAACAGGTTGATTTGGCAGCTCATAGTGGTGCGCAACTCCATAGCGTTAGAACTCATTGATAACTGACAATAAAGGACAAAAAACGTAGCAGCTGAAAAGCAGACAGCGCGCGCATGTTTACTTTACATTTACTGTACGTACGTATACCCATATCAATTAACTAACTTCAATATATTATAGCTTATTTAATACATGCAGGGGTGTGGCTGGGTGCTGTCCATCCTTAAAATTTGGTACGGCCATGGCTGAACCGGCCCTAAGGGTGTGACACCCTTGAAGCTAAAACATACACATGTACATGTACATGTAGAAAAGCTTCAGTTGTAACAAAAGGTGCCAAGAACTAAAGACCATGGCAGCTAAGTAAACCGTACAGATACATGTGCACTGTAAGCTACATGTACATGTAAGCATGAAAAGATACATTATGATCCAATCTAAAAGCAAGCAACCATAATCCTACAAGGTAAAATTTTACTGTTGTATACAGTACATGTATACATGTACATGCACGTTTCAGTAACATGGCATACCTAGCAAGTGATCGCATTTGTAATTACAATATTTTTTGTGATTTATCCAGTCTATTGTATAGTACTGTACATTGTACATGTATGTATATGTACTTTGCACAGTGGCTACCAAATATTTCCCGCCATGATATAACACGTTCAGTGTATATAACATGGGATGAAATACCAGATACCAGATGCTTATACATGTACATGTACATGTATGTATATTACTGCACAGATTCTTACAATGGAATAGAATATAAGAGATGAGGAAGTGTGCTTATAAATAACAGCTACATGTAATAGTACCATACCAACAGGTATTCTTACTGCATTCACATGTACACTGTAAATGTGCAAGACCATGCAGGTATGTACCTACTTGAACGTGAGTAAGAGCCAACAGCATATGTGCCAAGCTCAGTTGGGTGGACAGCTATGCAGGAAACCATCCCAGACTGACCACCATGTTTCTTTTCTAATCAAAGGAAGGTACAATGCATAAGAATACATATATACATGTAATGTAATGTATTACATAATTCTAACAGAAGCATATACATGTACATGTACATGCATTCCATGTGTACATGTACATGTACATGATTTGCAGTGAACACAAATATAAATGCACCATTGGTACTAGAACAAATGTTAAGTGGGCGACAGTCATGAATAAATGTACATGCAAAATAATGTCCAATATGTGTTTTCATTTTCACTGAGGTACAGTGTATCTGTATTCATGTACCTTAACGTGCCAAAAATAGGTGTCTGCAAACCTAAATTCGTTTTACGGGCTGTTTTCCAACTAACAAGAGTGACATTATTTTTCAACACATCCCCAGCTGAAGGATATGGCTAATACATGTATGTACATGTACCAGTACATGTACAGTGCATTGTTTTAAACACAATCTAAAGACATAAATTCACATCAACGCTGCTAATGCTCGACGAGCCTCATTTACACCATTTGTAGTTTCCGTTGATGGTGCTTTGGGACATGAAGCAACCTATTATCTTAAGCATCTCTCTGAACACATTTGCTTTAAATGGGGAAAGTCTTATGGAGAAGTGATGGGATGGCTGAGGGCTAGTTTAACATTCGCCATCATCAGAGCCACCAATTTATGTCTCCGAGACTCTCGTATAATATAGAGGAGTGTACTGGACATGGTTGATGGCAGACAGTAGGACTTCCCAGCATACAAGAATAACCATATAGATAGTTTATCATTTATGTGTCTACTGTATGTGCATGTGAGTGCTCAGTTCTCTCTTGCCAAGTTATACTTGCATTATGACTATTGATTTACCTTTACCATAGTAAAGTAGTTACACTGGTTCTTGATTTCATAATAAACAAGCGAATTGATGCAATAGTAAAGTCCTCTCAATTCTTTTACAAAGAATCAAGAACAGTCCCAAATGTTACACTGATGGTCTAATGCCTCGGATGCTGACAACATGTTGATAGTCTGTCAAATCCTCATGTAATGCAGTGGATGCATGAAAGTTGAAGCCCTGACAATTCAGCCTCATTACAAAATGACATGTGATTAACAGGAGCGTGTTACATACACTCATTAAGTATCATCTAGAGAGTCCTTCAGTCATTCTGGTAATGATTTACATTCTTCAGCCTCCCCATACACATAGCTACATGTAGCATTGCCACAACTCAATAAATAGCATTTGCTATTTTAAATGCGTGCTACAATCAAGAGTTGAAGTATATGTACAGTACTACACTTCCATGAACAGTACATGCAGAACCTACGAAGACTTGGGGCCAGACCAAGACCAGACATTAATATGTCTCAGAGATAAGTGCAGCATATGATTCATTGTATTGCCCCATACTGTATAATGTACAAGTACATGTATGTGTCATTGCTGCTATATTTACAGTGTAAGGGGGTAAAAACACTTTAATAATATGTACATGTACATGTATGCACGGTGTATGAAATTTAAAGTATAAGTATTCAGCTAATGAGGTTGCCTGACCTGCATACATGTACATGTACATGTACTTAGTGCAAATGTAAGGTTGAACTACAATGTAGTATTTCTATAGGAGATCTTCAATGGGATGGAGGGGGAAGTTTTCATAGCAGACAATTAGGCAATCCGCATTGATAGTACCATTGTAAATCATTTCAACACCCCCCCCCCCCCCCTCCTCGTACGCCCACAACTGCATTGATTTATGGGTGCACAATGGGCTATTCCATTTAATGACCGTACAGGGGTACGGATGACACTATAATAAATCACCCCGGACAGTTAATAAATTCCCCTGGATATTACGAATATCAAAGCTAACCACCGTTAATAACTATTTATCCATCCGTACCCCTGTACTGTCATTGAATGGAATAGCTCAATCCTTGTTCTTAAGCAGTAATATGCATAGTACATGTGTAGGTTGTGTCGTGATGTTTTTCGTCAAGCCAAAGCTATCAACTATGATTAGTTAGCTATACTGTATGTAAGACTGAAACGTATCTACTTTAGTCACTATATACCCAAAGCCGTCGCTATAACAGTACATCAGACCCATGGAATAAAGTACATGTACACGGTGTACCAAGTATCAACTAGGGGAAAGGCGACACATCGTCGAGTTAGCTGAAACAAACCTTCCTTATTGTTGGGATTTGCACTCTGCAAGCACAGTACCCATTTATTTTAAAGGCAGACAGACACACACACACACACGCACATACAATCCCCCTCCCTTTGATTGCTATGTACCCATCCCTTACATGTATGTTGCTCCATATCTTGCTACGTACCCTCCATTTTATTGCTATGCCCAACTCCCCCATAATCATTAGACCCACTCTCTCCACACCTACATGTACATGTATTGCAAACCTAATATACCTATTGTACACACCTACATTTCCATCTGCATATTCATCTCGTTGTCCTCATTATCGTCCTCCTCACCTCCCTCCTCCCCCTTGTCATTGCCACATCCTCCATCCTGAGGTTTGACCTTATCTTGTATCTACATGTACCTTGTCAGCCTTGTACACATACATGTATACATGTACATGTACATGGTCAGCACTTCATTACTGATGGGAACCACTAATCCTATGTAGCACTGAAATTTCAGTGTTGTGCCTGTGTGTGTGTGGTTGTGTGTACAGTACGTACATGTTAGTACAAGTACATAAAAACACACCAGTTGACACACACACACACACACACACACACACACACACACACACACACACACACACACTATGTCTCATACCATTCACAATTATGCTCGAATTCAGAGTGTGCATCATTTAGAGGTTAAATTCCTCAATTTCAGCTGATAGTTAAATTTGAGAGCCATGAAAGGGTAGGATTGATGGGTGGGGGGGGAGGGGGGGATAGGCAAATTGCATGTTCCTACATCTATGGTACTCTTTCTTATTGGCAGTAGTAATGATACCACAGTCATGAATAACTAAACATCAATGCACTTACAGGTACTGTACATGTAGGACCTTGTCATGTAATCCACTGATTACAATATACATGTATGAATCAAGTATGGAGAACATAAATATTCCAATACATGTACAGTGTAAGTAAAATGGTCTTACCAAATGTCATCTTGTTCTCACAACTTCTTCCTGGTCGACTTGTTTGAAATATCTTGACTGTATTAACAAACCCAGCATATAATTTTTCACCATCAAGGCTAAAGGCCAGTGAATATGGAGCAATAACTTCATCCTGTATCAAATAGAAACATGTGAATTACACAATTATATTGTATACAAAACAGGCACACCAAATAATGCTAGCTAATACATGTAAATGTTCCAACCTCGGGCATGTCCAGTATGTCATAAACCTCATTAAAGTTTACTTTTCGCTCATACATGTTTCCTTCCTGCAATCTTACATGTAGATGTATGTCTATCTAAAATGTGAAATACATGTAGGCATTATCAAATGTAATCATCATGGCCCTTTGAATTTCTTTGCTGCAGCCAATTTGGAAGATGCTTTCGAAGAGCAAATACATGTACACATATGTTTGTTCAGAGGAGACACTGACTAGATGTTATGCTAAATAATGATGTGAATTGCATGTAGGTTTAAACAAGTTGGCTAACCACAAATTATCCAGTTATAAACTTGTTGCCCAGAGTATGAATTGGCTATAATAACTACTGCGTTCTTGTGTCTAAAAATGTTTTAATCTTGAGCTAATGCAGGACTGACATCACTAGTCTGATTATAAGCAATTAAAATGTCACACTGTATATACATGTAAGCTGTTGTAATTGAAAATATAATAGCCTAGTGGCATTAGGGTTTTCCCCCGTTTACTTGTGAAGGTTCCTGTACTATGGAAGCAGGTGAGTTTTGAAGCTTTGGAAATGTGCCCAACCAAAAACGTACATGAATAGACTACATGCACACAGCTGTATGTTCAACATGTATTTTGCATTACAGTACGTTCTGTGGGATCCAAAGTGGCATGTATGACAGATGCACCAATAACAGAAATGTACATGTACAAGTCTGCAGCGAACATTTCACGAGGGATGACTATACCAAGACTGCGTTGAAGGATTTTAAGCCATCAAACGTATTTAAGCCACGTGCCTTCCCAAATGACTTCAGTGATTGCAACGACTATGTTATAGCGTGAAGCTCTGAAATGGCACAAGTAACATACAGCTAAATATGAGTAATTGTATCAAGATCTGAAGATGTGAAGCACACAGTATACCCAATTAAAATGGAATGACCCGAATCATATACGACGCACACAAAACCCTGTGTGTGACATGTACTCACTAGTAAACTTGTAGATGAATGAATGATACTGTACATGTAAATGTACATGAACATGCATTCTATTGTGTATACTATGTACATCCAATCACAAAAACTCACCATGTGATTATATGCCACATACGAACATCTATTATGCCCATAAAAGGCATCCCAAAGATGAATTGGATGATCCTTGCAGCATGTAGCAAAACTAGATCAAACAAATCAGGCAAATCAATTAAATATATTTATAAAAAAGACGTGTCCAAACATATACAAACTTGTACGTGCACATGTACACAGACAGGTACATTTACATGTACAACCAAACCATTTTACCAAAAGCAGATTCAAAATGTTGACTAGAAAACAAATTAACTCCTCACAATCCCAGCAATCAAAATTGCATCAGAACCTTATTACCTAATGCGATGTCATTTTTATCATCTAGAACTCGAACAATACAAACCAATCAATCCATATAATATAAGCTAGATGTACAATACATTGTGGTGATGCCCTTACGACAGCATACCAACAAGTAGTAGGGTCTGCAGAACTCATCTGAGGAAACCAACAGAAATCATAAACCCCATCACCTTCAGCCACAGTTAGAGCTGAGTCCTAGAATGAAATACAGTACAATCCTAAATGACACCACGTGGATCTGACTGACCATATCAGGTAGTCCCTTCACCACACCACTATAGAGCTCGACAGGCAAGTTGTAAAGCCTCATCCTATTATCATTGCTACAAACGAGAACACAAGTTCCATCTGGTGACCTACATGTAATTGCAAACAATGTAATGAAAATGGGTCTAAGGACGTACTTTATAAAAACGTACCACTTGCAGCCACGGAAGAAGTTTTCACTGGAAAACTCTGGTTTAGCTGAGACCAAGGGCCTCAGCACGTGACCAAGTGGGAAACTAATTATAATGTTAATCAAACACACGTATTCATTTCCCAGCCGAATCGCACTTACAATAGCCTTGGTTGAGTCACGACAGCTTCCTCTGTGATGGATGCTTCAATTGGAACTGGAGTAGCCTCTACATCGCCCACCTCTGCAGGGCTGCGCACGGGTGTACCAGTGATATTGGCTGCATGCTCCGAACGCTCCACGTCGTTTCCATCACTAATTTTATAATCCTGCAACTTGGCTTCGTTCGGATCAGGCAAATTTGCATCAGCCGAGGTATGATTCTGCTTAGCTGCAACACCGATATCATTACCGCCAGAGTCAAATAAGTCTAGGTCACTGACGTTGTTGCAGGCAGAGCCTTCTTCATCGGGCGAAAACGCGGGAGGCGGTACCGCTCCTGTCTCAGACAAGCGCTCGATAGCTTCCAAACATGGTTCGAGCTCAAGAAAGGTGGTGCATCCAAGGATCGAAACGCTCATGTCTGGTTCTTGGCATTTTCCAATGGAATTCATTTTAATTAGATCCAAAAGAGAGTGCGCATTTAATGGAGCACCTGTATGGTGTCGTCATTCGCATATGCTTAATAATATAATGTATCCCGAACTTAATAATTACAGTGGTAAAAAAATCCCTGTAAGCCATATTACAAAATATTCTATTCAACTCTTTCTCTCCCAGAGCTCTACTGGCTACTGCAGGCAAGGCCCGTCTACTGTTGGTGTCTTTTCCCCATGCCTCAGCATTCTGTTGTCGTCTCCAGGCCTGGGTCTAAGCTTAGACCCCATGAGCAGTAAATGGCCATCAAGTGGTGGCTGAGACTAGACACCTCACCAGGCTCACCTGGGCATAACAAGCTTAGGGATGTGATGCTTCAAGCCTGCCATCGTGCCTGCATCAGTGCTAATAATGCAGAAGCTAACTACTTGGATGTGAGGTCCAGACACGCCCTGCTGAAATTCTAGCTTAAAATTGGCTCTGTGGCAAACCTGCTGCCTTTGACCTTTATGACTTCTCCGCTTAACCTAATCCTTTTTCTCTGACGCAGGTCTCACAGCAGCAACAATTGCCACCGGGTAAGGAAGCATTCCGCCTATGAAGCCAAATGTTCAGAGCTGGGGTGGGGTGGACATACATTCCCCTTGTGGCAGAGTCGTATGAGGCAAAGAAGCTGTTCAAGCCTTCTCTCACTTGAAGTCTCGGCTTGCTTCTCACCTTGTCACAAGGACCAACACCATCAAGTCAAAGGCCTCAATATAACTCTTGTGTGAGCCAATGCCCGGGCAATGCCCGGGCCCCTCTGTTATGGAGTAGTTGCTCACTCCAGGAGGGTGATTGTTACTCTTCCTAACTAGTATAGCTAATGTTTTTGTTGTGAATATGTTTATTCTACATTCTCCAGTGTTGTCAGAATACCCGAGGCATTGCACCATACACTATTAAACTAACTAAAGTTCCAAAGCATAATCTACTCAAATGACTTCTTGCCAAAATAGCTCTTGCTATGGACCCAGTCTGCACCAGACAAAGTCTGCCATAAAGATCAGCAGTGACCCTACTTTATTTTGTACATTTAATAAACTTGAATTCATTACTTGAATTCATTTTAATTGCACGCATCAACTAACTGTGAAGTTCCTTCCTGAAAAAGTTTTGTAATATGCGCTAGGTCTTATATTGTTTAGTACATAGATAAATACGATTTATGTATCATACAATTTTCTACAGTAACCTCAGAAGGTCAATTTTGCTGGACACTGTCCCTTGTCATATATCACAACAATATACATGAAACAGGAACTACGTACAAGCTATATATTTAAAAGATAGATTTTGGGTGCAATTAGACGACATCTAGAGGTATACTTTGATACACACATCATTGAACCTTTTTCTGAAGCCATGAGCCATGAGATTAAGGATGCCTCTAAGAGATGAGCTAATTTATGGATAGGTGTAGGCAGGCACCTATGCATGCAGCATGTACAAATGATGAATGCTCCAGACTCGAGGGACCACATGCTCTAGCCATTTGGACAAACTTTATATAAGATCGATAACGATGTCTTTGAAGGGGGGGGGGGGGATGAATGGTAGTACCCAAAACTCTGCTGAATGGTGAAGTGGGAGGGTTCTTCTTGTGTTGTTTGGACTGCAACGATTCACAGTAGTGACAGGTTCCTGGAAATAGCCTTAATGAGACCTTGCCTTGTGATCATAATGTGATGAGTGGCATGTTCCCAAAGGTGCCAAATTGTCCCTGAGACCATTCAGGTGTAGATAACAAATCATAAAGATGCCCGATATAAACTGGCTTCAGACGATGTCCTCCGTGCTTGGACAAAATAAGCCTTAGGACTCACAGAGTAGAAAAAGGTCATGACATTTCATCATTCACCAATAGTAATATGGCAGCAGACTGATAATATTAGCGCAAATGCTGGCCTAGATTTTGCAGGTACATGCATAGCATCAGATTGATAACATTAGCGCAAATGCTGGCCTTGTTTTTCAGGTACATGCATAATGTGTATGTGATGAATGGTGTTGCAATGAAGCAGATCGATGTCTTGAAAGGACGGAAGGATGTTATTGCCCACTATGGTACTCTTATTGCATTTAGACAAGCGGGATGAAACATGTGAAAGAGTGCTAGCAACAATATGCTAACAGCAAGGGCATATGACCCAGCCATACACTATTAATAGCTATTCGGGTACTAGGGTAGGCTACTGTGAAACTGATATCTAAGTTGGAAGTTGTGAAGGTGATGGTACTATACTTACAGAAGACAACAGTAAAGATGGCATGACAGCTGTAGAGGAGGGGAGTTAACGTTCAGGATACGTTCAGGATGTTGACGCTTTTTCCTCATTGGTTGGGAATGCAACTGACACAAACGTGTTCCTCGAGGCAGTTTCATTGCATTTGGCATGTCATTGTGATGGTCTCAGTGTGGTCCATGCAGCTGCTCCTGTTGTCACACTCAGATTAAGCAGGGTTCAACTGACAGGTCAAAAGCTTTTGGGCTGCTCAAGACCCAGTTTGGAACTAAAGGTCAGCTGGATGGGTGTGGCTGCCTGCTCTCAAATGCCGAGTCAAGGATCAGTAGGTGCATGGTATTGCAAACCAGGGGACGCCATACATGTACATGTAATTGTATTAAATATGTGCTGATTATTGTGCAGCGAACAAATGTCACAAAATTCTGTGTGTTAAAATTCATGTTACAAATTGTATTGGTACATGTACATAGCAGTATCAGTGTAACTGCAGTGTTAGTATGGCACAGGTGGTCTCCTAGCTTGAAAGCCTACTTGAGGCAGAAAGATGAGCATGCAACTACTATGTACATGCATGTATTACTTCTTACCAGGACAAGTAAATGTAATCATTGTATGGGATGGGATATAGGAATATATATTTTTTATGCAAGCTTCTTTATTTGTACTGGTACATGCGGTACGTTTTAAGTATGTAATTTTCATTTTCGTACGTAACAAACGTGTGCATATAGTCCCATTGTCAGTGCATATATACATAAGAGCCATTTTGTAGTGGAGAGATTACAAATTTCCCCAATATTAAAAGATAAGAAATGCAGATTTTTTTAAGAAGCACTAGACGTATATCCATAGTGTACAAGATTATCAGATTTGCAGTACATGTAGAGAATACTAAGCATCCATCCAATTTAATCAGCATAACATGAAATCATGCAGCATGAAGGCTTATAAAAATAAAGCACCAACAGATCTGACAAAATTACTAGCTGCAGACCCAAAGAAACATTACCAGCCTCTGCAATTATACAGTACATTCTAGCATTCTTCAAAACGTGAACACAAACACATACCCATATTCTTATCAAATACATACAATACATATATAAATGTTGCATGAACATGTAGCATGTAAAAATGCTGCCCTGCATGCAAAAGTAAAATACAGATTCAATATACATGTCTGTACAGATGTCATAAAGAGCATACAATATATATATATATAACATAATAATACATACATACTATAAAAAGAACACAAATTTTCAATCAATCAATCAGAGTCAGGATATAATGAATTATATTCTGTGATAACAACAGTTACTGAGTTGACTGTGATTGCCTTATGAATAGAACTTGATCTGTCAATGTTGTCCAATTTGGGCCTAAATCATGTGAATACGATGAACAGCATTATCCACACAACATTAATAGCATACATAATGGTACATATGCACTATGCATGCATGTGTATGTCCATATGTTTTACATGCACATCTCAGGTGAAAAGGTGTACAATGTCCATACCCAAAATCTGTCATTTAGCAGAAATGTGTATGCTTATTATAGATGCAATGAAACATTGCAAAGTTTCAGTGAACACTAAGCAGTCATGGCTTGACTATTAATTTTGATGCACGATCAGGACAGAATATTTCAATTCACATGTACATGTAACATCATATTGATGTTACATGTGAATTAAACTATTGCTTAGCATCTTATACATGTATGTATGTGCTACGCAATGCTGTAAATCACACCAAACGAGTCAAGGTTGTTGTTGTTTCAGGCAGGTTCGCAGAAAGCTTGAAATGTAATCTTTGTTTTTAGAGGAAGCACAAAATTTTGAAACATGTGTACAACAGGATTCAGAAGTCAAAACTGAACAATACAACTTCTAATCCACCCAGAGTGCAAATACATGTACATGCAAATTTACATGTAATTAAGTTCTGTCACATGCAACATGTGTTATACAAACACTGTATGATCAGTGCAGAGGCTTAAAAAATGTAACTAAGCTGCTCAGACATGCAAACAATGGTTAACTAACAAAACAGAGCCGTTGGAGTTCAAATAGCACATTGTACAATAGCGCTAATCAGTTTTTATAGTTGCACGTCCGAACATTTTTAATTAGTCAGAAAGTGCATAAAAAGGTACATGTGATAACAAAACTACGTAGCGTTTATTGTACAAATGTGCTACTATGAACTAAAAGGACAACGTTCTGTTGGTTTACAACTGCATGCATGTCCAAGCAGTTTTATTACCTTTTATTTCTGCTGGCGTCATGCGAAATGCAATACATCTTAGACATGCCAAACACAACGTGACACAAGAATAAAACATACCAAGGACACTGGGTATGTGTGAGCTTTGATATGACGGAGTTGGAAGCTGCACCTCCACCTCTGCCACGTGACTTCTTCTTGCCTCTAGTACTTGATGAGCCACTGGATGATAGACTCTCAGCTGCATACTGCTGCTCAATAGCACCTAAGTGAAATCTGGAAAAGATACGGTTCATTATGTGGAAGTGTATTAATAAATACACACCAAATGCATACGTACATGGACACTGTTGATAGTAACTAGTATAATGACTAACTGGATTGCTGAGATCTAGTGTAATACATTAACATCAGGTACATGTTATTACAGTACATCGCAATTAGAACATGAAACCATTGGAATTGGAGAATATTGCGTGTGGTCCATATTATATTCCTTGTAAAGGCAATTCTCTATTGAGAGTGACTCCTACATGTATACAGCAACCAGGGTGGGAGGGTTCTTATTAGAGGAGTTTGATGCTGACAATGAAGCTGTCAAAGCCTATCTGGAGAAAGTGGAGCTACTTCTGGCAATAGCAAGGTAGAAGATGCTATAAAATGCAAGGTAGCAGTTGTTTTAAGTTAGTGGTCGGCATGAGGACATATGGATTTAAATGATGACACTTGAACTCATTTTAATTGCAGTGGAGAGTGGTTTGTCATGGATGAAAGGACCAAACAATGCCTACTAACAAAGGACCACACAAGTGTTGATAGAACTTGCAAGATGAAAAATCTTCACTACCCTTAGCTCAATTTGTGCCTACAGTAACATCAGTACTGCTGTGTTTAACAAGGCACAAGTTTTCCACTTTGCCACTCTTCATCCTTAGTATAGCATCATCTATTATGGACAACCTCAAGAGACCATATTGGTAACCTAGAACCCACTGCTGTATAATTGTGAATCTTTGAAGAGTTTACATTAGCTATTTAAAATGTCCAGAGTAGGGAAGCTGAAGAGATTTATGCAGAATAGTTTAAAGAACTTGAAAAAGGAAGGAGCCCCAGTTTGCATCGTGGAAGTGAGTCACATGTGTCCAGCAGGTGAGGTTACAAGCAACACAAATCATAAGTTTGGGAGAATAGGTCACCTCGCCAGGATAAGAAGTACATGTAGCAAGGATCAAGAGTGAGTGTAACATCACAGTGGGTGCAAAGTTTGTATCAAGAGTAAAACGGGTGATTACATGTACATGATCAGTGTATTTACTACTCTTCTGACTATGATATTAGATGCAGGACAGTCTGCATGACAACGGCAAAAATACATATGTAAAGATCAGTACGGCACAACAGTGTAAGGTTTGGCTATTCACCAGAAAGGTTGACACTTTGTGTACCAGAATAGTTTCAGATACAGAAATAAACTTTCAGAGGAAGGTACCTGTTCACTAAGGGGAATTCAAGTAACTGCACCACACAAACATCATCAGGTGTTGGCTAGGACATCAAGATAATATCACTTCCTAGGAGTTGTGCTTGGTGGCCAGGATTAGATAAAGATCTGAAGTGACAGCACCATAGGTCTGGCCTTCGTGACTCATGTACATGTGTATGTCTATTTGGCTGGGCTAATGAGACAGAACACACCTACCTGGTTTAGTTGTCACATAATACATGAGTAGAACATTACTCAACATCTATCGAAGTGAACTACAATTCTGGCTGGATGCCAAAAAGGTTTTCCTTAATGAATGGACGAAGTGCCATTATTTGCTGGGTGGTAGGGCCTGAGTGCTGACGGTTGATGACATTGTTTGACCAAAGATCTTTGAATTCTTCCAAAGAGGATTGAAGTCCAAACCACCTGCAACAGTAATCAATAAGAATCAAAATTGCATGTCATAGAGCTTTTCTGGTTTTTGTGGTGCCATGGAGGGATAACAATGACCTCAGGTTACTTGTAGTCAGCATCAACCACATGCAGCCACAAAGAAAGTACCATGTGTGCTATTTTTCAAACATCTTAGAATGAGGCTGGATTTGCTGAAACCTTGTTATGAATTGAATGCATATGGATCCAGTATACTATCATGATTCCTGCTCTAAAGATAGACATATCTCTATAGGAAAAAAGAAACTCCTGCTAAATATCACTTTGTACCGGGCAATAAAGAAGTGTTGCGGTTTCTTTTATTTATATCTGATTGAAGTAGCATCATGGGTTATAAATAGCAAAGATACATGTATGTTGACCACATTAAGGGCCTACAAGAGCTTAAACCATTGGCAGGGATAGTGATAGCAGATACATGTACATATACATGTAACCTATAAGTGGGGATGCTACTGAACATCAAGATGCTGTCTATTGCACAAAGCATGCTAGTGATACTTAAGCAGGAACCTGGAGTTTGTTGATCCCTACTACCGATGAAGCCGCAGGCCTGGAAATTGCTAGAAGTAGCTATTATACCGGAAGCCTGTTACAACCCTCTGTGAGAGAGAGGGAGGGAGGGAGAGAGGTGGGGGGGAAGGGAGGGAGAGAGAAGGAACCCTGATTGTTATGAATGGAATGATAACTTCACATGGTGCACATATAAATTGTGTGCGTACAATGTGTATTCTTTAATCTGCAACTTCTGTTATTGCCACATTTTGACAAATTAGCCTGCCAAAACAGGTCCTTCCATTTTTCTGCTTACCACTAGTATGTATGACAGTAAAACGCATTCATATACATGTACACTTTAAAGAAACCGCTTATAAATGAATGATGCACCATTTAAGACCCCTCTCTTCTCATTTCTCATTTTGGCATTTGAAGTACTCCGCAGGTGTTATACAAATACTGCCAGTCACAGCAATAACCTCCTTTCTACTCTTCATCTTCCTCCTTTAAATATCTTGGTTCCTTTTGATTGCCGACTAGAGTGATACCATTTGACAGTATTCACCAGTGATTATTGGAAACGAGTGGGTTGTAGGAAAAATGTACATGTACAAGTTCATGGTACCATGTGCTGCATTATCATGTACGTGTACAGCTTGGAGAGGAACACAATATAAATGGCAGCATGTCTTTGGATATGTACAGATCTCACAAAGACAAAGCTGTGAGGAAACTTCTGCAGGATGCATTTAAAGTCCCACAATTGAATCCAGACATGATAAAAGGAATCACAGTTCTGGATATCATGCTCGCAACGGAACAGTATTTAATGTGATGAATGTTGATAACAAACATGCAGAATTTCATTGAAGTAATAAAGGATGGGTGTGACAAATGATCTGTACTGGGTGTACATGTAATTAAACATATTGTTGCTAAGACAATTATGAGGGTTACATGCAAGTGAAGGGTTGATGTATGCTATTAGTTGTGCACATAATTCATTGATGCATTTTAATATTCCTAATTGCCAAGTGGGATAGTGACCATCCACTGAGTTCATTTACAAAGACAAGTACTTGAACATGTAAATCGTACATGTACATCCCCTTTACTAGATTCAACTAAATCTTGAGTGTTAGAGTTAATTACATGTAAGATTGAAACTACACATATGATTACAGACTGTTCACAAATATTAATACTGTATACTACATGGGGCTATACTTTTAAAATTGTATACAAACATGTACAGTAATAGCAGTTGTTTAATCCTTAAGTACTTGCATGATTACAGTGTAGGAACATTATTGTAATTGTGAATGAAGGTATATTTGTTTGGCATTGGACTTGAACCCATCTTCAATTTGCATATGGTTTACTTACTTCACTTGTCTTGTAGAAGTTCCCCTAGGTGTGTTGCACACGCTGCACTTAAAGCTTCCCGCTTTGTTAATAAATGTACAAGTGGGACAGCTCCATTCAAAGTCAACAACACTTAGGCCGTCTCCGGACATACTGTTACTGTTATAAAGGTGAATAAAAGGCTTGAGCAGGTGAAATAAATGATCCAATACCATGTCAGTATGGTGAATATCCAAGAGGCAAAAAAGCAGACCGCCGAGTGTAAATAAACGGCACACTAGATACACCCACAAAGCATAACTGCGTGCAGCTAGATTACCAACCAAACGTAGTGGTGAAGTGTGCATCGAACAAAAAGAGCCATTAAGTGTAATATCAAAGCAAGCCTACAATACTCACATGGAGCGTTGTCATCAGATGCGGCTATTGAAATATTATTTTCCGTTTAAATTTCTTTTAATTAAAGCGCACCTAAATAATTTGAAATTTGTGGTGATGGAGGATAGCAAATTGACGGTAGGCTCAACCGAGACGGATGAAATCCCCAGTATTAGTGAAAGACTCGGTGAGCGCCTCTATCTACGAATTTTTAGAGTGCATTTTTAAAGCTTACACGCACTCACGCATATATGCACACACAGGTCAATTGCGACCGTCCCGGGAACTGCTTGAATACTACCGCCAGAAGTTGTCTGAGTACGATAATGAGTACGGCGAACTGTTGAAGAAACTTGATAAGTACAAATGCGCGTACGAACAAGTGGTAAGTCAGTATTGTGTAATAGTCGCGTAGCGTTTGGTGGTACATGAGCTTCGTAGTTGGTTTTGCAACGCAGCATAAGTCCCAGTGGGAAATCCAGCAAAGAGAAGATGAGATAAGCGAATTACAGCATGCTCTCAGTGATATGCAGGTATTGTGGGTTTATACGTGAAACAATGACAAGAGTTTCTGTCTTACTACAATGTCTAGGTGTTTCTCTTTCAAGAGCGAGAACATGTTTTACGATTGTATGCAGAAAATGATCGCTTAAAGATTAGAGAACTAGAGGATAGGAAACGCATTCAGCATCTTTTGTCACTCACTCAACCAGTAACCGCTGATGTCACATACTTTCACAAAGAACCTCCTGCAAAGGTTTTGGTGGAGCAGCATGCTAAGAAGAGGGTGCAAGGGAAGGAGAACACTGCAGCATCTGAATCATGTACTTTGGGACGTGGGCCGGGTGGACATAAGGCTAAGCCTGCAGGTATATATACATGTACATGTAAATATTGGTATCATAGTTACATGTATCAAGGCTGGAATTTTGGCTGTTGCTTTGCTTTTTGCATGCTCATGCACATGTACATGTACACGTGTACTGAGTATTTGCATGTACATTACATTGTATGTGTACATGCATACTGAATGTGTGTGCTTGAATGTAGTGATAGGAGAACTATTCACATGAAAATGAAATTACAAGGATATTATTCTGTGAGTATGCATGCATGACATACAGGTATAATGTTTATGTAGCATGCATTCTAGCTGATACATTGTGCAGTGTTATTAGATAGTCAATGATATGAACATGACCGAGAGCATGTACACATATGTTGGCAATCTATATAGAGCTCATTTGCAAACCCATGCACATTGTTTCGATACCATAGTCTTCTTTGACATTCATTGTGACTTATTACTTAATTCATATAGTAGGGCTGTTCTTTGCATGTTTTTTGGTATGTGTGTGTGTGTGTGTGTGTGTGTGTGTGTGTGTGTGTGTGCGTGTTTATTTGTAAGCAATATAAGCTAAAAGTAGCACTTTTTAAAAGATACACGTTTTTGGAGGCTGCACTGGTCATATGAAGCTATAAACATGGTCAGAATTCCCGTACTGTATAAGGTATATGTGTACATGTACATATATCATTGTCTTTTACAGTATCTCATGACAAACAGTTAGCTTTATTATGGCTCTAGCCAGTGCTGTAGTGTTTCCCTTAACTGGCTGTACATATGGTAGGGATTTGAACTAATGTCACACACTGAAAGCGTATTTGAAGGGATTACAACACTTTCTATTACTTTGTGTACATTACCCATTCTAAGTTATATGTTTTAGTATACATTTGTCTGTACATGAAGTTCTGTAATGTACGCACATACATGTATATGTGTGCACGTGGTTGTACATTTGTACTTGCCTTACTGATACAATGCAGTTCTGGTGAGACATTGCCACAGTGCATATTCATGTACATGTAATTTATACATACAGTAATGTACATGTGCATGTATGTTACCTGTACTGTATATGAACACGTGTACACATGTACTTGAATTGTACAGATAATGCAGGAAATGCAAGTAAAGTTGATTTGACCCTTGATCAGGAATCTCTTCTGCTAACTGTGGAGGCTCTAAAAGCCCAACTTGAAGAGCAAACAAAGCTTTGCAAAGAGCAAGTGAGTCATGCACATGATTATTACATGTGTGTGTGTGTACATTATTATCAGTATTGCATTGACATGTAGATTGATTCATTATTGGAAGATAGAAGGGTTCGGACTGAAGAAGCACAATCTCTTCATCAAAAAGATACAGATAAAATTGCAAATCTTACAGAACAATTGCATGTTACACAGAACTTGCTGTATGATAGTACAAAAGACTATCTGGAGTTAAAGTATGACCTAAGAGCTAAAGAGAGAAACTGGATGTCAGAGAAAGATCAACTACTGCAAAAATTAGATTGCTACCATCAAGTAGATATGTCATCTAGCAGCAATGACCCAGCTTTGGGGATGACTTATGCAACCACATCACTTCCACTGCACAGTGCTAGGCAAGCCTCTGTTAGAAATTTGCAACAGCAACTAGAACAAACCCAACAGCTTGCTGATAATTATCGTGAACAATGTATAAAGATGGAGGAAGAGCTTTCAAAATTGCGGGAAGAAAGTGAAGCATCTAAGCACTTGTTCCAACAACGTACAGAGAAAGTTTCAAAGAGGTTGGGTCTCATGAATGCACGTTATGAAGCACTAGAAAAGCGACATGCACTAGAGATTGAGGGCTACAAGAATGACATAAAATTGCTCAGACAGAGACTGAAGGAACTGGAAAAGCAATTATATAAGGTGAGTGGAATTTTCTTACACGTTTATTTAAGTATTAGCTGTACTCACAGTAATACAGTACATGTATGTACATTAATTATCACCACATAAGAAATAAAATACATGGTTGTTATTTCACGGGCAAGTTACAGTGCAACGATTTTGAACTTGCTGCTGAACACTGGCATGTGTATTAGTTGTTTGCGGAGGCATCCAAGTGTAAAGTGGCACTCAAATATTAAGGCCTATCATGCTCCAAGGATTATGGTCTGGACAGTGCCATTGCCACCCCGTGGCAGCCGCGAGCCGCCTCATACATGTACATGTACATTTGAGTAGATTGACAAGGGTTGTCGTGTAGGAACTTAAACTTATGAATATTGGTTGGTAAATGCATTTTTGTTGTACCCTTTGGCTCTGCGTGATCATTATGTAGCTGAAGTGCTTGAAACATTGTATGCATGTATGTACCTACATGTACATTTGCCCTCTGAGTACATTTACATCTTCAAGGAATTTCTGGTTCAAGAGTCTCAAGGTACATGGCTGACACTCTGATTAGCAGGTTTCTGCTTCAGTACACTTTCAGAACCTTAATTTCCACCTGAATCATTTAGGGGAAATCGTCTTTGCTGCCGTGTGGAGAAATGCAGTCATCTGCAGAGTACACTTACATAACCAAGGGTCAGAAGGTCAATTCTGTCAAGATTATGATACCTACAGGGAATGTTTTTGTTAGTGCTCGGGCTCTGTTTGACAGTTCCATTATCACCATCCTTTTCAGCGTTCTCTTCCTCTGACTGTATTTGAGCGCACATCATCCAGTTTAATTTGTCATCCTCACCATCATTGATACCACCATCATTATTGTTATCATCCTCACCACCATTTTCATCCATATCATTGTTATCAATATTCTCATCGATAGTTTTAAAATCTTATCATCTTCATTGTTATCCATCACTCATCTTACTTCACTTTCATCAATTACAGTACACCCGTTTCATGCCCAATGTCACTGTGCTCTTCATGAACTTGCTCATAGGTCATAAGGTTTCATCAAGCCCTATTTTTTTCACAATAGGAAGTATCAAGTGATTCAAATTAGTATACATGTAATTATGCTATTATTTGGAAGGAGTGTTCTTTTAGGCCACTTAATCCATCAATGTTTGTGTAGTAGCGGCTCATTTACATAAGATAATTAGCACAGATGCTTTTCAGGAAAAATACCTGTGTTCATCTGGAAGCAGTAAAAACTGTTCTCATTCGTAGCAAACAATATCCATCTGTTCCACATGTGATCTAATTAAATTCACTGCTTGCATGCCCCTAAATCACAAACAGCACAGTGTCTACAGAACCAGATGTGCTAATTACCTTCTTTATGAGCCGCTACAGTACTGTGATGAGCGCTATGCACTCAGTTTTGAAGAGTTAGCAATACCAATACATCAGCTGGAATTTTGAGGTTGTAATCAGAACCTAGACTCGCTGCGGCTGTATTAAAGTCACAACAACATGCACAGTATCCATTAGTCTTTGGAGCGTGGCTAACGCATTGCATAATCCGAAGGATATACATGTAACTTTACATTTGAAGAGTCCTTCAGGGTTACAGAATTCTATGTTCTGTCTACCTGCTGGTTGCATCTCCAGTATCTGCAGTGTAGTAGTAGTAGTACTTTAACCAATATGAACCAAGCAGTATATCAAGGTGTCATCAACCTTGGGCAGCGGGTAGGCATCTTTTCCCCCAGGTGACCTTGTTCAGTTTCCTTTGATGTATATAAAATTGTACTGATCCATCTTTTAGCTCTTGGACAACAGGGAATACCCATGTACTGTTTCATAGTGCTGGGCTGTCCTATGATGTCTCCAAGCTTTTCTACCAGAAGTTAACCTTTGCTACTTACTGTCCACAGCTGGCTTGTTCTTGAGGAAATCGCTGCTAAATTGTCATCACTGACTTGAACAGTCTTGTTCTACTGGTGTAGGACCAGGATTGATGAAACACATCTAGGTCTTACAATATGAACAGGGCAAGAGAAAAACTCGGACCACCTCATACCATCCCCAAGCGGATGGTTTGGTGGCATATACCTGGTTGGTTGAAATACTGCACAGGAAAGAATTAAGGACTAAACATCACTAGGGGCAAACATGAGGTACCAAAGATGAATGTTGGACTTGGGAAATGACATCACCACATTACCATATTAGACAGGGTGTGACGAAAAATGGGTTGGTCCAAGTTTTCTTACACTGTTGTTATGCTTTCTGAAACCCTGAAGGAACAGCCATCACATTGGGACACTATTGTACAGAGAGTATACAAATTTATTGTGTATACTTGTACATGTATGTCTACTGGCTACATTCCAATTTTATTTATTATTCAATGGAGATTTTGATCCTTGTGGTATTTTTCACACCTTCTGAACTACTGTATTAAAACAATTTTCAACAGTCCATTTCTATACATGTATTTGAAAAATACACTTTGGTGCACAGTTAGGGCTATGGTTTTGGCATGAATCGAGTGAGAAACAACTGCAGCAATTTGCACAGCTATATCTGTGACTTTCCATCCCAAAGCAACTTAGCAAAACCAGTGTTAAACTCTTGGTGAAAATTATACACATGTACTAGACATGCTACATGCAGTGAAAATGGTGTCGTTGAACACATGATGATGTGTATTTATACTTCGTTCCTTTTTATTGTAGCTAACAGCTACACTTGGTGGGGAGAAAGATATGCAGATATTACAACAAGTCAAGAAGACAGCAACCAATTCAAAGAAACTTTTAGATGACTTGCAACACCTGAAAGCAAAAATGTATTCTTTAGAAAATGATGTAAGGCATGTGCATAACTGATCTACATTTATGTGTCTGGGTAATATACGTGTACATGGACATGTGCTTGTGTGCTGAATTATTGACATTTTAACCGCAATGAACTCTAATTAACATATACAAGTACATACACATGTACATGTGCATAAAATATTTGCGTTATGTTCTCAAATCCAAATGTGAAATGGTCTATTTCAAATGAACTTTTTAAATTTACGTGTTGATTGCTTTCTAGCAAGATTAAATTTGCTTCACATACAATTCCGTATGCTCAAGGTCAAGCTAGGTTTTCTATTAGTCATGTTATATTATAAATAAAGCAAAATATAATGTTATACATGTATGTATAGGAGGATGGGAGTTCCCTGGTCAGCATGGGGGCATATTCAACAGAACTTAAACTTGATAACTTATGGGATGGCTAATGAGTGGCCATGTGCGATGCCAGCTTGCCCTCATTTTCTCCACTGCCAATGGAATGCCAAACCAGTCTAGCTCCTAGCTGGCTTTGGTCCTTTGAAATGGAGCTTACAGGTCTCTGCTGCAAGTGCTGCCATACCAGCCTAATGACATGACTCACCCAAGATGACTGGTGAAATCTTGGTGCTATAGATTTGCCTACATGTAGTAATGAGGATGTCAGCAGATCTGATGTGGTCAAGGTCTCAAAGTGTTTCATCCTGCAATTGATTGTGAAATATGGCATTATTGATATCTCTCCTACCAATGGGATCAGTGGCAATATCAGGGCAGAATGGACACATGCACCAAGCTGCCACTGGCCATCTGTTTCTCCGGTTGTATGACCTAACCAATGGAAGGGCCATTAGCCAAGAGGCAGTATCCATTGACAGGAGGTGAGTACTGTTGTATTATGCATTGAGCATACATCTACATGCATGTGATCGAATTGAAACATTAAACTATTATCACCCTCTCTAATTACATGTCTTGAGCTGTATGGTGCAGTAAGCTGCTTTGTATGACTTTGAGTAGAAGGTGCATGAATGTTGTAAAAGACAAAGAAGTACTAATGTTGTAACAGTTCAAATTAACTGTAATGATAGCCAGATGGTTACTGAAAGGATCAAGGAGACAGTGATTTCCCATCATACCTGAGCTCAATAAAGTTGAAATTACTTATTGCATGTATTTTGAGATAGTAGTTGGTAAAAATAATTTTTTGATTATCCTATAGCAGTTGTAAGTGTGATCTAAACATAATGCAGTGTAATTAGATATTGCCCTTGCCCTCTTAAGCAATTGCACAATTACTATAATTCTCAATTTTGGTCTAAAGTAACCTTAATGAATGTGGTTATAACTGCTCATACATCACTGTTTTTCTTGTTATCAATAGATGCTATGCATGCTTATGACCAACAACAGCTATATTATCGTTTGATTTACTTTGTGCACATACATGTACCATTGCACTGAACAAGATACATGTACAGAGGTGTATAATTTCATGTGCGGACATTGTTTACTCATGCAAAATTCAAGCATCTATATTGCTTCATTAAATGTTCTCTTTTTGAAAAAGCTACATGTAGACTCCATTATGCAAACTATTTGCATTTTTTTTTCTTTTGACTCTGGCTTAGAATTTGTATCCTTATCTTGGTCCAGTCATTAATTGCACGGTTGTGTTTGGCTGTTTCTTTTCCTTCCCTTTGACAATGTTTACCATGGTTGCATACGTCACTAATTGAAGCTTATTTATGTTGCAATTAAATGGCAACACCATTCAGGATTAAATGGGTTCTCACTGGTATATATGTGTATCAATAGAGTTATGCTGTAGCATTTATATAATCGGATTCCGTATGTTTTTTCTTCAAATTGTAGTTAGTTATCGAAATGGCAGTATAAATTCTCAAAACACTACAACTTTCATGTGTTATGACACGTGAAAAGCATATTAATATATCTATTACATATGTTCTATTACATTTGGTCATACTCCTCATGGGTTCTTATCTACCAGTCTCTCATAGCCAGTGGAGATAGCACCATCTTCATTGGGGACATCATCGATTTGTTGTAAAGCAATATATTTTCCCTGATGGCCTTTCTCGGCATCATCTTCTGTCTAAAAATGCATACATTCGTACATTAAGTGTAAATTGAAGCCTTACACATACCTTCAGCAGTCCAACTTTCATGGAGGGGTCCACTTCATGAAGCATGGTGTGCTTGGAAGAACGGTTTGTGTACCTTCATTGGTATATGCATTGTCAAGACATTGTGGAAAGTATTATCAAAGGATGCTAATGTGAAAACAATGCAAGTCTTAGAAAATGGATCATCTCACACATCCATACACACATACATGTAAATGCAGCATTAATCTTCAACCTGAATGTGCATGTACATGTCCTCTAAAAGTTGTTCAAACTTACACACTTAGTCACACTCACCTGTATAATGCCACTGCACCAATTACTGCTACCAGTATAAGCAACACTCCTCCTATTGCTCCTCCTATTCCTCCACCAATCCTTGCACCTAAATTTTAATATCAATATTATATAACTTGTAGCTACATATATATTTATGCTTTAGAGAATAATTGCTACAGATATGGATCTGCAGGATTATTTGGACATAATGTGGGCCGCACTGCTTTATGTAGTAATGTGAATGAATTTGCGCACTTCCTATTGCATGGTCACCCGGACCATAACATACCTTCATTTTGATTTCCTGTCACAAAGTTGTTCATTTGACATTGATTGCCTTGAGTTGTTTTAGGGCACCTGTAATAAGGGTGTAATGATGATTTCAGAATTGGATTGATTTGAATAGGGTCCCTTACTGGCACTGAATGTTGAAGTCCAAGGAAACAGAGCATGTTCCTCCATTCTGACAATAATCAGGTGTACATACACCTGAAATAACGAGCACACAGTACCACTAATCACACCTTAAATTATCATCCACTTGATAATAGGACCTTATAAGTTACACACACTTAATCACACTTACGTTTTTCACAATTGCTACTTCTATATGTTGATGGGCATACACAGGTGTAGTTATTTATTTCATCTACACACGTTCCTCCATTCAGGCATGGCTGCGAGATGCAGTCATCCACATTTGTGTTACAGTTGCGATCAGTGTAACCAGCAGGACAAGTGCAGCTATATGAATTGATTTTATTCACACATGTTCCTCCGTTTTGACATGGTAGTGAGATGCAGTTATTTATGATGATCTCACAGCTGTTACCAGTATAACCAGGCAGGCATGTACATGTGTAGAAGTTAATAGCATTAGAACACGTTCCTCCATTTTGGCAGGGCTCAGAGATGCAATTGTTAATAATGGTACTACAGTTGCTACCAGTATACCCAGGAGGGCATGCGCATGCGTATCCATTGATCTGATTAATGCAAGTTCCTCCATTTTTGCAGGGCTCTAATATGCAGTTATCAATGATGTTTGCACAGTTGCTATTAGTATAACCAGGAGGGCAAGCGCAAGAGTAAGAGGTAAATCCATTTGTGCAGGTTCCTCCATTCAGACAAGGTTGAGATGCACAGTTATTAATGTTAGTGCCACAGTTGCCATCTGTGAATCCAGGAGGGCAAGTGCAGGAATATGTGTTGATGGCATTTACACACGTTCCTCCATTCTGGCAAGGTTGGGACATACAGCTATTGATTCTAGTAGCACAGTTTCCGTCTGTGAACCCAGCAGGGCATGTACAAGTGTATGAGTTGATTGCATTCATACAGGTTCCTCCATTTTGGCATGGTTGAGAGTCACAATTATTCACTATACTACTGCAGTTTCCATCTGTGAATCCGGCAGGACATGTACAAGTGTAAGAGTTAATGGAACTGACACATGTTCCTCCATTCTGGCAAGGTTGAGAGGCACAAAGATTAATAATTGTCCCACAGTTTCCATCTGTGAACCCAGCAGGGCAGGAGCAAGAGTATGAGTTGATGGCATTCACACAGGTTCCTCCATTTTGGCAAGGTTGAGAGGCACAACTATTAATTGTAGTACCACAGTTCCCATCTGTGAACCCAGCAGGGCAAGAGCAAGAGTATGAGTTGATGGCATTCACACAGGTTCCTCCATTTTGGCATGGTTGAGAGGCGCAACTATTAATTGTAGTACCACAGTTCCCATCTGTGAACCCAGCAGGGCATGTGCATGTGTATGAATTGATGGCATTCACACAAGTTCCTCCATTTTGGCATGGTTGAGAATCACAATTATTCACTATACTACTGCAGTTTCCATCTGTGAATCCGGCAGGACATGTACAGGTGTAAGAGTTATTGATGGAACTGACACATGTTCCTCCATTCCGGCAAGGTTGAGAGGCACAAAGATTAATAATCGTCCCACAGTTTCCATCTGTGAACCCAGCAGGGCAGGAGCAAGAGTATGAGTTGATGGCATTCACACAGGTTCCTCCATTTTGGCATGGTTGAGATGCGCAACTATTAATTGTAGTACCACAGTTCCCATCTGTGAACCCAGCAGGGCATGTGCATGTGTATGAATTGATGGTATTCACACAGGTTCCTCCATTTCGGCATGGTTGAGGGTCACAATTATTCACTATACTACTGCAGTTTCCATCTGTGAATCCAGTAGGACATGTACAAGTGTAAGAGTTGATGGAACTCACACATGTTCCTCCATTCTGGCAAGGTTGAGAGCCACAAAGATTTATATTAGTACCACAGCTTCGATCTGTGAATCCAGCAGGGCATATGCATGTGTATGAGTTGATGGCATTCACACAGGTTCCTCCATTTTGGCATGGTTGAGATGCGCAACTATTAATTGTAGTACCACAGTTCCCATCTGTGAACCCAGCAGGGCATGTGCACGTGTATGAATTGATGGCATTCACACAAGTTCCTCCATTTTGGCATGGTTGAGAGGCACAATTATTCACTATACTACTGCAGTTTCCATCTGTGAATCCGGCAGGACATGTACAAGTGTAAGAGTTAATGGAACTGACACATGTTCCTCCATTCTGGCAAGGTTGAGAGGCACAAAGATTAATAATTGTCCCACAATTTCCATCTGTGAACCCAGCAGGGCATGCGCATGTATATGAGTTGATGGCATTCACACAGGTTCCTCCATTTTGGCATGGTTGAGATGCGCAACTATTAATTGTAGCACCACAGTTCCCATCTGTGAACCCAGCAGGGCATGTGCATGTGTATGAATTGATGGCATTCACACAAGTTCCTCCATTTTGGCATGGTTGAGAGGCACAATTATTCACTATACTACTGCAGTTTCCATCTGTGAATCCGGCAGGACATGTACAAGTGTAAGAGTTAATGGAACTGACACATGTTCCTCCATTCTGGCAAGGTTGAGAGGCACAAAGATTAATAATTGTCCCACAGTTTCCATCTGTGAACCCAGCAGGGCAAGAGCAAGAGTATGAGTTGATGGCATTCACACAGGTTCCTCCATTTTGGCATGGTTGAGAGGCGCAACTATTAATTGTAGTACCACAGTTCCCATCTGTGAACCCAGCAGGGCATGTGCATGTGTATGAATTGATGGCATTCACACAAGTTCCTCCATTTTGGCATGGTTGTGAGTCACAATTATTCACTATACTACTGCAGTTTCCATCTGTGAATCCGGCAGGACATGTACAAGTGTAAGAGTTAATGGAACTGACACATGTTCCTCCATTTTGGCATGGTTGAGAGGCACAAAGATTAATAATTGTCCCACAGTTTCCATCTGTGAACCCAGCAGGGCAGGAGCAAGAGTATGAGTTGATGGCATTCACACAGGTTCCTCCATTTTGGCATGGTTGAGATGCGCAACTATTAATTGTAGTACCACAGTTCCCATCTGTGAACCCAGCAGGGCATGTGCATGTGTATGTGTTGATGCCATTCACACAGGTTCCTCCATTTTGGCATGGTTGAGGGTCACAATTATTAATTGGAGTACCACAGTTCCCATCAGTGAACCCAGCAGGGCATGTGCATGTGTATGAGTTGATGCCATTCACACAGGTTCCTCCATTTTGGCATGGTTGAGAGGCACAATTATTAATGCTAGTACCACAGTTTCCATCTGTGAACCCAGCAGGGCATGTGCATGTGTATGAGTTGATGCCATTCACACAGGTTCCTCCATTTTGGCATGGTTGAGGGTCACAATTATTAATTGTAGTACCACAGTTCCCATCGGTGAACCCAGCAGGGCATGTGCACGTGTATGAGTTGATGGCATTCACACAGGTTCCTCCATTTTGGCATGGTTGAGAGGCACAATTATTAATGCTAGTACCACAGTTTCCATCTGTGAACCCAGCAGGGCATGTGCAAGTATATGAGTTGATGGCATTCACACAGGTTCCTCCATTTTGGCATGGTTGAGGGTCACAATAATTAATTGTAGTACCACAGTTCCCATCGGTGAACCCAGCAGGGCATGTACACGTGTATGAGTTGATGGCATTCACGCAGGTTCCTCCATTTTGGCATGGTTGAGAGGCACAATTATTAATGTTAGTACCACAGTTTCCATCTGTGAACCCAGCAGGGCATGTGCAAGTATATGAGTTGATACCATTCACACAGGTTCCTCCATTTTGGCATGGTTGAGGGTCACAATTATTAATTGTAGTACCACAGTTCCCATCGGTGAACCCAGCAGGGCATGTACATGTGTATGAGTTGATGGCATTCACACAGGTTCCTCCATTTTGACAGGGTTGAGAGGCACAATTACTAATTGCAGCACTACAGTTTCCATCTGTGAATCCAGCAGAGCATACGCAGGTATACGAATTGATGTCACTGACACATGTTCCTCCATTCTGACAAGGCTGGCCGACGCAGTTGTCAATCATAGTACCGCAATCGTTTCCGGTGAAACCAGGAGGACACATGCAGATGTTTGCGTTGCAGGTTCCTCCATTTAGACAACCACCGTTACATTCTACAAAGAGTACAATATGCAATTAATCATATATTTACGCACCGGCCTGTAGGAAAATATGTAAATAAATATATACATGGTACTAATATTACGCCTATCGCCTATGTGGATACACTGCGTTGTTGAATAATCAGAATTATTTGACATTATATGTAAGCAATGGAAAATCATGTTCAGCTTGTCCACATGCAGATCATGCATATACTTGTAAAAGTTGTAATATTCACACACCTGTAGCGAATTCAGACCGGAAGACTAGGTTCAACTCAAAGCTACAGCCCTGGCCTACGCTTGCAGGCAATTTTTTAAAAAAAAAGTCTTTGCCCCGACGGACGGAACTACGATTATATTCTTTTTGACTAATCCATTTCGTGACTGGATGCATGCATTATGTATTCCTATTATAAAACTTACAGTATACGCCAGCACAAAGCTTATATACTTAGGATGCACGTATGGTAACGTTATAAGCACAAGGGAATTAACGAGTATACTGAGAGATATGCATCTCCGCTTACACATGTAGATGAGTGCGTATACTGACAGATATGCATCTCCGCTTACGCATGAGATGAGTGCGTATACATATATATATGTGGTCATTAATCGTATGTATATACGCATGTATATGTACATGCTTGAGTGTATCCTGTTTAGTGCATGCAAAATGGTTAATAATACACGTATAGACAATAAGCACTTACGTGCGTGGATTAGATGCGGAAGCAGAAAAGCTGCGCAACAAATTATGATCAAATCTTTCATCTCTATTCCAGCAGCATTAGTAAGGCGGTACCACCGACACGTGAGCAGTCAGTATGAAATTAGTTATATTTAAACTTCCCAGCTAGTAAAAGGAAGCTCGACGTCATAAAACAGACAACGTTTACACCTCTTCACTCTCTACGAATACAGCTCATCATCACTCTGTACGCATACAGATACAACTCTTCACACAATATACTTCTAGACACACCTTCATTCAGTGCACTTATATACACACCTCGTCACGAAGTACGCATACAGATCCAATTCTTCAAGTGTACTGAGTGAAGAGGTGTGTCTGGTGTGTCTATAAGTGAAGAAGTATATTTATAGCTAGTGAAGAGTTGCTTGACTATGTATACTGTGTAAAGAGGTGTGTCTGCATGTGCACTGAAAAGACATGTCTGTATATGTGTGCCGAATGATGAGGCGTGTTTGTTTTGTACTGAGTGCCTCTTCGCTAAGTACACATGCAGCTCCAATTCTTCACAGCACAAACCAGACACGCTACATCACTCAGACACACCTCTTCACTCAGCCAGACACACCTTTTACTACAAAACACACCTCGTCTCTCCGTATGCATACAGAAACACCTCTTCACTCAGCACAAGAAAATGCCGCATCATGCATTCAATATAATTGCTAACTTCCTTTTAAACCTTTCTGATGCTTAAAGGTGTTGGCTGTGACCTGGCTGCACGCATGTAGCTATATATCTTATTGATGTAAGTAATCAGTGTTTTTTGCTGTGTGCACATTTATATAGTGCCTGCATGAGCACAGTAATATAGCAAATTAATAGCTTCACACTTATATATGTATGTATACATGCATTATATATTTACGTTATTGCCAATTAAAATATCACTTTTTAGATTGATCCATACCTCATCTTGAGGGATTACCTATGCGAGGTGAGCCTGGAAACTCTATGTAGCATGTAGTTTATCATCCAGCAGCTTTTCCACTAGATGTGGACTATACATGCACGATGATGCTGCTCTTCAAATCTTCATTCCTCAAATCTAGATCAATGGCACTGAAAATAGAAAAAGGGGCTAACCTTTCTTTGAGGTTGCCTCAGACCATCTCTCTGGAAATTATTTACATCCGCCTCACATACAATGGAGATACAGGTATGTTTAGTGGAGCGATTTTAGAATGTTGTGGTACATGCGGAAGTAAATGCTCAGTTTGCTAACGCCCGTATCAAGACATGATTGGCTAGCAGCATAAAAGGGGAGTTTGGTAGCAGCCAGCAGTTAAACACATAGAGCGCTGGATCCTAACAACTGAGCCAAACTGGGAGGCCAATGGTTATAACCCAGTTGGTTGACCAGGGGTACACACCTACCACTCCTCTTGTATGTTATTGTACTTGCAGTTTTCTGACTGATTGTATAATCATCACTAAGGTGGCACCCTTCGGATTTCTACACTGACCAAATCATACCACCATGGCCAGCATCAGGGTAGGTGCATGTTCAGATGCTAGGCTAGCAACTCCATGCTAAGGCTGATAAGTGGCCATATAGAATTAGACAAATGTGTGCATCTGACCTGGAACCAGAACCAGTCATCTGCACTGATTTGGAAATTGTGTTTGTCGATAACCTCTACTGTCAGGCTGACCTCTGCTCTGCTGGCATGCAGGTGCCAGTCACATCAAGCACTTCACCCAGAAGCTCTAAATATAAACTTAAACGTGCAAATGGGCTACCTTGGGAGGTGCAAGGGATTGCTGCTAAACCAGCCATGATGGCCAAGCCTTTTCCTGCTCTCACTGTGTTGTCAATAGCAATCTCTGACCACCAATAAAAGTCTCGTTTCTTTATCATCACTTAAACACATGATTTTAGGGCCTTCCATTTGCTATATCACATGCATACAAAGTTCATTCTTGTCAGTGTCCTCTTGCTGACTGAAATGGTTGCAAATGATGTGTTTGGATGTTACCCACGTTACAAGCTTTACAATGCATCTATGTATTGGCAAAAATGTTTACGGTAATGGTGTTGTGTCACAATAATAGGGACGCTGTATACATATGCTGTTGGACACCACTGCATTGCTTGAACACTCCCCAGTGCTGCCTCTTACATTGGTAGATCGTCACCTACGCGTAGGCGCGTTAACCTATGTAGGTGTTGTAAATCGCTTTATTCCAAACAATGTACAAACAGCCAACGCTTGAAATAAAAAGGACCAATACAATAAAGAGGGCTACTGGCAAGCTGGCGGCAGAAAACAACGCCAGCGTGCTGCTAGTGCTATGAACGCTCTGTTGGGGGACGCCCCTCATTTAGCTGGAGTTGTTTCGATGTGCAAAAAACATCCTAGATACATTCTTCGTTTTATAGGCAGACATAATTTTGCCAAATACACGCGATTTCCAACTTTTATACTCACTTTCATCAAGATCGTAGGCAATTTTTGTGCGCTCCTCCATCTCGATCGTGTATCTAAAGAGCCGATGGTTGAATGAGCTCCAAAGCAAATTAAAAACGAAGCCCTATATATGCTTAAGTGTTACTTCATTCGGGTTCAAAGTTTTATACGGCGAGGACCATACGTTGCAATAGAACGTAGGCTAAAACAGCACTTTTCGCCTACATGTAGGCGTTTGTTCGATCTATCATTGTAGAATACTATATTGTAATCTGAATGCAACATTGTAAGTGATGCCACCACGACCATTAAGTCATGGAAGTTGTGTAATACTTGTAATTACAAGCGGTGCATAAACTCAACACATTGAGATGTTAATTCATGTACACTGTCATCGACCACCCCAATAAAAATGTATGCTTACACACCAGTATCAAGTGAGAAGCAGCATACTGAGTACTTCCCCCAGGTAAAGAAGGGCGTACTATTGCAACAATGGTATTTCACTGCTCCCCCTTGATGCAGTAGCATCATTGCACTTTTGCCGTGCACAGCTGCATCATGTAATATCTGAGACCTCAGATCAGAGTGAATTAGTGCCAGAGACCATGCAACACCTAAGTAAAGGCTTCATACCGGTATATGGTGTCCTTATTGACCATGAATTTTAGAAGCTGAACTTGTTGGCAATAGTACTCCATTCCAATGTGTTGTCATTATGAAAACTTGATGCTGGTTTAGGCCGAAAACAGCTACCAGCCACATATTAAATAAAACATTTAACATTGAGTTTCTCATTGCCTCCCTGGTATGTGTAATTTACTAGCAAGAAAGTAAGCAACCAACCATATGATATTCGTGCACCCTATATTCAAGCTTGCCCTAAAATCTTGTCCTTGCATTCGTTTTCAATAGCACCAGGCGTACAAGACAGACCATCAAAGCAGAGATATCTAATCTATATCATTTGATCTAAAAGGTTAATTAACAATAATCCGGTCTGTTCAATTCATCCAATTACATCGCGTACAAACCCGGACAGCTCGCCCACAAATTAAACTTGTGTAACAGAGGTCATATTAACACTTCTACTGTTAATGAGAGGTCAGGCAGGAGGCTTGCCAGAACTATTATCTATATCTGTGCTGCGGTCAGCCTCGACCGTCCACCATGTAAAGGACAGACATTTTTCATGAAGTCCGTGACCGTCCGGGAGTTTGTTTAAAGCCCCAACCGCGTCTGATCCGTTAAATAGCGTAACCGTCAAATATTTGACGGCCAACCGTAAGAGATAATATATAGAGGGATTGGAAACTCATTAATTAACACCTAATTAACACCGGCAATCGTATAGAATCCATACAAGTTCAGGCATACATATTTCTGCATAATGGAAGTGGGTTGATGGTTCGGGGACACCACTAAAGTCCTGAAGACGCATGAATCACCAGCCCTTGCCGCGGAAGAGACACCACAAGACTAACAGCACCACCCTTGCTGCATTCTGCGGCGTATTTACGATGGAGACAAAGGCGAAATTTCCTTCCCATAGCGCAACTTTGGAAGAGCATGTAAAGCGCAAATACGACGATTTAGTAGTCAAAATACGCCTAAGCAATACAATCCCCTTCGCTCTTTTGTATTCCCTACATTTTAAGTGCTTGATATCTCCACAACTCCCGCAAAAGGTACAGCCAACGAGGACCCTCAAAATGCTACAACTGTTCTCAGTTCCGCTCAAGCGGTGACGCTCAAACTATCACTAAGCAACATAGAATAGAGTATGTAATGTACTAACACAATAATGAAATACATAGGTAGTGGCGGAAAGCTAAAAAAGGTACAGGGAAAATTTTTATTGCTAACATGCCATTAAAAATGCAAAATGCGAAGCAAATTAGATAGGACAATCGCTCAAAATGTTTTATCCAACCAATACAGAAAAGGTATAAAACGTGGAGGAAGTATATACCTACTATGGAAAAGAAACGCTTCTTTCTGCTCAAAACCGCCCCTTTTGACAAGTTCGGAGATGTGATTCGCACTAGTACGCATAGTCCACAGGCATTACTATAGCATTGAATGGCGTACGTGATGAGTTTCCAATCCCTCTGAAGAAACCAATACAGTCATTGCCGCGCAGCCCGGATCCAGCATAGGGGCCGTTCATAAATTGCGTCACGCTGATAGGGGGGAGGGGGGGTCCATGGTCAAAAATAGTGTGACGTAATTTATGAATGGCCCCATATAGGCTGGGGGGGGGGGGGGGCGCTTCCCCATACACACTATTATGCGTACTGCATGCAGACTACTTAATCAGTTCCTACGCAATGTACATAATGATGTGGTAATTCCAAGCACTACACCATTTAGTGCAGATTGATTGACTAAATATATGTAGTTAGAAATTCCAAAGATGAAACACAACAAGTATAAAATGAATGGTAAATGAATGTATAAGCCCCTACTGTACGTATCGATCCAAACAAATGCGTTCATAGGCGCAAACAAAGAGCATACAAAAATTTTCGTGCAGTCGAGTTCCAACGCGGCCAGAACTAAACACTAGCTATTGCCACGCGGGCGGTTTTAAAAACTTTAATATGTACAATTAGTACCCTAATGAACAAAGTGTCCCAGGAAGTCAGGAGATTGGCATGAGAATCTGGTTGAAGGTTCCCTTGATCATGTTACTATATCATAATGGGTTCCTATCTTCAAATCTAAGCACACAATTCAACAAGGATAAAGGAAAAAATCATTATTAAAAAATCCATATACATCTCTATGGAGGAGTACAAATGCTTATGAGGAAGCAGTAGTAGAGGCTGAAATTTTTATAAGCCCAGCAGAGTGATACGCTATGACGCTATCTACATGGGACTTAATGGAGTCTTAACTAGTGGCTTTCCCCTTATTAATGGCATTGAAAATTGAACTTTACTCCAATGGACACGTGCGCGGGAAATGTGGACATTTGCAAAATTGGCCAGGAATTGTTAATGAGCGTCCGATCTTTCTCGCTATGTGTTGTTTAATCTAAAAACATATAAGAAGGAAATAAAATTGAGATGTGATGTATGAAGAATGGTATATGCATTATATGCGCAGCAAATTAAATACATACACACAAAGATGTATTGTTCAGCCTTCCGGCGCGCAAAGAGGCTCTACGCCGCCACGCTGGATGCTGACGGCTAGGCCTCCCACCTGAATTGTATAATTTGCTTATCACCTTAAGGTTCCCGGGCGGTTACCAAGACTTTGCCGCGCGGCACGCCTCTCTCCAGTGGGTGCCCAGTCCGCCATGCACATTGGGAAACAAAGAATTCAGTTCGCAATTATGAAATAAATAACTTTTTGAACTCCGTTGCTATACAGATGCATGGCTCTAATAATTGTTATTCCTTTTCTATAATTTTTTACTCAATAGATTATACAATTCCAACACCTTGTTTCATTTTTTTTTTTTGTCCTGGTACCGTGGTTGCGAAGCTGCTTTTATTGGCTCCGGTTTACCTGATAGCAGGCCTTTTGGTAACCCTACTTACGTTCAGAACATTTTTTTCGCACACTTGTTGCAAGCTCTCAGGCCTTGCGTGGGAGAGTGCTTCTATGGATTCTAACCCTGTGACGTACATATCCGTGTATGTAGGCGCGAGATAACTTATCGTCTGCTTATTTAAAGCTGTCCATTTTCACGGCGCGCTTTGATTGTACAGTATAGGTACTTCTGATATCTCAGTGATCGTACAAATATGGAGGGAGTACACGGGAGTATTTACTATACGTAGTACTCTGTAGCTATAACAAGTAAGGGGCAATACCGCGAATGCTTAAATTATCTAAATGGATACCTTAAGCGGATGTGTCCACTGTAATCCTAATTAAGTCATTGCGGTTAGATCAGAGAAGCGAAAAGATTCATTTATACGTGTGTCCCGAGCATTATTTTGCATTCGATAAGCATTCCATGCGATTGCTATGAAGGAGGTGCTTGCTTGTTACCTCGGCCTGCTGCTGCTGCTGCTACTACCGGCCTTAAATCATGCACGTAAGTGACGTGTAGCACTTTTCGTGTGGTACAGGTTGACTTTTTTTTTTGCGGGGTGTGCCGGGTAGTTTTACTTTAGTATCACCTCACTGGTGCCAGTATAAACGACCTGACAGTGGCTGTGTATAGTATATAATCACGTGTCTTTTTTTGAACCCCTTCTCGTGATCCAATATTGGGGCTTTGCCGGCATACCAAAATGACCTATGATAGGCACCCCTCCCAACTAATAATGATCAGTCTCGTACCCAGGCCACAGGAGGTAATGATATCATCGCACGTACGAACAATGAGCTGAGGTTGCAGTGTCAGTGTTATCCCGGGAAGATTTGCGGCCATGTTTTTTGGTTGTCTCCAGTTCTGTTACACAACGTTTCCAATCTGTAACGGATTGTTTACAACCTGTAGGACACCAAAAAACATGGCCGTCCATCTTCTGGGAGACACTGCAACCTCAAATCTGAAATGTATGGTTTGGTCTTGTCTTGTCAATTGAGTCTGCGTGGATCAGATATTAGTCTCAGAGGCGGATACGGGGGGGGGGGGGGGGGGGGGAGGGGGGGGGGGGGGGGGGAGTCCAGGGTGTCCGGCAGAGGCGGATACAGGGGGGGAGTCCAGGGTGACCGGACACCCCCCTTTCAGCCGATCATAAATAAATCAACGTGAATTAAAGTACATGTACGCAAATCAACCTGGTTCAACCATATCTTCACCACATTAACCTCTTGACGACAAAGCGGTCAGCTATGACAGAGGCTGATACGGTTGGGGGGGGCCTCAGACCTGATGATGAACTATCAAACTATTAACGAATGCAATTAACAACATCCCACGTCATAAAACATATCATCCAGATGGCAAGCAAACGTGTTCACTCACCTCATTGATTAGGCAAGTATCTTTTCCATGAAAGCAGAAGGTAATTATGCAATGTGCTAAACGATTTACGAATTTACGCGTACAGGAATCACGCGCCCGTCATGACTTCAACCGCCCGATCGTTATGCATGCCAATAAGGGCTAAGTTGTAAGTTGCTAATTACGAATTAAAATTGATGAATGTATGTGAAGCATTTATCAGTAAGCACACAGGAAAATGTTATAATCTTGTATTTTGTATCAGTAATGATATGTTGTAGTAAATGTACACGTTACGGTTTCATTAGTTCAATCAAATGTGAAATGCCTCTCTCGTCAGTTTCTACATTCCACTCCAATAGGTCATGAATTTAGGATAAGCAGTTTATGAGTTGCACTGAGACCCACGCCAAACCCCCCCAACCATTATTCGCCGCCATTTACTTTCCCCCCAGTTTAAGACAGCAATATTGATAGGTAGTCTAGTGTGGGACCCCCAAAAGCTTTTGGGCTTCGCGCGGGAGGGGGGAACATCCCCCCCCCCCCCCCCCCCCCCCCTCCATTGATTATTCATGTCCGACACCCCCTTTATGTATCCGCCCCTGGGGGGGGGGGAATTGCCCCCTCCCGCGCGATTGATATGGTGATTTGCGTACATGTACTTTAATTCACGTTAATTTATTCATGATCGGCTGAAAGGGGGGGGGGGGGGGGGTGTCCGGACACCCTGGACTCCCCCCCCCCCCCCCCCCCCCCCCCCCTATTTCCGCCTCTGGTCCCTTATAGAATTCCTGTATCCGCCCCTGATTAGTAAGCTATTCTCATGACGACGTCATGTAGAACTTCCACTCTTTCATACAAGGGGTTCGATTCATTACATGTACCAGTGCTGCTGGCAATTTTAAAGAGACTGTCTTAACGGAACATCGCGTGCGTTTATGGCGAAATCATGTAATTCGCGCAAGATAAGCGGCAGCTAGGTTTTCCTGTCGATATTGTTGATGATTTATTTGATACTAGGCCCCTAGCTAGCTGTAAAATGTGTCGTGGCCATCGGCGTCGGAACCGGTCCGGCAGGTCCGGCGGCCGCCGGACCAATATTTTCTAAAAAATTAATAATATGAATAAGGGCATAGGTAAGTATGGTATCGATAAATATTCAAAACGTCACAGCAATTGTTTTTATTTGCCATTTTGGGGGCGTACTTGTATTTCACTACAATTAAATTGTTTAGGCAAGCATCGAATTAACTTTAACTGTTTGAACGCCAATTGCATATATACATGCATGTTCACACAACCATGCATTGCTGTGTTGTGTTGTGACTATAGAATCACTTTGAATACCATGTCCATACACACAATACTGACTTGCATGCATGTAACCTCTTAATCATAAAAATGTTTGAGCATTTATGGTCTCTGTGTAAGTACATTTTGTTTGTCCATTACAACCTACTGGCACCTTCTGTTGCTACTACCCATGATATGAACCAGGCAAAAGAGGGAAGTGAACTGGCAATTTAAGCACTAGTGATGGTCAATTAGTTACACATTCCTAGTTGTTAATAGGGAAGAATAAAATGCAGTCATCTGAATAATGGTGTTCATTAGTAGGTGTAAGAAGGAGCATATTTACCTTGTACATGTACTTATAAGGGTACAAGTGCAGCAAGCATTTGCATGCATCATGGAATATTGTAAATGATCAACACATTTTTTTGTAATTCCCATGTAAGATCTAATTTATACATGAATGGTATTATAACGGTTGTGTGCGTACGCATGATACACACTTGGCGTCCAAAGAGTTAAAGACTAGACCGGTGATATGGATTGGAAGCCTCTTACGTGATCATTACCCCGCCCGAGTTCGAGCACTTAACGCCGCGTGCGAGCTAGTAATTTCTTCATTAATAATGCACAACTGGCAAAACATCTGGGGCGAACCCCCAGACCCAGATCGGAAAGCATCTGCAGCGCTCCCCATTCCGTTGCTGTGGGCGGGCCTCTCCGAGTCCACCTCATTGTTTATTTATTTGCCGGACCAATGTATATTATCTTCCGACGCCCTTGCGTGCATGTTTTACAGCCTACACCAATACAACAAAGCAAGAGGGAAAACTAATTCTTGGCAGCGTTGCATACAATAAACCCAGCGTAATGGATAGCTAGTTGGTGTACAGTGGCGGACGCAGGATTTAAAGAAAGGGGGGGTTGTAGTGGAGGGGGATCACCAAAAGGGGTAGGGTGCGGGAGGGGGATGTGCCCCCTCCCGCGCGAAGCGCGGAAGCTTTTGAAAACGTTAATTCGGTGTGCTAAAATGCATGGAAAAATTACGAGTTTTTTTTTACTTATGCCGCATTTTGCGTAATATGTAATAGGAGGAAAGGGGGGGTTGCAACCCCCCCAACCCCCCCCCCCCCCCCCCCCCTCCGTCCGCCAGTGGTGTAGCCCGACTAATGGATAGCACCAACGTACATGCAGGGCTGGCGGAAGCTCTTTAGGATTGGTCCGTCAAGGAGGTGGAAGCTTACAGCAAGGGTGTATGGGGGAGCGCTGTAAGCTCCCGCATCAAGGTCTGGGGCTCCGCCCCAGAAGCTTTGCAACTTTTGCAAAAAAAAAAACATAGCATTTGCATCATCAGCATTATTACATTTACAGCATGCTGTTTATATGCAAAACGATGTCAGAATTACCAAATATATGTTCGTTACCAGAAACAAAGTCGTTCGCAATTGATGCATGTCACAAGTCCATGGCATCCAAACTCTCTTTATATATGCTAGCAATCATGAGGTGATTCAACCATTGCTGGTTCATAGTGGCTCGCAGATAGCTCTTCACTCGCCTCAACGTACAAAAGGACCGCTCACTCACTGCATTTGTTGCAGGCATCACTAAAATGAGACGGGCATCACGGCAAAGCTAGCCAAAAAACATCCTTTCTCCAATTGTGAGGGACCTTAAATGCACTATAACATGTTGCAAGAATACTGGTCCCTTTCATCTGAATTAGCAACCTTAAAACTTTCTCCAAAAATTTGCAGCTGCGTTCGCAACTCAGCTTCATTGAAGTCATCGCTGTAAAAGGCTAAGATTTCTTTCAACTCTTCAATATATTCCGTTTTGTTTGCTGCATTTACGAGGACTGTTTCAAGATTTCAATACATGTGAAATCCTGGCTGATCGAGTCGATCCTTTATGCTGGTTATGGCTATATAGGTCCATGGCTTCATTGTACAAACGTGAATAGTGCTCTTGTACAGAAGGACTTTTGTAGCACTGACTCGCGCCATCATCTAACCGCCTAGAAACCTTTCTCGGGCGAGGTAGTGAGATCTGTGCTAGTCTTTGTTGCAAAATCAAGGAATGTTTTAACGTATCATCTATCCTCATGATCATCCCTTGCAGCATCTTAACTGTTAACTTGGCAATGTGTTGAGCCTCTACGGCGGACATAGACTGGCTCTGCATGCAACGTTTTACTCAAATTGTTCAAGATTCGATCACACAATAGGAGACCAAAGAGAAAAGGAAACTTCATCATTTGGCTTCTGACACCTATTATTCGCTCTTTTACATCAAGGTCAAGCCTTGTTTCTAGACTTTGTTCCCAAAGTTCAATCAAGGCACAGTAATTATTGAGGATACTTGTCACTGACGCTCCTCGAATAGTCTTATCTCGTAGGGCAGAACTTCTTGAGAGTATAGTGTGAGATATAGGGTTTTCATCCATACGTTGAATTCGTTCAACTCTGCGTCTCTTTTAGGCGAAAGTTTGACTAGCCTGGTTATTTCGTACGCAGTATCTAATGCATCGCAGCAGACCTTTGACTGTTTTATAGTATCACTGACGGCAAGATTGAGAGCATGTCCATAACAGTGAGTGTAGAGGGCCTTCTTCTCATCACCACAGATCTGTGCAGCTATGCCTCGTCTGCTTCCACTCATATTTGATGCTCTGTCACAGGACTGACCACGACAATCAGTGAGCTTAACATTTAATCTTACAAGGGTATCCTTAATAGCAGATACCAATGTGTTTGACGTGATGGAATCCACTTTGTAAGTCCGATGAAACTTTCGTGACTTTCAAGGTACTTGCCGACGTTCGATACGTCAGTACATTTGTCTGCCATGATTGCGTACCATCCATTCTCCTAGATTTCTTTGCTCAATTGCATGAGGATGTGAAACGCCATGAGTTTCACACATTCGTTTTGGATGTCATGGGATGTATACTTGTTTGTTTTCTTGGCTATACAGAGTTTGAGATCAGGGCAATCTACACTTAACAGAGACAGCAGTACACAAAAGTTGCTATCTTCATCAACTGGGTTTCGGAAAGGTAGTCCTTATTGTGCAAGAACCCTGATACCTTCAAGAGCCTTAAGAAACTTTTTCTATTTTTTATCCTTCTCTTCATGGTGTTTGCGGATTAACAGTTCCTCGACGTCAGTACTTACCTTGGGCAGAATGATAACCACCTCAATTGCTTCGCGATGACAATGGCTTTGTTGATGCTTCTAAAACGCACTTGTTGCAACTTTCCAATAGGTGTATCCTTTGCTAAAAAATGCTGGGTCTCGTTTGGTACTGCTCAAGAATTTGCCTTCTTTATCCGCTTTTAAACACGTCACACGTAGCAAAATGCTGAATCGTTGGTTGCATTGTTATGCAACCATGGGTATCTAAGACACCAATCTGCCCTAAAGGACCTTTCATCTTTCTTTCTTTTGCGCTATACCAAATACACGCTTTGGAAAGGCAATTTGCGTGGGAGGATGAAACGTTCGGGAACATTTGCAGCCATTATAATTGTACATGTTAATTCATTAATTAGAAAATGGGCATGGTTAGGTAAGAATATTGCTCTGGCGGCCGCCGGACCTGCCTGCCCTGTTCTGCCTGCCCTGACATGTACATTCATATATTTATCATGTATCGGCCATTACAAACATGAGGTATAATTCGTATTTATTCATAATCTCTTATAGGTTAACGACATACATGCTCCTAGATGGGGCATTCATGTTACTGCATGTACATGTAGTGCACAAAACGGATGCAACCAAGTGATAGTAGTACAACCATCAGTCAGGGTAGGAGTCAGTTTGAGCGGGCAGTTTTTATGTAAAGGTCTTTAACCCTTACGCCCCCTCGAATATTAAAGCCCCTTAAGCGTAGCCATGAAAATGGAAAAAAAGGGGGGGAAATCTGAGCAATGTATCCGTCGGTGGAACATGAGGGTCTGAGGCTCTAGCCAACTGTTTTTGCATGCGTTTACATTTGAAGCTAAAAGGCTATGGACACAAAACACACATCCACATACACACACATACATTGCCAGTTTTTTCCTGTACAAATTTCTATGCAGTAACATAAGGTTAATACCATTTATGTGTGTTACTTAACTGTTGTCACTACATATCATCCTTATGTAGAGTTTTGTTCATGTCAAAATGGAGGAACCTGCTTGAATGAAACTTATATCTGTGTCTGTCCAGCTGGATATACTGACAGCAACTGCAGTACAATCATTGATAACAACTGTACCCCTTCGACTTGCCAAAATGAAGGGACTTGCGTTACTGGAACGAATTCATACATCTGTGTGTGCTCTCCTGGATACACTGATATCAACTGTACTTCAGTCATCAATAACTGCATTCCCCAGCCCTGTCAAAACGGTGGCACCTGCTTGAATGAAATCAATTCCTACACTTGTTCCTGCCCTGCTGGTTATACTGACATCAACTGTGGTACTATTATTGATACCTGCATTTCTGAGCCATGCCAAAATGGAGGAACATGCTTGAATGGAATCAATACCTACATATGTACCTGCCCTCCTGGTTATACAGGTCGCAACTGTGGTACTATTATTGATACCTGCATTCCCCAGCCATGCCAAAATGGAGGAACGTGCTTGAATGGAATCAATACCTACACATGTAATTGCCCTCTTGGTTATATTGGCAGCAACTGTAGTGCTGTCTTTGATAACTGCAATCCCCAGCCCTGCAAAAATGGAGGAACGTGCTTGAATGGAATCAATACCTACACATGTACATGCCCTCCTGGTTATATTGGCAGCAACTGTAGTGCTGTCTTTAATAACTGCAATCCCCAGCCATGCCAAAATGGAGGAATGTGCTTGAATGGAATCAATACCTACACTTGTACCTGCCCTCCTGGTTATACAGGTCGCAACTGTGGTACTATTATTGATACCTGCATTCCCCAGCCATGCCAAAATGGAGGAACGTGCTTGAATGGAATCAATACCTACACATGTAATTGCCCTCCTGGTTATATTGGCAGCAACTGTAGTGCTGTCTTTAATAACTGCAATCCCCAGCCATGCCAAAATGGAGGAACGTGCTTGAATGGAATCAATACCTACACTTGTACCTGCCCTCCTGGTTATACTGGTCGCAACTGTGGTACAATTATTGATACCTGCATTCCCCAGCCATGCCAAAATGGAGGAACCTGCTTGAATGGATTAAATACCTACACTTGTACCTGCCCTCCTGGTTATACTGACATCAACTGTAGTACTATTATAAATAATTGCATTCCCCAGCAATGCCAAAATGGAGGAACTTGCTGGAATGGAATCAATACCTACAGTTGTACCTGCCCTCCTGGTTACACAGATAATAACTGCAGTACCATCATCAATTATTGCCTATCTAAACCTTGCTTAAATGGTGGCACATGTCTAAATCAAAATGGTAGTTTCCATTGTATATGCCCTGAAATGTATGACGGTGTTAACTGCTCTATTCGTAAGTGAATGTATTGTATAACAATATTTATATTGGCACTCTTACATCTAAGATTTAAAATATTTATACATGTAGTTGGGAATTGTACTACTAGGAGTTGTAAACACAACTTGCAGATTTAGTTGATATCACTATCATTTTGCATTGGGCATTGATATCACTTTGTATGGTAATTTAAAACATGAGTGTTCTTTTTAAAAGTATGAAAATTGAGAATTTGCATATCTAAGATACAATATTCTGCCCAAGACTCACAAAACCCATGAACTGAGCGTGATATTAAAATGTGATTTAGTATTACTGAGGAGTCGTCGTCTCATAACTCTAGTTTGAATAAAAACAGCTTGCAAAATGAGTACCTACTTACGTTTGTAAAAAACATAGCAATATACATTATTGATATGGGACGTTTCATGACAAAACCTGGCTTGTACTTTTTTCAAAACCACTGTAAAATAGCATCAATTTCAAACCCACATAACTTACAAGCTAAATGACCCATGTCCTTCATATTTTCCGCACTAATTGCCACATCAGTTATTAGTCAGCTATGTATTTGTTCTATTTTTCACACTATGAGCCCTTTACACTTGTCCATGCCAATGTTTGGTTACCTTCATGGTTAATAACATGTAAAACTTAACCAAGGAGTGTCTCTCCTGCATTGAAAATGCAATGTACGCAGAAAGTGTCATGTTACTATTGTTTTCTGCAGACGGTTGAATTTTACTTCATCTATTATCACGATAATGATGATCAAAGACCCAGCAATTTTCCCGGTTGTTTCATGGCACTGTATATTTTGGAAGTGGTTCAATCCAAATCTATATTATAGAAGAGACTCCATTCAATGGATGGCACCTCTTCCAAAATATAGAATAGTGCAAAACCACCAGGAAAATTGCTCAGATTTTTGATCATCATTACCTTGATTATAAATTAACACCAAATCCATGAGAAAACATTTTTGGCTGATTTTGTCGAACCGACTGTTTAAAAAAATTACTCCAATCGTTGTAAAAGGTATGCACTATAGTAAAACAACTTGTCAAATTATGACTCATACATTCACCAGCTTAATATGCTTCTGCATTCTAAGCTGTGACAGTACCTTCTGCGCTTTTAAATTTTGTATATGATCTAAATACACTCTTTTCTATCCAAAGACCTTGAATCTCACTGGTTTTGGCACTCCAACTTTCCACCAGCTCACAGCAATGAGCTTCCTCACATCGAGCTAAAAGTACATATGAAAATATAGGTCTGAGCACGATGCGGTAATCTACATTACAACGCTTAGTATTTAGTGCCTATAGACGTTACTAGTGAATTATTCCATCTCTCTTTTATTATACTAATCTCTCCCTCTCTTCCCCTTTCCTCTCTTTCCTTCTCCCTTTCTTCTCCTCTCTCTTTCTCTTCCCCTCTCTCCCTTTCCTTCCCTCTGTCCCTCCCTCCCCCTCTCTTACTCTTTCCTCCCCTCTCCCCTTCCTCCCCTCTTTACCACCCCATTCCTTTCCCACCCTTCCTCACTCATCTCCTCCCTCTTTCTCACTCTCTCTCGAAGTGGCCTCTCTCTCTCTCTCTCTCTCTTTCTCTCTCTCGAAGTGGCCTTTCTGGCATTTATTATTAGTTCCCTGCAAGTGCTTCACAGTTTAGACCTTGAAACTGGTGGTAATGTTATGTTTTAGCACCAGGAACCTCATTACAAACACATTTGGAAGCTCCTTTAATTTGGGATTTCTGTAAGGTAAACGTTTTTTGTCCTCCCACACATTTAAATACCCCTGGTGTCTCTATCCAGAGTCTTTGTACTTTGGCGAGTTAGATCAGTTAAGCCGCATAGCCCTTGTTCAGGGAGAATAGACTAATGCTAAAAATGCATATACTAGAGTGACTCGTAGCCTTCTTGCATCACATGATGCCGGAGTATAAGGCTTCTCTGCTTTAGTACCACCTGATCTGGGGACAAGTTACCGCATATAATCTTAAATTTTGTACTAAAACGAAGCGAATTATTAACACGTCGTTCGATGTGATCTCTATTTTGTACTAAAGTAAGCATGAAAGCACAATAAAATTTTTCGAAAACTGCTATAGAAAAAAAGTGTACTTACCTGCCCATGATGATCTGGAAATCATAAACCGCTTCCCTTAAAAAGCATACAGATTTAGTACAAAAATTGAAATTCGGTTTGGAAGCAGATCTACCAATAATTAAATGAGTCAGTTTTTATTCACATCTCATGTTTGAGCTTACCATATCCACCTTTTGCAGAACATTTGAATGACTCAGGAGTGCACAAGGACTGTATAGCTTCATATGTAATACCCTATCCCTTCAACTGGGTTTTTACAATGACATGATGTTTATACGTGTGCATCTTAGCTCTACTATGTCAACTTTCCTGACCGATTTCCATCATTTCATGAAATAAAATGTATATGGTACTCTTGAACATCATTCATGTGGTTGCAGAATAACACAGTCCTAGTCTAATGAATAAGAATTACACTGTTGAGAACTGCAGCTACATGAAATGTTTGTATGGCTACATTTACATGTAACATGTCACTGAAAAATAATAATGTATAAACCTGCACATTTCATATTGTAGGTATTTGCACCAGTAAGGACTGTATTAATGGTGGGACTTGCAGTGTGAGTCTTGGTGTCAATATTATATGCAAGTAAGGATATTAGTAAATTCTCATAACCATAACACTTTTTGTCATATCTTTTTGTAGATGCCCCACAGGAGTAACAGGACCAAATTGTGATTACAATTCCAATTATGTAACTGATTTTATAGCTACTCAAAATGGTAAATTAGAATTTAGTACTATAATAGTTTTATTACATGTGCCTTCTTTTTTTAGATATTAAAATTGGAGGAGCTGTAGGATCTATCATAGGAGTCGTGCTTTTAGTGCTGCTCTCAATAGCAGTCTTTGTGGTGTACAGGTATATGCATTTGTTGGTTATGTTTGTAAGTGATATTTGCTCGTTAATTGACATCACCATTAGGAAATCAATCATTAAGCATCCTCTTGAGTCATACATCTTCAGTTGTGTATGTGGAACTGCATTAATGCACACAATAAATATATTGCACTCTAGATCTCGTTTCTTTGATATAGAAAATATTAAATTTAGCTTGCAAGAAACTCTTTGACAGGGTGTTTAAATTATAACATCCGTCTAGCCTTTGTGCTTGTCAGATCTAAATGGAAGAGATTGATGGCCATCTAAACTTACCTCTTGTAAGATTGGTGAGCCTAGGAAGGGATTTAGCAAGTTTGTGGTGAATACATTCCCACGTAAGTCTTTTATGCAATGTGATTAAATAATTGGATGGGTTGCAGCCAGCAGACAGTAAAGCAAGCAAACATTTCTCAATCCCCCCAAAAAATCTTAGAGAGCAATAAATAACTAATTAATAGGCATAGGTAGTGGTGTTTGTGCATCTCTGATCTGTATTCAATAATATTCAAACCCTACGTAGCATTGTGTAACCAAACTATCGGTACCAGCTAATCGTGCTGTAGGAGAGCACAGCATGTTATGTTAATTAATGTTAGCAAATTGATGCAGGTACCACCTTCGCATGAGAAATGAAGTGGATCCATTTTTCGATAACCCTACTTATGCTGCATTGATTATTCGAGAGGTAAGGAATAGACTGATCAAGTCAAGTAAATCATATGGCTTTGTATGCTCAGGATGCCACTGCAGGACAACAAGGAAAATATAATCAAATGAAGCAGATTCTTCATGCCGATATGGATTGTACACTTTCAGCCACTGTCTATGAGAATATTAAAGATCCAAGCATCAATGGAAGGAATTAAACTTTTATGACTTTTGTTGTGACATTAATTGGAATTACAAATTTCTGTGCATTCATTTTCATTTTTTGTGTTATGCTGGTAACAGTTTTTAATCTCTTTAATGGCTGGAGAAGATGCATGGCATAGAAGTCAGCTTTTTTCACTGCCATAAATTTTACATTCCTGAAATACATTCTATAGAATGATGTGTAACTTTGATCTATTTCTAGTATCAAAAGTGCTTAAACTCATATGAAGGATGTGCATGCATATGATTGCAGATCCATCAACAAAGATGTATGTTATCTGCAAGTCAAGTAATACTTAGGCTCTGACCACACCTAATTTATATGCATATACTTGATAAAAGTAGTTAAAACCATCAACAAAATGTTCGTTCATATAGCTGTATAGAGTTTTAGACCACACTTTTAAGGTCAATGCCACAGCTAGCCATAGTAGTCATGCTTCATTGTTAAGTGCAACAGCTTTTGCAAAACATTGCACGGTGTATCTGAGGACAATCATGTATGTAATAATTTTGCAGTATAACAGCGTACTAGCTGATATGTTTTTTAATATAGCTAATGATTTTGGGCCAACTTGAATTGGATAGTTTGGACCTACACACTTTCATCTGCCAATATCAATTCACACTTGTCACTTGTGTGTACTGGCTCCATATACAGTGCCCACTCTTTTATAATAAGACATACCCATCGCAAGCTGTCATCAGTGTACTTGCCGTCCTAAGACCAATATACACAGGTCGACTTTCTGCCGATTTGAGTGGTGGCCCCGGATTTGGTAGATGGGAGAGGGGCGAGGGCGAGGTGTGTGCCAGGGAGGGTAGGAGATATACATCTTCAGTATTCATGTTATGTGAAGGGAGGGAGGAGGGATGACACTAACCACAACATGCCCCCCCACACTAATCACAGCATGCCCACACTAACCACAGCATACCACACACTGACCATAGCATGCTCCACACAAACCACCCCACACTAGCCACAGCGTGCCCCAACACACTAGTACCATCACACTCTCCCACCTACACACTAGTACCATCACACTCTCCCACCTACACACTAGTACCATCACACTCTCCCACCTACACACTAGTACCATCACACTCTCCCACCTACACACTAGTACCATCACACTCTCCCACCTACACACTAGTACCATCACACCCTCCCCCTACACCCAAATGGTCACACACACACCCTTATAGCACATGGTCACATGCAGACCCTTCTTATAGCACATGGTCACATGCAGACCCTTCTTATAGCACATGGTCACATGCAGACCCTTCTTATAGCACATGGTCACATGCAGACCCTTCTTATAGCACATGGTCACATGCAGACCCTTCTTATAGCACATGGTCACATGCAGACCCTTCTTATGGCACATGGTCACATGCAGACCCTTCTTATAGCACATAGCCACATGCAGACCCTTCTCAGGGGCGGATACAGGAATTCTAAAAGGGGGGGGTCCGACATGAATAACTAATAAGGGGGAGGGTGCGGGAGGGGGATGTGCCCCCTCCCGCGCGAAGCGCGGAAGCTTTTGGGGGTCCGTGACACAGACTGTCTGACGCCTGAAGCTGTTTGTGGCCATGTGCACCTGATATTACGATTAAGGCACGCAATGAGGGTTAACTGTACACGTCACGTGGTATAGGCGGAGGGGGGGGGGGGGGGGGGGTCCGGACCCCCCGGACCCCCCCCCTGCGTCCGCCCTTGCTTCTTATGGCACATGGTCACATGCAGACCCTTCTTATAGCACATGGTCACATGCAGACCCTTCTTATAGCACATAGCCACATGCAGACCCTTCTTATAGCACATGGTCACATGCAGACCCTTCTTATAGCACATGGTCACATGCAGACCCTTCTTATAGCACATGGTCACATGCAGACCACATGGTCACATGCAGACCCTTCTTATGGCACATGGTCACATGCAGACCCTTCTTATAGCACATGGTCACATGCAGACCCTTCTTATAGCACATGGTCACATGCAGACCCTTCTTATAGCACATGGTCACATGCAGACCCTTCTTATAGCACATGGTCACATGCAGACCCTTCTTATAGCACATGGTCACATGCAGACCCTTCTTATAGCACATGGTCACATGCAGACCCTTCTTATAGCACATGGTCACATGCAGACCCTTCTTATAGCACATGGTCACATGCAGACCCTTCTTATAGCACATGGTCACATGCAGACCCTTCTTATAGCACATGGTCACATGCAGACCCTTCTTATAGCACATGGTCACATGCAGACCCTTCTTATAGCACATGGTCACATGCAGATCCTTCTTATAGCACATGGTCACATGCAGACCCTTCTTATAGCACATGGTCACATGCAGACCCTTCTTATAGCACATGGTCACATGCAGACCCTTCTTATAGCACATGGTCACATGCAGACCCTTCTTATAGCACATGGTCACATGCAGACCCTTCTTATGGCACATGGTCACATGCAGACCCTTCTTATTTATTTTTGTGTCCTAGCTATATCACGCCAACCAACGACAATCATTAAAAAACATGTATACCAAAAACAATAACAGGTACATTGGGTGTCCCCCCTTCCCCGTCCCTCCCCATCAGAGGTTAGCTTGGTGCCACCTCCCCCATCCCACCCCATCAGGGTTTAGCTTGGTGGTGTGGTTAGTGGGGGGCATGCTGTGGTTAGGGGGGCATTGTGCGGTTAGTGGGGGCATGCTGTGGTTAGTGGGGGGCATGCTATGGTTAGTGGGGGGTATGCTGTGGTTAGTGGGGGGCATGCTGTGGTTAGTGGGGGGCATGCTGTGGTTAGTGGGGGGCATGCTGGGGGTAGTGTGGTCACTTTGGTTGCATATTCAAGTGGTGAACCAAATCATTATGCATTACAAGTTCCAATTGTACTGGGTGGTGATGGAATGATGTACTGCGTGATGATGGTGTGATGTACTGCGTGGTGATGGTGTGATGTACTGGGTAGTGATGGTGTGATGTACTGGGTGGTGATGGTGGTGATGTACTGGGTGGAGATGGAATGATGTACTGGGTGGTGATGTTGTGATGTACTCGGTGGTGATGGTGTGATGTACTGGGTGGTGATGTTGTGAAGGGAAGGGAAGGGAATCATGGCAATCACATATATCAAGATTCCATTCCAAAATGGATAACATGCACACAAAATAACACATCAAGCAGGTTTGCTTGCAAATTCACAGCTACACATCCACCACATGCACACACATGTATACAGAAACCTGTCATCGGTCACTCTTATGCTCAGTCTAGTTAAAAGTTTGCCCACACAGTAATTTAACTTGATAACACATGAAAGTTGAGCGGCAATCCATGCTTATCAACAATAAGTTCTTTTTTTGCAATTAAATGACACCTCATAACAATCAATATAGTAGGATGGATGGACAGAAACACATCAAGCAGGTTTGCTACACATCTGCACATCCGCACACACATACAGCATTTACTATTTTGAAACGTAGGACAGTGAAATCAACCCCGCCCCCACACTCCCCACACCCACCCCTAAAAAAATTAAGCAGTTGCAATGACGGTTAGTTTTAAAAGCCCCATTTTAACCGGTCACCGACAGTAACAAGGTCTAGACAATAGTCACCTGCATCATGTACAGAAAATGAAACATGCCACAATAAGCCTCATCATGTCTCTCCTTGCACAACCTTTTCTTGGCTGGAAATTAAAACTGGCAGGTAGATAATGCACAAAACAATTTAAACACCAGACTCATTCTTGTGAACCTTTGCACTTACCTGCTAAAGCTTCTTCCGCATCTATTTGAAGATCTCGACCACTGATTAGCAGATTCATAAAACTGTCTAGATTCCTTTTAGCCATCTCCTTGTGCTTTATCACCAGTCTTTTCAGCTTTCTCTACTCTCCTTTCAGCTACCTCTGCCTGCCAAATACAAAGGGACAAGTGTGCACACACGAGAAATAATTGATTTACCCCAGCGCTCTCAACTGATGTACTGGTGGTGATGGTGTGATGTACTGGGTGGTGATGGATGATGTACAGGGGTGTGATGTACTGGGTGGTAATGGTGTGATGTACTGGTGGTGATGGTGTGATGTACTGAGTGGTAATGGTGTGATGTACAGGTGTTTATGGTGTGATGTACTGGGTGGTGATGGTGTGATGTACTGGGTGGTGATGGTGGGATATACTGGTGGTAATGGTGTGATGTACTGGGTGGTGATGGTGGGATATACTGGTGGTAATGGTGTGATGTACTGGGTGGTGATGCTGCATACATGCGTCAAATTTCTGCCATTGATATATTCAAGTACAGGCATTGAGATGCTAGCCAAACAGCGGCAAATAATTATCAGCATGACAAGAGAGACTATTTTAGAAGCTCAAAAGAGACAAAAATATGTTGTGTATGACAGAAGCAATGCAAATCCAAATTATTTTGCAGAGCAGAAAGAAAGTTAGATTCAAAGTATGTTGGACTTTACACCATAACTAACTAAAATACTTGGAAAAGGAATCTATAATGTGCAGCATGTGGAGAATCCATAAAGTACAGTTGTGAGCATTGGGGGTACTTGTCTAGTATATCTACATGACATTTTGATCTTCAGGACTACCATAGAAGACCATGATGTTCTGGACCGTTTGAAGAATGCAGGTTTGGAAATCAAACCAAGTAAGTGCCATTTGATGAGAAAGAGTATCACATATCTTGGTCATGTGGTCTCAGAACATGGGATTAAGACAGATCCAGAGAAGACAAGTTGTTGCTGACTGGCCAACTCCTTTAAATGAATTGAGACAGTTCCTAGGTCTGTCAGGATTCTATCGACGATTTGTCAAGAACTTTGTTGTGATTGCAGCACCACACTTTCACTTGATTGAAAAACACCAGACTGGGGACTGGACATTGCAGTGCAATGAAGCATTATTCAAGTTGAAGGAGAGTTTGGTAACTTCACCTGTCCTTGCATATCCAATATTTAGTATTGGATAAAATGGAGAGAGAGCGTGGGTAGAGAAAGCCAGCCACCATATGATTAAAAGCAGCTCACTTTCGCCAAATTTAATTAAAACGTACCTTCCTAGAAACATGCACACACATACACACAAACACGCACACACGTATGTAGGTCTGTGCGCTCCCACATGTACTGCTACATGCAAGCAGGTCTGTGCGCTCACACACTTACTGCTACATACATGCAAGCAGACGCACGACACAAAGTGTATCTGGGTAAGAGAGCGCACAATATAAGGTGGGTCTGGGCAAGAGGATGCACAACATAAGATGGGTCTGGGCAAGAGGATGCACAACATAAAATGGGTCTGGGCAAGAGGATATACAATATGACATTCCCTTCAGGAGAAGTAGGTCACAAGTAACAAGCACCAAGACTAAGGCTGTGTGCATAACTAAGGCTGTTGTTGCATTAGCTTCCATTTGCCTGCATGTTCTCTTAATAGAGTGCACCTTTGGTGTATAATGCTGTCATTGACCCTTAATTGATACTGAATGAGCGCACAGACCCTGTAGGGGGAACTAGCAGTGAGTGGTGCCCATACCGCCCCCCCCCCCCCCCCCCCCCCCCCCGAGACCACCACCACTTTGGGGGTGCCCATACTAGTGGGGTGTGACGGTACTAGTGTGTAGGTGGAAGGGTGTGATGGTACTAGTGTGTAGGTGGGGAGGGTGTGATGGTACTAGTGGGTAGGTGAGAAGGTATGATGGTACTAGTATGTAAGTGGGGAGGGTGTGATGGTACTAGTGGGTAGGTGGGAGGGTGTGATGGTACTAGTGGGTAGATGGGAGGGGTGATGGTACTAGAGGGTAGATGGGAGGGTGTGATGGTACTAGTGGGTAGGTGGGAGGGTGTGATGGTCCTAGTGGGTAGGTGTGAGGGTGTGATGTTACTAGTGTGTGAGGGATGTGCTGTGGTTAGTGTGGGGGAGCTGTGGTTAGTGTGGGCGTTCTGTGGTTATTTAGTGTAAGGGGCATGCTGTGGTTAGTGTGGGGACATCTGTGGTTAGTATGGGGGCATGCTGTGGTTAGTGTAGGGGCATGCTGTGGTTAGTGTGGGGGCATGCTGTGGTTAGTGTGGGGGCATGCTGTGGTTAGTGTGGGGGCATGCTGTGGTTAGTGTGGGGGCATGCTGTGGTCAGTGTGGAGGGATGCTGTGGTTAGTGTGGGGGCATGCTGTGGTCAGTGTGGAGGGATGCTGTGGTTAGTGTGGGGGCATGCTGTGGTTAATGTCATCCCTCCTCCCTCCTTCATCCCTCCTCCCTCCCTCACCCTCCTCCCTCCCTCCACATATATGGTGACCTGCTGCTCGTCCCCCTAGCCCAGAGACCCTTCATCACCCAATACCAAGGACTATTATTTACGACTAACTCAATTTGAAATTATTTTGTATTTCGAAAATACAACAAATATAATTTTCATGTGCACGTATCATGTGCAAATGTATGCATTTATATGCATGCATATATAAAATACATACATGAATAAAAACATGGAGTCTAGGCAGTACTATCCGTGGAATGCAACTCAAGATTGCTAGTTCAGCTTTATCAACTAAGATATCAAGTGATGGATCATAAACTTTCAATTGCTATAGCCCACCAGGTACAACATTATGATGCCAAACAATGTTTCCATTAATCGAATAAGGATAATGGCTGATGTTGGCATGTCCGGCCCAACTGAAATCTATAACAACTAACTTGTTGGAATGCAAATCTCCATGAACAATGCCATTTGATTCCAAATGACTTTGAACTGTTCACACGTACTTGTAACCACATTTGATTGAATGTTCTTGTAATTTTCATCAAGGTACTGGAAAAGTGATTTCCCATCAAAGTATGTCATAACATGCAGACCAAAGGGGGCCAACATACTGTGTAGTGAGCAATTTTGGTGCATACCTAACCTAGATAAGTATGTTCTGTACATGATGTCCATATCGCTCTGTAAAAAACTTCACTACCACATCCGTCCCTTTCAGAACACCTTGGAAAACTAATGGCCCGATGTTGTGTTAGGAGGGCATTGTGTGGTTAGTGGGGGCATGCTATGATTAGTGGAGGGGGGTCATGCTGTGGTTAGTGGGGGGCATGCTGGGGGCGCTGTTTTGGTTGCATATTTCATATGGTGAACCAACTCATTGATGGTGTGATGTACTGTGTGGTGATGGTGTGATGTACAGGGTGGTGATGGTGTGATGTACTGGGTGGTGATGGTGTGATGTACTGGGTGATGATGGTGTGATGTACTGGGTGGTGATGGTTTGATTTACTGGTGGTGATGGTTTGATGTATTGGGTCGTGAGATGGTGTGATGTACTACTGCGTGCAGGGTGGTGATGGTGTGATGTACAGGTGGTGATGGCGTGATGTACTGGGTGGTAATGGTGTGATTTACTGGTGGTGATGGTGTGATGTACTTGTGGTGATGGTGTGATGTACTGTGTGATGTACTGGTGGTGATGGTGTGGGTGGTGATGGTGTGATGTAGTTGTGATGATGGTGTGGGTGGTGATGGTGGGATGTACAGGGTTGTGATGGTGTGATGTACTGGATGGTGATGGGGTGATGTACTGGGTGGTGATGGTGTGATGTACTTGATAGTGATGGTGTGATGTACTGGGTGATGATGGTGGCTGGTGATGGTGTGATGGTGTGGGTGGTGATGGTGTGATGTAATGGGTGGTTGGAGTGATTTACTGGTGGTGATGGTGTGATGTACTGGGTGGTGATGGTGTGATGTACTGGGTGGTGATGGAGTGATTTACTGGTGGTGATGGAGTGGTGTAATGGCTGGTGGTGATGTGATTTACAAGCAATGACCCCACAATCCTTAACGTAACTAGCCCAGCTCAAACTAGAAACCAAGTGTACGGCCTCAAACGATGCATGCAGCCTTGGATCAGCCAAGCACAGGTTACTATATAGTACAATGTCGTGTAGCTATGTAGCAATGCCCTTTGTTTGAGCTAGAAAGAATTGACCTTCCATCAAGTGATTAGCACGTGATCTGCAGGAATTAGAAACGTGTTGCATGTAATGTGTTCCAATTACAACCCATCTTTGTGAGGGTTTGAATGTCAATGAATCTGTTGTCAATGTACGCAACACCAGACACAGTTCATGCATGTTACAATGTGTAGATCATGGTTGCATATGTGTTTTAAAAAGTGAATTGTGGAACTGATTGGAAACAACGATACACAAATGATACATAAAAATCCAGCTGCATGGTTCTCAATTATACTATACCCTCTAGCTACCAACTTGCTCAGTGAAAGGGCGTTGCTGAATTCTGCACATGTCTAGATCTCATAAATTCAATCGCATAGCTTAGTTTGTAACATGTAAGTACACCGCATTGGCATGGGAATGTAATTAGAGGTATATAATATGACGTCGCTAGTGGTATTGATAGCTTAGGGTGGCAAAATACACTGAGAGTTGCCTAACATGAAATGAATATTTTCCGTGTAATCGATATCGATCAGGTGATACTGTTTTATATAACAGTTAAACTATAAACGAGCGGGCACTGTAGACGTAGATGTACGGCGGACGATTAGGCGTACAAAGTACTACAAATAACGTTGGAATTCGAATATGCGCTGCTTTTTTTAAAACAATTACATGCACGACACTTGGTAGCATAGTTGACACTGATTTACGGATCTGCTTCCGTACACAAGCGAACATGCAATGAGTTGAAGAACTACCGCAAGAAGTGTATCTGTGTTTGAATGGTCATCATGGTACTTGCGCGCGCGGCAACGGATAGAGCACAAATTGTGCTATCTGGCTCAACTGAACAGCATAGATTTGCTATGGGATAAACTAATTTTGTTGTTGCGAAGTGGCTCTAGCTAGTGCTGTATATATTTAACAGCCCGTGCCAAGAGACCTAGCACTACAGCGGAGGCAGAAAGTATTTTTAATTGGGGTATGATTATATAATGAGTGGGCGTGGTATATAACTGTTTCAATGAACGGCTACTGCAACGGTCACACTGACAGTTCAGGGGCGGATACAGGATTTTCCCATCTACTCTAATATCTATGATTTTCCAGAGCGGGAGGGGGGGGGGGGAGGGGAGGGGAGGGGGGTGGGGGGGTGTTAGACCCGCGATACGAAGAGCAAGGGGGGGGGGGGGGGGGGGTGGCTGCTTAGCGGAAGACCTTATATAACAGAGGCGGGTTTGCAACCCCCAAGGCAACCCCCTCTGCTTCCGCCCGTGCAGTTAGTACAAATTTGTTCATTTACGAAGGCTTTCAAGTGAAGTTGGTTAAATGAAATCATGAATAAAAATTCTGCCCTGTAAAGTTGTGGGGGGGAGGGGGCGGGGGAGGGATTATTCCCCCCCCCCCCCCCCCCGCTCCACCGCCGAGCAACTAAACGGTTGATCACTGTTTTATTCAATCAACAGACACTGGCGTTACGAAATTCTTATATATTTTAGTCGAGGGGGTGGCAAGAAATCTGTATGGACCCCATAGTCCAATATAGTAGAGCTTGAAGAGAGGATTAACAGATCTCCTTTTAAAATAAAAATCTGACTTCAGAGAAAAAAGTAGTCTCGTACCCAGACCCAGGTTCCCAACAGCTGCGGGTGGATTACATCACCGCTACGTGGAAAGTGGGTCTGGCTCATAGGTCGAACTTTTTTGTTCTGCGGATCCTGAGTGTTACGCAATCTTTGTGTCGTCACAAAAATGGGGTGTCGTTTTTTGTCGTCACATACTAATTATCGTGTCGTCATAGCTGATTACCTGGCTCAAAACACAGAAAGAACGTGCATTCCACCGCGCGCCTAGTAAGAATTAGGAAGTACCCAACAGGCACATGTCCTTTTATGACTGGGGCATGAGAAACAGTATACCTTAAACAATCTAGTTCCAGAGAGCACGCAGGAAGCAGCTGCTCCAAAAGATAGAAAGGAACGTTGGAGCTGAGGTTTGTCGGGATGATAGGGGCAGGCGGCCTGGCTTCCACTCGCCTTTCCCGTTCTCATCGAGTTTCTAGCCGTGCGCAGTCGCGGGCGTGTCCTTGTCCTTGTAGCGCTCCTGCCCACGATGAAGGCTTGTTTGCTCAGACCCGAGCGGGCACTAAAGCCTTAAAAACAGTCACCCTCGAGGAAAAGGCGCTCCAATTAGAGTACTATATAGCTAGCTATGGAATGCAATTACACTCATAATTAAGTAGCACCGTGACGTCACTAAGGGCTGCAATTTGATTGGTTCTCCAAAATCTAGGATCCAAAAAGTTCGACCTATGAGCCAGACCCACTTTCCACGTAGCGGTGATGTAATCCACCCGCAGCTGTTGGGAATCTGGGTCTGGGTACGAGACTAAGAAAAAAGATACGAGGGATTTAAAAACGAGGGTGCACCATTGCCCGGTTTGCCCCTTACATTTTATCGCATTTTGTATCTTTTTTGTTTCACTTCAGATTCACATGGGAGTCACACCGATCGATTCCTCGCAATGAAAGTAACTCATTAGCACCCAAGTACAATCTGTAGACCCTCGCTAAAACCTAGTAATTAACATTTTAACCCGGCCGTTGCAGAGATACGTGTTAATTGCCGGGTTAAAACATGCTCAAGGTTTTAGCGAGGGTTTACAAATTGTACTTGGGTCCTAACTAGCTACTTTCACTGCGAGGAATCGATTTTTATTTTTAAAAGTCATAATTCTCTCTTCAAGCTCTACAGTATTGGACGATGGGGTCCATACCAATTTCTTTGCCCCCCCCCCCCCCCGTCGATTTTAGTGTTCAAAAAATTAGTAAGATTATAACACATGCAGCCATGTAGACTGCGGAATATGCCACAACAACTGTCTTTGATAAATGCTTTCCTATTAAGGGTAGGGTGTGTAACCGATTTTCAGGTTTTGTAGGTTAATCGCGATTACCTATTCGGTCGACTATGCACTTAGTAGAATAGCAGGTTACCGATTGCAGAATTTCCTTTAGTCAAAATAACCGATTCTGTTTTTCATAGTCGCGATTGGTCGATATTCGTTTCCTTCATATGCAAAAATCGGTAGCAAATCGATTACCCCTTTTAATATGCCCTTCGCTTTTCCCGCCTGCACAAAGCATACTGACGGGTTAAAAAAGAAACATCGTGATGTATAGTCGCACGTCTGGGGACCCGGCTGAAGGTAACCATCAGTGTCCCCTCCTTCAATATACGCGGTGGGGCCCTGGGTACGGCTATTTAAATATATACGTTCACACGTATTGTACATGTGGATTAATCAAACGCGCTACGTACTCTTTTGCACGGTACACTGGCTTGTTTCCAGACGTTCGGCCATGACGTTCTAAATATCGTACATGTCTCGATTGGCGGCTTTGTCATATGCGTGGAGCGGTGTTCCACCATGAGGTGTCTAGCTGGCACTGCTCAGTACTTATTGAATTGTATAATGAGGGCGAATAATGGATTATAACTGCCAATTGTGGCGGATAGGTATGATACATGTACGTGCATGTTTAAGGCATTTTGTACAAGAAATTAGCCGGCGCAAGCTGCGGGATGGACAAACTGTTCATTTTCATTTTTATCTTAATAAATTAAAATCTTACTTCTCCCACTCTTAGTACTGAATACTATGGTAGCGGGGAAACACATAACCACGTGTTTTTCGGTGAAAAAAAAAGCTTGCGGGTCATGGTTTGGCGTAATATTGGCATTCACATCGTTCCTAGTCCCTGTGGATACTATCTTTGTTGTTTTAATTATTTTACGTTGGCATAAGTAACTGATGAGCAATAAAACTGGCTATACTAACTAGTATTAGACTTGAGAAATTGACTTATCGTGCCATTATTTAAAAAGGACAAACCTGGAAAAAAAACCTAGGTAATCGTTGGCAAATTAATAGTGCATTAATCGCCAAAATCGATTTGTAGTTTCTACTAACCGATTTGCAAGTTGCTATAAACCTGAAAAATCGATTGGACTTTTTTTCATAGTCAAAATAATCGATTTTGATTTATAAAAAAGGTTACACACCCTAATTAAGGGTAGATGCACATCATTGTATTCTAAAATGTTCAAAGCTCACAGTTGGCTGTAGTACAACCTCCCCTTCGACCCGACTTGTTGACACCCCCCCCCCCACCCCATATATGCATACACATGTATTATACATGTGTAATGGTGCAAAGGTATACTTTTAGTTTAGTGGTCATCAGTTTGCTCACCATCAAGTGAAAATAAATTTAAAATTGCCCATAAATTCCTTGCAATATACAGAGCCGGATACATGCAAATGGAGAACTGAAAAAAAAAAATTGAAATGCTTTATCAATCCTTAGTTTTAAAAAACTGCATGCATGCATGCACCCATGCATAGCTGAGAGCCATGCAGAGTTGGCTGTGAAACTTTTATTGACACCATACTTATAATATAGACCTGTTTTTGTTGAGCCGCTGAGCCTGGGTTGCGTGCATGAGGTCAGAGCTAGTTGTGAGGTCAGAGCTTGTGGAGGAGCCAAGGCTGGTAGTGGTGCCAGGGCTGTTGTGGGGTTGTGCAGTCAAAACTGCTTGAGGTGCCAGGGCTGTTGTGGAGCCATTGCTTGTTGTGGAACCGGCAGTACAATGTTAGTTTTTTTTATTTTTATTGATTGCATGGTTGGCTACAACATTCACTATATCTGAACCTGCGGCAGCAGGTTCAATATAGGATTGATTGAGGGTTGATGAATGTCATTAAAAAAACTTCACTAGCGTCTGGAGGGACAATGGAGAAACGGATCGCTTATCTCTTTATCGCGATGGAATGAGAACACAGCGATCTACAGTTCTACGTTAGTTCCGTGTCATAAAACGGTGTGGTTATAGAGAAACAAACAATTTCCTGTTTCTCGTGCCCAGTCCCAAAATAATTCTCCATCGTTCTTCTTCTTAGGAAGGTATAACTCGAGCTAGGAACGGTTTTGGAGGACGGGAATAGTACCAATCGCTTCGAAATTTACCGGCACTTTATCCTTACATGTCATATAGACATACATATATCAAGTTCTATTTATTAATAATTTTAGGCAGTTATAAATACTCTAACCTGCACTAAATTTATCCAGTTTAAATACCGTTTAAATACAGTTAAACGAAGTTAACCCAACAGGTGCGCATCAATTAGGGGGACCCCGCAAGCGCAAAGGGCGAGCGAACACGTGTCTCATTATTAATCCGCCATTTCTACTGCGGCTGACGTATCTGCTTGCCTAGATCTATTTTTTTTTTTTTTTTTTTTGCGTTTCCTAATGGCTGAAAAGGGGAACCAAGCAGCGGATATGCAAGGGCAACAGGGTGCGACATCTGCACAAGTACAGCAGGATGCTTCCTCAGCGAACCAGCAGGATGCTTCCTCAACGAACCAGCAGAGGGAAACAGCAGAGGGTCGAGGGTACCAGCAGAGGGAACCAGCAGAGAGAACCAGCAGAGGGTCGAGATAACCCTGGAGAGCCTGAATACGGTGATGAGGTGCGTGGCCAAGGAGGTGTTTGACGAAGGCCGGAGTCAGCAGCAGCAGCCTGAGTCATTGCCGTCGGGTGGGACGACGGGTAAGCGAAAATTAAGAGCTGGATAATATGGTTTGTAGTGTGGCTTTAAACGGTGAATAACGAAGGGCCACGTAAATGGCTGGGAATGGATAACCAGTAGGGGCGAAAAGGGGGGCCACTTAAACGGCTGGGAATGGATACCCAGTAATGGCGGGAAAGGGGGCCACGTAAACGGCTGGGAATGGATACCCAGTAGTGGCAGGAAAGGGGGCCACGTAAACAGCTGGGAATGGATACCCAGTAGTGGTAAATAAGAGGCCACGTAAATGGCTGGGAATGGATACCCAGTAGTGGTGGATAAGAGGCCACGTAGATGGCTGAGAATGAAGTCCCAGTAGTGGTGGAAATGGCTGGGAATGGATACCTGGTAGTCATGGAAATGGCTGGGAGTGGTTACCCAGTAGTCGTGGTAATGGCTGGGAGTGGTTACCCAATAGCCGTGGTAATGGCTGGGGGTGGAGACCCAGTAGTGGTGGGAATAGGCTACGTAAATGGTTAGGAATGAATTCTCAGTAGGAGCAGAGATCGGCTATGCTAGTAGCTGGATGTTGAGACTCAGTAGTTAAGGGGGCGGGGTTGCATAAGCGGCTAGATGTATACTAAGTAGGAACAGAGGTGGGCTATGCTAATAGCTAGGGAGGGTTACCCAGCAGTGGGAAGTTAGGGCTGCAGAAATGACTGGAAGGGATACCCAGTAGTTGCGGACTTAGGCCATGTCAACAGCAAATGGGGGTAGACTTGACATTCATTAGAGGCATGGTGGGGGGGGGGGGGCCAGCTGTACACTGGCTATGAAGGGTCAATTTCCTTATGCGGGGGCAGTAGGGGTAGAACCCTCCTTGGATCAGGTCCCACAGTTGCCAGTGCGGGGGGAGCAGCAGAGGGTTCTGGCGCAACAGAGACTGGCAGAAGGTGCTAGTACAAACCTGCAGTCTGTGGGTCAGCTTCTGGCTACTGCTGGGGGTGGGAAAGCAGAGGGTGCCAACTGGTGGTGGCCACAAGAGGCAGCAGGCTCCAGTCGACTGTCATACGTATCGGTGGGCAATGGTTTTCCTCCCTTGGCAAAGAGGCTGGTGGAACGGATCCAGGTGTTAGAATTTGTCGATATGGCGGATCTCCGACCTGCCCAGTGGCAGGAGGTGTTAGACCCAGAGCCAGATCCTCGCCGCTATGTGATCCTCCCTGGCCTGGTGGTGGCTCGGGCCAAGAAGAAGTCAGTGGAGGATGTTCGGACGTGGACCATGTGTTTCACAATTTACACTGCTGCAGTGGGGATGAAGCACCCGGATATGATGCCTGAAATGTTGGCCTACATGCTGCATATCCTCCGGTCGCACCGGGAGTACGAGGAACCAGCATGGAGGGAGTATGATGTCAGGTTCCGACAGATGGCGATGGTTCACGGGGAACAAGGCCTGGTCTCAGCTGGATCCTCAGCTGTTTAACCAGTGCTTTGTGGGCAGGGCTAATAGGGTGGCAAGTCCACCACAGCAGGGAGACTTTGGTATGAAGCCGGTCAAAGTGGAGCGGGAGAGCAAGATGAAGCCGGATATATGCTACCGCTATAATAGGGAGGGGTCATGCCCCTACAACCTGAAGTGCCGCTTTCAGCACAAGTGTGCACTGTGTGGTGGCAGGCACCCAAGTGCAGAGTGCAAGAAAGGAGTGGCTAAGTTGTGACTTCTGTTTGTAAACCTCATTGAAACCAAGCATATTAAAGTGGGACCTTAATAGGCTTAGAAACACCTGTGAGTGTGAGGGGGGCAGATCAACCTCTTCTCGTGGGTCGGTGTGGTCAGGTAAACTCCACCTGCGCAAGCAGAGTGTGACTTACAACCATTACTTGCATCAACCATCCCGAGATTGGTGTGGATGGGGTGAGATGAGAGGTTGGAGATGGAAGTAAGTAGTAAGAAGCATAATAGAACAGTAAAGAAATAAATAAAAAATAATGCTCTCTGGTCTGATCTGGTGCCATGTAAACTCCACCTAACATTGGTAAGATGTGACACTGAATTACTGACACGGATCAGGGGATGAGGGCAGTAGTGGTGTGATGTTTTGAGAAATGCATGTATCTTGCACCTGCACTACATTGATTCATAGGCCCAGAAACACGAACATCATACACAGGCAGACTGTTTACCTCAAAGAAGAGTGTGCCCAAGGAAGGATTATACGAATGGGTATGCCAGAAGCGGTAGGTTTGCACTTCAGCCCGTTCGGGGTAATACCTAAGGGGCACCAGACCGGAAAATGGCGGCTGATAGTAGACCTGTCATCCCCTCACGTGAACGACGGGATCGATAGTGAGGTGTGCACGTTGTCGTACATTAGGGTAGACGACGTTGCAAAGACGATCCTAGCGCTGGGAAGAGGGGCACTGATGACGAAGGTGGATATAAGGAATGCCTACCGATTGATGCCCGCGTGCACCCGGACGATCGCTTGCTGTTAGGCATGGAGTGGCAGGGTCAAGCATATGTAGACACGGCTTTACCATTTGGGCTACGTTCGGCGCCGAAGATCTTCACCGCGCTAGCAGACTTGTTGGAATGAAGAGGGGGTGTGGATCACGTGGACCACTATCTAGATGATTTCATAATGCTCGGCCTGGATGCAGTCCTGGAGTCGTTCGAGCGGTTGGGTGTCCCTCTATCGGTGGAGAAGCTGGGAGGGCCAGCCACTTGCCTGACATTCCTAGGCATTGAGGTCGACACAGAGGCTATGGAGCTCCGCCTTCCGGAGAAGAAACTGGGATTGCTGACGGCGGCAATTAAAGAGTGGTACGGGCCGTCGGGCGTAAGAGTTGCACGAAGCGTGAGCTACTGTCGTTGATAGGTGTGCTGAGCCACGCGTGTAAGGTAGTCCGCCCAGGTAGGCGTTTCCTACGTCGGTTAATAAACGTGTCCGCTGGTACCCGGAACCTGAACCGATGCATCCGCCTCAACGGTGAATGTCGATCGGACATAGGGTGGTGGTTTACATTCTTGCCCCAATGGAATGGTGTGTCGATGCTATGGGACAGCCAGAAGGAGAACCCGGACCACCTAGTGTGGAGCGACGCGTCTGGCAGTTGGGGTTGCGGAGCATATTGGGGTACACGGTGGCTGCAAATCCCGTGGGCGGGGGAGACGAGCGATTGGTCCATCTCGGTAAAGGAGTTTGTCCCCATAATGTGAGGCTGTTTTGTTTGGGGGGTTCATTGGAGAGGGGGAGTTGTCTGTTGGAACTGACAATCGGGCATTAGTGGATGTCATTAACCATGCACGGCAACTCGAAGGACGTGCATCTATCCCATATCCTGAGATGTATCCATTTTGTGGAGGCCAAGTATAGCTTATCCCTAGTGGCTCGCCATATAGCAGGGGTGGACAACGACAGAGCTGATGATCTGTCACGTAACCGTCTGTCTTCCTTCCGTTCTAAGGTACCGGAGGCGACCCAACGGTGATTCCACTCTGGCTACAACAACTGGGCTGGGTACCTGGAGAATGGACCAACAAGACCTGGGTCAGGTGGCTGAGAGACTCCTTCGGGAATCCCTTGCCCCTGCCACCAGGCGTACCTATTGCTCGGCACAGGGCCGATACCTGACTTACTGCGCAGAGGAGCACACCCAGCCGCTACCTACGAATGAGGACATTTTGTGCAGATTCGTTGCATGGATGTTTGTACATGACTTATCTCACCAAACGATGAAGTCGTACCTTTCGGCCGTGCGTCACCTTCAAATCATGAGCGGCTTGGGTGATCCGTTCGTATCCGAAATGCCCCGACTGCAGTATGTGTTGAAGGGAGCCAGAATCGAGAGGTCGAAGTCGACCCCGGAAACTAAACGGTCCCGCTTGCCGATCACCCCGGCCCTCTTGCTAAAGATGAAGGACGTCCTGAGCAAAAACGGGCGCGATTTCAATAACATCATGCTTTGGGCGGCGGTGTGTGTGTGTGCTATTTCGGCTTCTTGAGGCCAGGGGAGCTGACAGTTCCATCGCTCATTGACAGCTCGTACTGCCCCCAGAGTCACCTTAGTATGAACGATGTGTCAGTCGACAGAGCTGGGAGGCCGGAAATAATACACCTCACGCTCAAAGCGTCCAAGACGGATCCTTTCAGAAAGGGCGTGACCATCTCCGTGGGCAGGACCGGCAAACAGCTGTAGCCCTATTGGCTTACCTAGCGGTGCGGGGAGGCCAGGAGGGGCCTCTGTTCCAACACTACGACCAGCGTCCTTTGACAAAGGCCGCCTTCGTAGATCATGTGAGGAGAACTCTGTCCCTAGCCGGTGTACGTTATACATGTGGACGACCGGAATTATGCGGGCCACAGCTTCCGGATCGGGGCGGCACGGCAGCAGCAACCGCAGGAGTGGACGACTCCTTGATCCAAACATTGGGTCGGTGGAAGAGTAGCGCCTACTTGGCATATATCCGTGTGCCGAGGGAACGTCTTGCAGCGATCTCAACGAGGCTCGCTGACTGAGTAACATCGACATTAAGTCTAGGCAGTTTAATACGGCAGTATTTGCGTGAGCGAATCGAATTGATCCCAAGTGCTCGGGGAAGCGGTCGCGTATGCAAACCATGGGGAGTTCGGGGGATGCGCGCATCCCTTGTGGGTAGGTGGAGCTCACTCCCCAACAGTGCTAAGTGGTCAGGGTCACGTGCCCCCGAGCCAACTGGGGGGAGGGTCTGGAACCGAGCAGCTCTCCTACGGACCGTTCTCCCAAAACTGTATTAGCAAGGATGTAGCAGACAACTGCTTGGGTTAAATACCGTTTAAATACAGTTAAACGAAGTTAACCCAACAGGTGCGCATCAATTAGGGGGACCCCGCAAGCGCAAAGGGCGAGCGAACACGTGTCTCATTATTAATCCGCCATTTCTACTGCGGCTGACGCATCTGCTTGCCTAGATCTTTTTTTTTTTCCGCCGATATACTCGGCGTGACTCGGTAAGTAGGTGGAGCTCACTCTCCTAAGTGGTCGGGGTCACGTGCCCCTGAGCCAATTGGGGGGAGGGTCTGGAACCGAGCAGCTCTCCTACGGACCGTTCTCCCAAAACTGTATTAGCAAGGATGTAGCAGACAACTGCTTGGGTTAAATACCGTTTAAATACAGTTAAACGAAGTTAACCCAACAGGTGCGCATCAATTAGGGGGACCCCGCAAGCGCAAAGGGCGAGCGAACACGTGTCTCATTATTAATCCGCCATTTCTACTGCGGCTGACGCATCTGCTTGCCTAGATCTTTTTTTTTTCCGCCGATATACTCGGCGTGACTCGGTAAGTAGGTGGAGCTCACTCTCCTAAGTGGTCGGGGTCACGTGCCCCTGAGCCAATTGGGGGGAGGGTCTGGAACCGAGCAGCTCTCCTACGGACCGTTCTCCCAAAACTGTATTAGCAAGGATGTAGCAGACAACTGCTTGGGTTAATATATTAGTTGTTACGTTGGCTAATATTAGTGAAGTTCTTTTTCTAAAAATGCAATAGAGGAGATCTAAGCAACGAGCGGAATACCTCCAAAGCAATACGAGAACAAAGCTAAAGCCCGAGCGCTCTACAAGGCCAATCCCCAAAAAAAGAAGGCCTCTGTACGCGACAGCTACAAGGCCGATCCCGAAATGAAGAAGGCCTCTGTACGCGACAGCTACAAGGCCGATCCCGAAATGAAGAAGGCCTCTGTACGCGACAGCTACAAGGCCGATAGTGAATCTAAGCGATCTGCTAAAAGGTGGCGATACGAAGAGGACCCCAAGGAGAACCGTGCTGCTCAAAGGCGGCGATATGAAGAACCTCGAGGAGAACCGTGCTGCTAAAACTAAAACTAAAGGCGGCGATATGAAGAGGACCTCGAGGGAAATCGCCTGCTAATAGGGAGAAATATCAGCTACCATTAAAGCATCTGAAAGGAGTCGGTATTGTCTATTGAAATGATCCCGCTGTCTGATTGGCTAAATGTGCTGCCGAGAGGACGCGGTACCGCAGGGGTCACAGAACTACCACTACCACCCAAAGGTATGTTATGGCATGTTGTATTAACATTAAAAAGCTGTGCATGCAGCATTTGTACAGCATAGTCGGGCGGCCCTACTACCGCGTTTGGTCGGGTTTGTCACCCTACTACCTGTGGGTAGTAGGGCCCGCCCGACTATGTACAGCACGGATCTGCACAAAACCATTCACTTTACATGTAAAGCATGCATGGTGACTCAACTGTGTGTACAGTACACATGTAGTTATTTTAATCTGATAAAGCTTCCTTATCTGAAGACTTCCTTGTCTAGCCGTGAATGTTGCAACTGTATGAATATAGTTACAGTTGCAAGGGCTGAGAACTAAATGGCTGCAACTATATCCTTTTCCCATATAGCTACTCCTTGTATAAACCCAAATCTCATGCACCAATGGAGTATAATGGTGGTCTTGAAAAAGCTATTCTTAGGGGTAGTGATCTGCCTGTGCAGCAGTAAGTAAGATAAAGCCACCATCAGGTACTTCTAGCAGCTAGCACACTCACATTTATGCAGTGAAATAAAAACAGACCTTCTGCCCACACTTATAAAGCTGCAGACCCTGTCCACAGATAGGACCTCACCTGAGAACATATCCTTATCGATCGATCTACATGCTGCCATGTACTGCCATGTAGTTCACTTCCTTAGTTCCCACACTACCCATCTATACAACTTAACTGCATGTAGGCTACACCTCCATGTTTAGATGGGACCATTTTTACTGGATCAAATTTGACCAATAGAATTTTAGCACAACTGACACGCATATGATGGAATTGGACTAATATAATTATAGCACAGTCTGCACACGTGTAAGGCTTTGCAGGTATAAAAGCCACTCATCCGCTAGCAAAAAGAGGTAAATATTTAATAATACTCTATGTAGATGTGTAAAGGCTCTGCACTTTGCTTTAAAAAATAAAGATGTAAAAATTTAATCATACTCTCTGTTACGTATATGTAGATGGCTGACGACCTTCGCGGGTTTTTCACCAACGAGGGGTCGGAGGAGGAAGAGTACATTCATCCTCCAACTCCTCTCCCCTTCACCCCACCACTCCAGAAGCCCCGCTTCTGCCACCACCACCACCAGCACTGCCCACACCACTACCAGCAGCTACTCCCGCCGGCAAAAAAACTTATGAAACAAGTAAATAAAAACATTCTCTAACGAGAGAGTTGTTGGCATATAGGATTGACCAATGGTGGTGTAAAAAGCATGGAAACAAGAGTGACAGAAATATTGAAATAGGCCTATATTTAGCACACAATACAACACACATGCCTGAATAATGGGCTAAATATAGGCCTATTTCAATATTTCTGTCACTCTTGTTTCCATGCTTTTTACACCACCATTGGTCAATCCTATATGCCAACAACTCTCTCGTTAGAGAATGTTTTTATTTACTTGTACCATTGAGAACCATGCAGATGCATACAGGAGTAGCTTGCTATAATGATATGTCAAATGCAATGCATGGGCATTAGATCGTTTCATTTTCTGAAATCTTATATACACAGCACGTCATTTCGGATTAGCTGGGCGTAGCCCGACCGTCGCGTATTCTTCCGCCAATATGCAAAGATCGGGCTACTCCCAACTATTTTCGGATGGTGTGGAATGCTTCGAAACGCTGCCAGACGCAAGCACTTCGAATCGGACTAATAGTAGCCTCCCGCATCAATTACCATCCATTGAGTGCGATAGATGAGCGGAGGAGGGAGGAACTCCACATCTATTTAATTATTATACCCTACTCGGAAACAATATATGATTGCTTTGTGTATGACTAAATTCATACGTTGCGTCACGAGCATTATTTTGTATCGATCAGCATTTCAAGGATTGCTATGGCTATGAAGGAGATGCTTGCTTGTTACCTCGGCCTGTTGCTACTACCGGCCTTAAATCATGCACGTAAGTAATTTTCATCTCCTACAAGTACCGATGCGTAACCGTTGACAGGGGCGGATCCAGGATTTTGGGAAAGGGGGGGTCTGATAAATATATTCACAACTGGGGGAGGCATGCCCTCTCCCGTGACAGCAAGGGGGTCTGGTGGGGCGCTGATAGCACCACCAGTGGGGTCTGGGGCGAAGCCCCAGCCGCTTTTTTGCTTTTGCGTTTATTTAGCATGAAATTCACAGTGATATCCAATACATATACATCGCGCGATATCTGGATTACTAGAGCCTGCATGGATGGCGACGAGAAAACTCTTCATTCTTCACAATATATGCTATGGCTGCTACTGCTCAGCAATTAAATTCGTGACGGAAAGCTTTTGTGATGACCGAGGCGTGCACGTGACCATGCACCCGCTATACATGTCGGCCTATAAACGTTAACGACTCCTGTATGTTTTACTCTAGTATTAGTTTGTTTAGCTCTATAGCTACCTGTTAGGAAAAGAATCTGAGATCCATCCCAGTCACGTCTTTTCATCGCTTACCTCAATTGCTGCTGACACGCACGATTAAATACTAATTATCTACATGCACACATGCCGTTATGTAGGAGGATTTAATTAGATCGATATAGACCCTGCTTGGCTAGAACGATTTGCAAGCTTGCAAATCCAAGGACGGTAACATGCTGAACGCTGCATAGATTACAGTATGCATTACGTCATTCTTCATTTAGGAAAGGGGGGGTCCGGACCCCCTGGACCCCCCCCCCCCCCCCCCCCCCCCTAAATCCGCCCCTGGTTGACATTTGTGCGGGGTACCTCTGTTCCGTAACAAACGATGTTTGTGGTATGGTTTAATAACCAAATGACCAGCCGCAAACATAGTTGGTTTTTATTTTATTTTTGACTCAAAGTTTTAATAATAAACAACGATAAGTTCACATAGAAATTACCTGAAGGAAACAACTTGAAATATGTGTCGTAATGAGACTCTACCGTAACTATATGACGAAACCATAAATGCACTGGGCGGAGTTATTACATGTGGTTCTGCGCAGCTATACAAATCTGGCGGGGGACAAACGGGGTGTACTTCAGCACTTCTAGTGTAGGAACCAACGTACCTTTAGCGGAAGTAGCCAATTTTTCTTTTCACCGTTGATGAAGGCCAGGATACGTTTATGAATGAAGACATGTGGGCGCTTCTTGGTTGAGACTGGTCCACACGCAGGCGCGGGGGGCAGTGGTCATAAAGATAATTGTCTCATACATAGGGAGAGTCGGAGTGGTTGGCAACCACACTTTTCACTGAACACAACACAGAACCTTTAAGAATCGTTTCAATATTTCAGAAAAGGTAAAAGCCATCCTGGATTGTCTTATAGAAAGCACAAGTTAAGTATAGTTTAATGCAACTTACTACGTTCTTTTAATAACACATAGGATGCTGAGCGCTACCTACGTCACTGAGCATGACGATCATACCTATATACGTACATACAATTAAGATGATGGAAATGTAGATCATTATGGGATATAAATTCCTTGGCTATATCCTCCAGATTAATGCATTCTGCTAGCTATTTATCTACATGCAAGCTAGATGAAACACTTATTGAACCTTCTCAATCTCATAGAGGATCTTAAATAAGTAAACAGTCGTCTCATCACTGAAAATGTTCTATTACTGAAGTACTTGAAATTACTGGAATGGTTGATAATAGCTGCAAAAGTTTATGTTCTTTCGATAGCGTGCTTCGGTTTGCAAAAGCTTCAATGCATTTGGTGCAAATGTTCATGATCATGCATGACCTGTTTTACATCTTGTAGCTCCATACGAATCATATTGGCGAGTATAGCAAGTTGCTTTTCCAGTTGTGGGATAGAAAAACGGCTGAAAGACTGATTTTGAAAATGATTTTAACTCAGAGTTACATGTTTCTCCACAAGCGGACTTAAGTAATAATGATCTACGAATATTGATTCCTGGCTTCATCACGTCTTTCTGTTCAAAATGATCCCTAAGCCAAGGATTCTTAATACAGCTGCTGAAAATATTCACAAGGTTGCATAAACTCATGCTGAGTATTCCCACTAAATTTTTTTCGGAGGCTCTAATATCTTGGCAGAACCGGTAAATCAATATTCAACAAACACGAATCCTCTTCGACACAATCACAAAAAGTATTAATGCTCCATCATGCCTCTAGTGTTTATAAAACGACTGTGTTGCTGACAACCTCTTGCATTATGGTGCCTTTAGCCTGAAGTACTTTGTAAGTAGTTTCGGCAAAAAGAAGGCATCCAAATTCAGGCTAAAAATTCAAACTTTTCAAGTAGTCCACCAGCCTTTAGCCCATATTCGTCCTGCGTTTTGAGAGTTTCCATAATCATGCTGCTATTGCATGATGACAGCTTTCATGACACCTGTTCTCACAGTCCATCATGTTGGACAAAGTGGCTTTAAGTCCACCATTTTCGACAGCAAGTTGGCTCTTTCGATGCGCAGACACTTTTGTGAATTTCACACTGTTCCTGCTGTTAAATTTGCTCGCATTCTACTATTATGTAATTATCTTGTCCCATTGCGACGTGCATCATTGGTATGTACGGCTTACTCACTCATTGTATGTGCATTAAAGGTGATGCTCCATATAATGCATGCAGAGCTGTAACGGACCTCTAGTTGTACAAATCATTGTACAAGTTATGTCAATGGTGGCCTCAATCTTTGTACATATGTGCAAGTGCATAATAATCCTGTAACAGGTGAGATTAGGTGTCTTCACTTAGGAGAGCAATTTATTACTTGCACAATTTCTCTAACAAGTTGAATGGCATCTTGCAGAAGATTGATCTGTTTTCCTGCATCGTGAATGCAAAGATTCATGCCATGTGCATGGCAGTGCACTGGCAGAGTCTGTGGAACATCATTTGTTATCCTCACCTCCTCCACTTCTTGGCCTTCATGGCGGCCGCTCCATCATATGCTTGCCTGCGGCAAATGAGAAAGCGGTATATAACATCACAATAGTATTTGGAACAGAGCAAGAGAAAATTGGGCTTTAGAATTTGTTTTCAAGTTTTCAAATTCAACAGTTTTTGGATACAGGATAGCGCTCTCTACAAAAACAGTTCTTACGCATCCAAAATTGGATAGTGTATCAGACAGCTACAAAGCACTGAATTTTTAATTAGCCATACATTTCAATGGCAAGCATTACTTTCTTTTAGTTGTCTTGGAATTTTCTCAAAATCCTTGAGTCTGAAATGTAGCAGTTTCCACACTCAACTGTTGTACTAATGTTGGTCTGAATTTTACTTCCAATTTCATGTGTGTGTGTGTGGGGGGGGGGGGGGGCTGAACTGTCATGAGCAAGAAATCTCTCAATAATAGCCTTTTTCATATTTTCAAACCCCTTGTCGTAAATGCTGCACCAGGTTTAATTAATTCCACATGACGAAAACATGTCTAAGTGCATATCTGCAATATTGATATACACATAGTTTTCCAAACGTGCTTTTCATACCAGGATAGCACAAAATGTCTACCCTTTTGAGAAATTTGTTCTAAAATATCCTTATTTTGGCTGATATGCCTCCATTTCATTGTTACAGCAGATGAAATCCAAGTGACCTTTATCTGCTGCAGTATATTCAATTGGCATTGTGTCTACTTGGCTATTTTCATCATCTTTAACCAGAGTTGGATGTTCACTTCCAGGTACGATATTGTCCAGAGTCAAGAGAGTCACTTATCTCGATCAATCAATATCACAAAGATAAAAAACGATGATATTATTGGATTCAATCGATCAATCAATATCACAAAGACAAAAAACGGTGATATTTGGATTCAATCGAACAATCAATATCACAAAGATAAAAAAACGGTGATATTATTGGATTCAAGTTTTCCCTCTATCCAATTCACCGCCTAATGTGAATAACACAGCAGTCGGTCTTGTACTTGGTGCCAAGAAGAACCACACTTCCATTGCCAGGCCCTATGCGGGAGTATACCATATGAATTCTCAGACCTTTTTGTGCTTATCCTTCTGTGGTTATTAAGAACCTACTCTCCTAGGTTGCACAATATAAAGACCGCGCTTCATAATTGGGGTTTTGAAAGTCGTCAAGGGATGCTTTTCTAATCTCACGTAGCTCTGAATGTACACATACCGTAAGGTATTGCTTATAAGCAACTCTGCCTCTTCCCCCCTCCCACCCCCACCCCCCCCTTCCCACCCCCACTGTCCCTGACAAAAAATATTGCTCGTTAATACATCACGATCAGAAAGTAAAATGGTACCCATACGTGGTTATGACCAAAGATGCACGGAAGTGTTTGTAACTACAAAGATACCGACGTTTTACACATACCTTTTTTGCTTGGGGGGTGGAGAACTTATAAGATATAATAGTTTGTGTTCCATTATTAAAATTTTAATATATTATAGTGCTCCTGTGACAGATCCACTGCTGAATTTATCAGGAACTAGTAGTTCCTGTATAGGAATTGGCCCGGGGCGTGAATATCATTTTTAAAACGCGACCCGCATATAACTCGCGTACCAAGAAACGGATAGTTTAGCTCTTTGTTGCTATCGAACCAGAAGGCAAAGACAGTCATTTTAATGTTTTGTTCCAGGCCAGTCTTCAAACTGTTCGCTTTAAGAGAACAAAATAGCTCTTGTACCACAGCAAAAAAACGCGTCGAATCAATTCTTGATTTTCAATTGATTTGCCACTTACATTCTGGTACAAAATGTTTACATACCTGGTACAAACTGTTAACAATATGTACCAGAATGTAAGTGGCAAATCAATCGAAAATCAAGAATTGATTCGACGCGTTTTTTTGCTGTGTGTCCCCAGGGCAACTCTTCTTCTCGAGTGAGTATAACTCGGGATCGGGATGGTTTAAAAGAGCGCAAGTTATAACAATCGCTTTAGAATCATCTGGAAGGACTGGAGAACATCTTCAGGTCAGATATGTCATAAAACTGATATACGTAATCATTACGTAATATGGAGTGCTATGTTTAACCGTTCCCATGGCGACATTTACTTATATTTAGAATCGTGCAGCGTTATTAACAGGTGGGATTTCATCTGATTGCAATTTGGTTCACCACTTTTGGCTAGCGATGTTTTTTTCTTTTTCTAAATGCCTTCACGTCAACAACTAAACAAAGAGAGGAATACCTCCAAAGTCGAGACGACGAGTTACAATTCTTCCGCATTCCGTACAGTTATCCCATTAAACAAAAGTGGGCATCTAATCGTGACGATAATTGAAGCGGGGGGTGGGGGGGGGGGGGGGGGGGGGGGTGTACTTGCCAGTATTAAGAATCGACAATATATTTTGGCATCCGGTAAGGTTCCTTTAGTGGTCTCTTTGTCAGGTACCTCATCACCTCAATTAAAATATTGTGATCAAGCAAACAGGGATTTTAAAAAAAGAACTTTTATTTACCGTAATCAGAATAATGTGGTTGTTCAATAGGGCAGTGGAACATTGATCATTGATCAATTTATCATTGATCATTGCATGCATAAATGTTTGGGCTGCCAAACTCTCCTTGAGGAATGCATGGAACACTTCTCTGAGCTCTTTCAATGGTCAGCGGTGATCACCCCTTACTGTTGTCTGCCATGGGTCCATTGAGATGGGAGACTGGAGTCCAGCAGGGAGACCCATTAGGACCTTTACTTTTTTTGCTTGGTTCTCCATAAGGTGGTCACTGCTATTGCAGCTTGACTCAATTTGCTCACAGCTTTCATTTCACTCCTGGTACATGGATGATGGGGTCACTGCAGGGGCAAAACAGGCAGTGTTACAGGCACTCAGTATTATTAAACAGCTTGGTTCTCCACTGGGTCTTTTTATAAATACTTCCAAATGTGAATTGTTCAGTAAAGAGATTTCGGAGGCTTTCTTGATGAGATGAAGAAGTCAAATGCACTGAACTTTGAAATCTTTAGGCGTGTCAATTGGGGACCCAATCTTTTGTGCCAAGTCCATTGCAGAAAAAAGGGCGAACACCTCTTAGTTTTTAACACTGCTAAAAGAGGTAGGTTCTCTTGACTCACAAGTTGCTCTGTTGCTGCTACGTCAATGTGGTGGTTTCTGTCAGATGGTCCATATTGCCAGATGCACCCCTCCTTCTGTAGCACTGGAAGGATTGCAGTTATTTGATGAGGAGGTCCGTCAGACCTTTTCAGATAGCATGTACATTGATCCATCTGATTTAGTTTGGAAACAAGCCCAGCTGAGTTTGAGCAGGGGTGGTCTGGGGCTTCACAGTGCATCATTACACTTAGCAGCATTCATGTCTTTGTTTTCACTGTCAGGCTTTGCTACCAACACTAGTCATCATCTTCTCCATTCTTTGGACCACTCTCCAGCAGAAGTCATTTCTATGGATGAGTTACTTGAGTCTCCAATGACCCAAAAGATGCTGCCAATGCTTCCTCTATTCCAAACAGGGCTTGTTTAATGTCTGCTTCATCAAACCTTGCAGCTTCTTGGTTATCAGTTATACCATCCCCTGGTCTTAACTTCCACCTTGATAAGGCTGAATTTCAGACAGCCTTAAAATGGTGGCTATGTATTGACATGTTTGGTGGTAGTAGGTGCCCATCTTGTACAACCCAGTCATTAGATCCTTTTGGTCACCATGCTAGACCATGTAAATATAATGGGGATGTAGTGTCACGACAGAACCAACTCAGGAATACCGTTTTTTGAATCCTGCAGACAGGCTGATGTTGGTGGACAAATGGAGGTAGGAAGTGGCTTGGGACAAGATGAACGACATACCCAGCCAGCTGATGTTATAGTGCCAAATTGGGATCTGGGCTAACCTGCGGCTTCTGATCTCACAATTGCATCACCGCTTAATCAAAGTATCCTCACTGAAGCATGTGTGACAGCAGGATCATCTGCTCAGGTTTCAGAATGAAGGAAACATGCCTCCATGATGTTAAGTGCTCAGAGCTAGGTTGGTCTTGCAAACCATTGGCTGTTGAAACGTATGGCTGCTGGGGAGCTGAAGCTTGCCTTCATCTTTCATGCCTTACCTCTTGGCTAGAGACTAGGCTCCAAATCTCATGCCATCTCAAAGCTTTATGGTAGGCTCAACCTGGTTCTTGTCAGGGCAGATGCAAGGTCACTGCTATCCCGAGCATATGGCATCAGCTCTGACATCACGGCTTAACTACTATAGGCTGACATTAAGCTGTCCAATCTTAGTTGTGGTGTATTTGGTGCATTGTAATAATAGTAACTGAGTAGCTTAGATCTGTAATAATGTACACATTCATGTATTCATGTATTCTACTGATAATTATAAACAAAAAAATAGAAGAAACAAATAAAGAAAATCATTCTCTGACGAGAAAGTTGGTGGTATATAGGAATTAGAGGCAAAGATGGGTGTTGAACAAGGTTTTGAGAAAGGGTAATGAGATAAAAATCCTATATTTAGCACTTCTTTTGGTTCTGTTACATTTACATGTGCTAAATATAGGATTTTTGTCTCATTACCCTTTTCTCAAAACCTTGTTCCCCTCCTTTTTACACCACCTTTTGCCTCCAATTCCTATATCCCCTCAGAAAAATTTTTTCTTTACTTGTATATAGAGGGAGGGGTACATTGTAAAACTATAATGAAAAATAGTTGTGCCGTTGGCAGTTTTTTGAGGAAGGCCATGAGGGTTTGAAGCTCAAGCCAATACTTTTTCCATACAGGTACATGTACATTAATGTAGCTAAAAAGGTGTACAATATTCCAAAAGAGGGCTTTCAACACATACATACATGCACACACACACACACACACACACACACACACACACACGCACCTGGATTTGCCAATGTGTCAATACCTATTGTGCAACACTAAGGTAATAACATTTCTGTGTGTTACTTGACTTTTGTCACTTTATTACCATCCATACATATGTAGAGTTTTGTTCATGTCAAAATGGAGGTACTTGCTTGAATGAAACATACATCTGTGTCTGTCCAACTGGATATACTGACAGCAATTGCAGTGCAATCATTGATAACAACTGTACCCCTTCAACTTGCCAAAATGAAGGGACTTGCGTTACTGGAACGAATTCATATACATGTGTGTGCTCTCCAGGATACACTGATATCAACTGTACTTCAGTCATCAATAACTGCATTCCCCAGCCCTGCCAAAACGGTGGCACATGCTTGAATGGAATCAATACCTACACTTGTACCTGCCCTCCTGGTTATACTGACAACAACTGTGGTAGAATTATTGAGAACTGCAATTCCCAGCGATGCCAAAATGGAGGAACATGCTTGAATGGAATCAATACCTACACATGTACCTGCCCTCCTGGTTACACAGGAACCAACTGTGGTAGAATGGTTAGTAACTGCATTCTCCAACCCTGCCAAAATGGAGGGACTTGCTTGAATGGAATCAACACTTACACATGTATCTGCCTTCCTGGTTATACTGGTCAGAACTGTGGTACTATTATTGATACCTGCATTCCCGAGCCCTGCCTAAATGGAGGAACCTGCTTGAATGGAATCAATACCTACACTTGTACCTGCCCTCCTGGTTATACTGGCAGCAACTGTGGTAGAATTATTGATAATTGCATTCCTCAACCCTGCCAAAATGGAGGAACCTGCTTGAATGGAATCAATACCTACACCTGTACCTGCCCTCCTGGTTATACTGGCAGCAACTGTAGCAGAATTATTGATAATTGCATTCCTCAACCCTGCCAAAATGGAGGAACGTGCTTGAATGGAATCAGTACCTACACCTGTACCTGCCCTCCTGGTTATACTGGCAGCAACTGTGGTAGAATTATTGATAATTGCATTCCTCAACCCTGCCAAAATGGAGGAACGTGCTTGAATGGAGTCAATACCTACACCTGTACCTGCCCTCCTGGTTATACTGGCAGCAACTGTGGCAGAATTATTGATAATTGCATTCCTCAACCCTGCCAAAATGGAGGAACGTGCTTGAATGGAATCAGTACCTACACCTGTACCTGCCCTCCTGGTTATACTGGTAGCAACTGTGGTATAATTATTGATAACTGCATCCCTCAACCCTGCCAAAATGGTGGAACATGCTTGAATGGAATCAATACCTATACTTGTACCTGCCCTCCTGGTTATACTGGTAGCAACTGTGGTAGAATTATTAATAACTGCATTCCCCAGCCCTGCCAAAATGGAGGAACCTGTGCAAATGGCATCAATATGTACATTTGTACCTGCCCTGCTGGTTTCACAGATAATAACTGCAGTACCGTTATCGATTATTGCCAATCTAAACCTTGTTTAAATGGTGGAACGTGCCTGAATGAAAGCAGTAGTTTTCGCTGTATATGCCCCGAAATGTATGTCGGTTTGACCTGCTCTACACGTAAGTGTATTTATTGCATAAAATATTAATTTTTGATACTCTGGCAGTATATTATGTCCTAGTCCAATAGTGATTTTATTTAAAATATTTATGCATATGTAGTTGGTAGGTCATTGCTTTAAGGTGTGAATGCAGGCTTCAGATTTAGTTATTGTAACATACTATTTTTATTTGGTCAGTCAAATTTCTGGGTAATACGGAGATGTATGATTATGCTACAGGGGTTAACTAGTGTGGAATGATATATAAACATGTTCTAACAATTATGAATTTTAACCATACATCGATCAGGTGCTTATGTAAGTAAGAATATGCAATCTTGCAACTTTGTAACCTTTCCCAACCCATTTCCACATTAATATTTCATGAAATAAAATACTTATGATATCGTTCATATGGTTGCCAAATTACACTGTGCTTTGCTTAAACATGTGATTTAGGAGAATCACACTGTTGAGAACTACATTTCAATTATGATATGTCAGATGCATTATCTAAGTTGCAACAAGCTAGCTAGCTCTCAAACTCACTATGAAAAATATACATATATAACAGTGTATAATGCTGTGTACATGAACATTGCCAGCTAGTTATTTACACATGCAGGACTTAGATTGATAGTAGAATCACTTCTGCCTCCTTCAAAAAAGGTTTGGTTTAAGCAAGCGTATCCCTGTAACTGCATAAATGCTTCTGTGTCAATGATTTCAAAATCTCATCAAAGAAGCAATAATGGATTCTTTGATCTGATATCCACAGCACCGGATGGATTACAACAGCCATGCAGTAAATTGTGATGTAATCCATCTGCTGCTATTTGTGGTTATGCATTTTTACACAACATGTATTGTGATGAACAAATTAATAAAAGTATAAATAGAAAATACTAACATCTCTCCTTTTTAAAAATTTGTTTCTATTTAGGAATATTTAGGAGAAACAACATGCATGAATTATTACTATATATTCATATTATTGTTATAATTATAATTAATAATAATAATAAATCATCAACTAATATAGGAATACAAGATACAAGAGAGTAACACACAAAACACACACTAAAAACTACAGAAGCTACTAAAAATATACATTGATTAACCCAACAAAACAGTAAATAATGTAAGCTATTATTAATGAATAAGATGCTCACAGAACTATATAGCAGCTGAACTTCACCCTGGTTCGGGCTGTGGCTAGAGCCTTGTTGGCAAGATGTGCTCCCTCCCTTGGCCTCCAGGATATTATTTGAATTTTTCTATTTAATGTGTTTACCTATATACATTATTAGATGTACATTATTTATTACAATAAATAAGTGCACACAAAATACAAAAGAACTGGTCCGGCCTGCTGAATGTCATCCTAGAGTTAAAATGAGATGTCAAAGCTGATGCCATATGATCGGGAGAGACTGGCACATGCATTTGCTCTGACAAGAACTAAGTTGAGCCTACCATACAGTGTTGAGATGGTGCAGGTTTTATTATAAAGGAAACACCAACAACATGGGATATGTAGTCAAATAAATGACATAGATGTCTAATGCATGAACAGGATCGAAAGGTTGTAATATTGAGGGCCAGATTTAACAGGGCCATACAGCAGAAGTGGGCTGGGACTTGAAACATCGAAACCCATTTTCAAGACAAGAAGTGATAGAATAATAATACAAAGTTACATTACAAGCCATATTTGTCATTTAATGCTGTATTGCTCTTAAATCTCACTTGTCATCATACATCTTGGAGAATTTCATCTCTGACATGTGTTGCGACTACATGAACTAAATATTTGTATGGCTAAAACATGGTAACCAACTGTGAATTGTTATTTTCTCTTGCAGGTATTTGCACCAGTACTGACTGTATTAATGGTGGGACATGCAGTGTCAGCCTTAATCTCACTGTTGTATGCCAGTAAGGGTATATGCATATTCTGAGAACAATAACATTTCTTACCATTTTCTTCTTGCAGGTGCCCTACAGATGCAACAGGACTAAATTGTGAATTCGATTCAAACTCTGTTACTGGTTTTATATATATATCTGCTCAAAATGGTAAATTAGAAGGTAGATAAGTCATAATTTTATACAATGTGACTTCTGTTTTAGATGTTCAAATTGGAGCAGCAGTAGGGTCTGTCATAGGAGTTGTGCTTTTTGTGGTGCTCTCAATAGCTGTCATTGTGTTGTACAGGTATATTTATGTCTGTGAGTGCTACATGTATTTGTTTCTTAATATCAATATCAGGAAATCAATCATTAAGCATCCTCATGTCATATATTTCATGTAATGTGGCCACTGTATTCATGTACCATGGTAAATATATTACATTATTGGTACTTAAACAAAATGTAGTTGTGCAGAAACACTCATGGCTAAGAGTTTAAATGATAAACCTAAACAGCCATTTGTTTGGCATAGGCCATGGCAGAGATTTATCTATTCATCTTAAGTGATTGGTGGCCTAGGAAGGGAGTTAGCATTATATATGTATAGTTGGTGCATTCTTTGTAATTGTATGCTAGTGATGATGTAGGGATGCAATGGGATGATGCAGTCAGCTATCAAGAGATCAAACATCTCAACTCCACAAAAAATTAATTCATAGAAGTTGAGTATGCATATCTCTACCAGGACATTGCAGTGTTTTATAATCAATAATTCTGCACTGAATAATCACGCTGTTGTAATATACTAGACATTTTATTGGCAAATCGATGCAGGTACCACATACGCAAGAGGAATAAGGAAGTGGATCCATATTTCGACAATCCTAATTATGCTGCGTTGATTATCCAAGAGGTAAGGAGTAGTCTGGGCAAGTCAGGTAATTATATGATTGTGTACTCAGGATGCCACAGCAGGACAACATGGAAAGTATATTCCAATCAAACAAATTCTTCATGCTGATTTGGATTCTACGCTATCAGCCACCGTCTATGAGACTATTAAAGATCCAAACTCATTCAGCATCAATGGAGATAATTAAAATCTTATGGCTTTTGTTGCGAAAATTAAAAATTTCTGTGCATTGATCATGACTGTTTGTATTATGTTGTGAATGATATTTATTCATACCTGAAAACCCCTATATGGTTGGATAAGTTTTGCCTTCCATGCAAGGAAGTCAACTAGCAATACATGACATATACAGACGTGTATATTCATTACAAACGTTCAAGTCAGCTTTTATATTGCTTTCATGCAAAGAAGTCAACTAGTAATATATGACATATACGATTTGATCTATTTTCATTGTAAACGTGACTAATATATAGGCTTTAATTTCAAGTAGTGCATCTGAAATGAAAAGATATGTAAGAAATGCATATATTAAGGAATGTGCAGCAAATATGCATGCAATTTGCTCAAGTATAGGCTAAAATTATGAATTACTAAATCCGCAAAACGATACTCATATAACCGAGGGTGTGGTATTTGGACACTACTCCGATCCTGTTTATATTTGGTTTGAGCTTGAGATATGGCACTTATTCAATTCTTAAGGGGGTCTCTAGAACGGCCTGCAAGCGAGTCGGTGTTGATGTCAAGAGCTAGCCTCCTACTATATTATGGATCACAACATCTATTTATAAATGAGCGGATAGTCTGTCCTTCTGTCTGTCCATATGTGTTCGTTTTTTGAGAGTTTGGCTGGGCCGATTTCGACAATATTGGGCTCTTTCAATTCCTTTCTACCATGCGCAGACAGTAATGGGCTTACTTTCACACCTTTCTATCTGTGTTCCTGTTCCTGCTGTTAAATTGCGCGCATTCAAGCAATTAATATCTAACATTTAATTATCCGCGTTGCGTTGTAGTTGTGGTCTGTAGGTTAAAAGAAATGAGTCAAAATCACGTCCCAGTTCTAACGCTAAGCACCAGCACCTAATTATAAATGCACGGATAGTCTGTCTATCCACCGGTGTTCGTTTATTGAGCGTCTGGCTAGAGGCCCGATGCAGCTCTGCATGCACTTTTCAAGTATACCATCATTGCTGGGATGACCTATGGTTCATTTTCAATGGCACCAATCAATTCCTGCAGTGTGGCCACACTTTGATTGTACACCTTGTCCTTCAGGTAACCCTACAGCCAGAAGTCCAGGGGTGGCAGATCTGCACACAGCAAAAAAAAAAAAAAAAAAAAAAAACGCGTCGAATCGAATTTTGATTTGCATGTGACATCCGGTATCACTGTCAAATCAATTGCAAATCAAAATTTGATTCGACGCGTTTTATTTTTATTTTTTTGCTGTGCTGAGCTTCTTGCTGGCCATGGCTATGGATCCTGCTCGAACCAACCACCTGGAAAAGTTGGGCGAGGGTATTAATGTTGTTTTGAACTCTTACGGACTTCTTCCTTCCACAGTGCTTCTTGTGCCTGTCCTCCATTGTTCCATGTACGCAGGATAGCCCTCAGAAAGCAACTAACATTTTTGCCATTCTCGTAGTATGGTAGCTCTTTGCTCTACTGTCAACCTAGCTCATATTCTACAGTATTCTACAATATGGGCATTGGTTGACTACACTATTGGTCAACTCGCCCTGCAGTTTGACTGGTCTTTATTGCTTGTATATGGATTGATCTACTAGCCTTGCAGTTTGATCCTTAATGCTTGCATTTGGATTGGACATGTATGGAAACTTTACAAATGTGATGCAGCTTTCCAAACATTATTTCATAGGTAGTGTTCCGGTTCGAACCATTCGAACCGATCGCGAACATCGAACGAACGTCGAACGGAACGGGCTACAATCCAACATTGTCTCATTCCCAGACCCAAATGTACGATATATTCCAGCCTCGAGATGTGTGCTGGCCTCTGTGGGTGCACTGTCGTATTACGGGCGTGGTACAAACCTCAGTAGCAAAGTTTACAGATGTAATTATACATCCATCTGTGTACTACTACGTACGCATGTACAGTGGGTCTGGACGATAAGTCAAGCGAAGTCGTTCCGTGCTTTTAAAATGTTATGTACTAATTGTGACGTCATACGTAATTGCCTACGTCACATTCGAAATTAAAATGAACAAGGTATGTGGTTTAAGCTGCAAAAAAAAGAAGACGCATAGAAAGTCCAACACTAGCATAGTGTTGTGAGACGCTAAGGATTTTATCTTGTGAAGTAGCGAACATGCATGTTCTGCAAATATTTACTTGCGTACGTAGTAGTATCTGTAAACGATATTTGGGTCTGGGAACGAGACCATATCGATCGCCAATTATAAATTGTAGTTATAATTGGCTGTTAATTAGCTAATTGATTCGCGCGATCCGTCGGTTCTATATAAACGCGGACGCACAAACGTGTACAATTATATGTATTAGGTAGCGAATCGTATAGTTATTGGTGATGGTTTATATACGCAATTAATATTTAATGAGCGGTTCGAAAGGTTCGAAATTCATTCGAACCGAACATCGAACAGAGTCTAACCTCGAACAGTTCGATACCCCGAACCGGAACACTATTCATAGGTGGGTCCAGAGGGAGTGCACAGATCGTATTCAAAACTATGAAGTCATATTGACAATTAAAAAACAAAAATACTCACAAGCTGCTGAAACAATCAATGCACCTTTTACACCATTTGTTGTGACAGCTGATGGGGGGCACTCGGTCTTGAGGCAAAGACATTTATACGTCATTTGGCTGACAAAATAGCTGTAATTTGGCAGAAGTCTAACAGTGACGTGCTGGGCTATGTGCGTGCCAGAATGCTTTTTGCTGTCCTTCGTGCTACGAATCTGTGCATTCGCGGCAGTAGAGTGAAATGGAGAAGAAGGATGGAGATTGAAGATGGAGCTGGGCTTTCATACCTGCCAGAATGAGTTTCAACACAGCTTCTCGTGTTTCTTTTGTATTTTTAGTAGCTTCTGTAGTTGTTTGTGTGTGTTTTGTGTGTTGTTCTCTTGTATCTTGTATTCCTATATTAGTTTTTAATTATTTTAAATTTATGGCACTGACAATGCCATTACATGTATGGTACAAAATATTTGTGAATATGATTTGGGCACCAGCCTACCGGTTATGTCACACTTGTGAACCTATCCAAGCTGGATACTTGTGTAAAAACTATAGCGTGTGAGCCACCTTGATAACCGAATTAATATTCACAATCACCACACATCTGCATGTGTGCTAAACTAGCTTCATGCATGTATGTGAAACTGTAATCTTATTAGTCAAATGGTTTAGCTAGTACTGAGTAGTTGTAGTAGTATTAGGGGACATATCAAATTAATTTTAGTCAAGTTGTAATAAGAATTAATTTGCAATTTACGACATACTTCCGTAATCGTTCTATACACAGTATTGATCAAGCAAGCGTACTAGATGTTTTTCCTTTAAGATTGTTAGTACAGCACATTTTACAAGATTTTTAAGTGTGTCACCAGATTTCCCCCAAACTAATGCCTCGGTTGCATTGAATTGCTGGGCCTTTTTTTCTTATGTACGAGTTGAGATTCTCATCACAATATTCCACGGTCTGTATTCAGTAACTTCAAAACTTTAAAGTTCTGTTGTCTATTCCCGAGAGAAACATATAGCAGATTCATAAAGTAACTATTCTATGCTTTTAAACATAGGTCTTCTCATTTGAAAATTCGGTTCCACCCTAGTATTTTTATATTGTGCTCCGTCTCGTGCCCACAAAAATCGCGCGCTCTTTCCTGCTAATTAATGCCGAGGCTAATGCTGATAACGTTACTAACAGCAAGGTTTGTTGCTCAATATTGAGCGCAAGTTCATTTATATACTTTCATATATGCATAGGTTGCAGTACTGCATCACCGGTGAAGCGTTCACTAAGTACTCGCTTGTTCAGCCGACAGCGAGCGTATCCATGACACTTATTCACGGCTGCCTGCTATTGGTTATATAGTGCCGGAGCACTACGCCTCGGTACCCTACTGTGGAATGCGCTATAATCTTGAGCACTAGTGTGTCATTACTCATATAAGTCGTATAAATGTGCGTGTACTAGTAGTTCTAATCAATGCACACGGGGGGGGGGGGGGGGGGGGGGGGGGGGGGGATTAATTGTTCTGTCGCGTTTTGCTGTACATGATGGTCACCAACCTTTCTTCATAAGTTACATTACTGATACGTATGATCAATCGATCGAATATTTAAGCCCCCACAGCATTATAGGCACACTTGACGCCACAATCGTCCGCAAGCAATTGCCACCCTCTATCAACAAGCACAGGTAATAAAACTGCCACTGATAATCTGACCTATGGATCAGGTCCCTACTACAATAGATGGACTAGCTTGAATTGAGGGAGGGTGTAAGACGTAATATGGAAGTAGTATGAAGAGAGTCTCTCAGTCTGCCCCAAAATTATATATTATTATAAATTATGGTTAGTAATACATTTGTCCCCATTTTGGAATGCTTCCAAACCAGCTCCATGCATTTGGGTTCACATGGAATTGTATCACATATTGGTCCAATAGGATTGCTCCCACATAGCCGCACTACCCTGTACTCAACCGTACAGGTGTGCACATGTATATGAACAATGCTGTAATCAGTATATGTGTGAGCTAGTTTCAGATTGAAAGTGTGCAATGGAGCCATTCTGTCTGGCATGCACGTGTGCAGCATTGGTGCAATGTTGGAAGCAGAGGATGGCTATCATGGTGAGCAAGACCTATTTAGCTAAGGTTAGTGTCCAAATGATTTGTGCATCTAACCAAAATCCTGACATTACCATAGAGTCTGGCAGCCTTTGATCGTATGTGCTATACTTAATAATGGTGCACCTCCCTCCCTAACTCATGCATTGTCAAGTTGATGTTATCTTTGCATAAATAGTACGGACACACCTGAAGAATCAAATCCTCCCTGCCTGGCTTATAGGGCCAAGGGTTGTGCAGAGACTACATCTAGGTTTACCACTGTTAATATTTGATAGGAACAAATTAATACACTGGTCACTATACCTATAGCTTTGCTTCACATCTCAAAATGAACTTGAATTTGTACCGGTAGAAGAGTTTGGATTTATAAGGCATGGCTGTGTGTGTTCTGTGTGGTATGTGTCTGTGAATTGTGTTAATGTGAGGTATGTGTGTGGCTATATCATAATATGTAAATCTCCATTGTCCATCACTCTCTCTCTCTTTCCCTGTTCCTCCATCTATCTATCTCTCCCAAAGGTGGCACTGCATGCAGATGAGAGATTGAGTGAGCCTGGAAGGCACATTAATCAACAGTGAAAAACGAAGTATTGTGTGGCCCAGAAGTAAGACTAAGCCTGTTCTTAGTGCATGTGTATTTTGGTATGTGGGTATTTTGGTGTGTGTGTGTGTGTGTGTGTGTGTGTGTGTGTGTGTGTGTGTGTGTGTGTGTGTGTGTGTGTGTGTGTGTGTGTGTGTGTGTGTGTGTGTGTGTGTGTGTGTGTGTGTTCTTTGTGTATGTGTGCACATGTTTCTTCTTGTATGTGTGTGTTTTGGTGTGTGTGTGTGTACTGGTGTGTGTGTGTGTTTTGGTGTGTGTGTGTGTGTATTGGTGTGTGTGTGTGGCATGTCTGTTTTAATGTGTGAAGTAATACTCCTTGTGTCACTTGCTTAAGTACTGCAGGGCCAAAAATTTTCGGATGGACAAATTTTTCGGATGGCAAATATTTGCATATTTAAATTGCGCAAAAAAATATCAGAATCCCAGCATTCGAAAATACTTTTGCGTCCACTCTAATTCGATTTCTATCGGTTTTTGTGACAGTTGCATATTATATCGTACATACACATCCTAAAATATCTTATAGCTTATTACGGTACTAAACAACCATTATGCAAAAATTGTATACGGTACTTCTGAAATGCAAATATTTGCCATGCGAAAATTTTTGGCCCTGCAGTAGTGCTTTTTTAGACTTAAACATCATTTTTAGAGATATCATTTATGGGAACTGGTTACAAATGTATGTGAGGACATAAAGATTGGCTAACGCAAGCACACAGCTTTTCTACTTATTAAAAGGTACTTCTGGTTATGCGAATGAACAAGAACGAGGTGTAGTGCTATGGCACAGTATTCAACATCAGTATAGTTACTATAAGTACAGGTTATCAAGCTGTTACTTACTGTAACATATTTCTATCATGGGACATTTTATGACAAACCAGGTTTGTGGTATATAAAATAAAACGACTATAAACTAGCATCAATTTTAAAACCCACATATCTAAACAACCCACATCCTTCCTATTTTCAGGACTTATTACCACACTAGTTCTGTATTCAATCCTATTTTTACACACTATGGGCCCTTTACACTCATCCATACTAATGTTCAGTAACCTTCAGGGTTAAGAACGGGTAAAACTTAACGAAAGAGTCCTGTTGCTATCGGATTCTGCAGATCATTGAATTTTAAGATTCCATTTACCTGTGAATATTAATAAGCATCCAAAGACCTACGCTCCCTAATGAAAATCTTTTCTTGCTAAAACCTTGACTGTTAGTGTACTGAACTTCATGCCCTCTACTATCTGAAAGACGAGTACTCGTGTTGTACGTGTTCAGTGCTTTTGAAGAGGAGAGATAAACCCGTGCTCTACTAAAGTTACCACACTTATAAGGTCCACTGAAATTTTTATAATGGGACTATGATATAGGCTTTCCGCGTGCTGCTGAATATTTTTGCCTTTGGAATACCGGTATTGCTACGCCAATTATTACTCAAATTCGCTGTACTGTGTGGGCAGGTTGGTGATAATCCATCACACCATTGCAATAGGCGTGCATGCACTCATGTATGTGATGTATGTACAGGTTGTATATACTGGACTGGTGGTGTGATGTATATACTGGTTTGGTGTGTTATACTGGACAGGTGTGTTGAATTGGACTGGTGTGATGTATGTACTGTCCAGAGTGGCGTGTTATATGTACTGGACTGGCATGTTGCACGTACTGGATTGGTATGTTGTACATGTATGTACTGGACTGGTGTGTTCATAAGAATGTAGGTGTATTACATGTACTTTTGTATGTACTGGACTGTTTTTTGTTTTTGAATGTATACTGGACTGGTATGTTGTATGTACTGGGCTGGTGTGTTGTATGTACATGTACTGGACTCCTGAAGGTGACTTGTACCAGACTGATGTGTTGTATGTTGTGGACTAGGGCCAGTGTGTTTTATGGACTGGTGTGATGTATTTTGTTGACTGGTATGTTGTACTACATGGGATTGATGTTATGGACTATTTGTACATGTATATACTGCACTGGTATGTTATATGTAGTGGATTGAACTGGTGTGATGTACGGACTAGGCAACTGCGATCCAGTAGCCTTCTTCAAATGACACCAAGTGCTCTGATCTTGGGCGAGTGTGTCTCACTAGTTCCTGGGTCCTATACAGCACAGAGGCATTAGCTATTAGCTGGCCTATCTGCTTGCCACAACCTCACATATTTCTACATTGCATGGTGCTAAATGAGAGACTTTTTATTTGGTCATAGCAAACATCCTGTTTGCATTTGTGTGTGTGTGCTATGTGTGTGTGCTATGTGTGTGTGTGTGTTTGTACATGCATGGCCCATTTCTAGAGGTCCATGAAACCACAGAAATATATGAAACCATGTGTGTCCATATAATCTTTCCAGTGCCAGTCCTTACAATCTTGGTAGAAATAATATTTGCCATTATCAAGGTAAAAATACAATAACTAGAAATAGCTAAGAAGGATTTTGTGTGTGTGGGGGGGGGGGGGGGGGGGAATCTGACCTAAATTTAAAAATTCTGAGGATGGTATACCGGTGTCTAGTACTTCCCACCATCCTCCCTCTTTAATAAAGGTGCAGGGGCAATGCCACACCCCCTTCCCTACCCCCTCATATAACACATCAGTCAAGTACATACAACAGTACATACTACATACCAGTCCAGTACATATAATATACCAATCCAGTACATACATCACACCACCAATCCAGATATACAACACATCAGTCCTGTGCATCCACATGCATGCGTGCGCTTGAGTGTAGGCCTATTGCTATGGTGTGATTGATTATCGCCAGCCTGCCCACACAGCGGACTAGAGCACGGCACCATGAGCTCTAATCAACAACCAGCTAGAAAACTCTATACCAGAGATTGCATATAGAGGGATTGGAAATGGGACCAATCAACACTAATTAATGTGCACGATCCTCGAACAAATCCTTACAAGTGGTTAGAATAGCACTTACAAAATTTTACAGCAAACATGACAAAATAGTTTTCTCAGACCTTTAGAATTTTGTGTGGTTTTTTTTTTTGCTGGTCAACTTCCATCATTTCGACCCTTGTCATGACCAAACTCCCCGTTCTCTCCGTGTTCTTAGTGTTCCAAAGCTTAAATTTTCTTCTGCCCATCACCTTTGAGGAAATTCACAGAACAAATAGGGCATGGTTTACCTTTAAAAACATGTGATGGGCACACAATCAGCATAGCTCCGCCCAAATATATATCGAAACCTGCCATCAATAATACAACGCTGCGGCTTTCCCAGAGAGTAAGGTTACCCGAAACGTCACGGTGAAGTTTCTGAAGATGCTGTACGAGTGATGGGCACATAATAGACCACGAACATTAATTACTTATGAGGACAATTCTTCTAGATCGAAGGATTCTGTCCCCAAAGTAAAAAAAATGGCCCATTCATTTTCTGTATATTGTTTTTTAAAAATGGCGCAAACTCAAATCTAGAAGTATTCGATGAATCTTTAGTGGATCGCCTATCAGCTACCTTGTTTAAATTTGAAAAGGCTTGTTTCATTACCTTGTAAAATTCAAAACTTGTACATACCTGTATCTAATTCTTTTTTTTTTGGTCAGCATAGGTGCAATTCACGCATGCAAGGATAGGGCGTGTTAAAATTGCTGAAGTTTATGGCACATGTGATTTGTTTCCAATCCCTCTATATATTATCTCTGCCTATACCAAGGTCATAACAGCGGATCCGACGTAATACATGTAAGTGCTTTGACTTTAGTAGAGCACGGGTTTATAACACCCTTCGCACTCACGAGCTTCTGGCCTAGTATAACGGTAGCACACGTCTTTTAGATAGTTCAGGGCGTGAAGTTGAGTACTCAATGGCATAGAGTCAAGAATAATAAATATCTAAGTAAGGATTTTCATTACAGGGCGTAGGTCTTTTGATGGATGATTAATATTCATCATGGCTGGGATGATGTATGGGTGAATGGAATCTCTTCTAAAATAAAGAATGGCGCGAAATGACTGGGAAAAATTGCTCTCACTTTGATCATCAATATTATAATTTGACGATCTGCAGAATCCAATGGCAACAGGATTCCTTCAGATAAGTTGCAATTTGACACCGGGGAGATGCTCCTTCGTTAAGTTTTATGTGTTCTTAACCCTGAAGATTACCGAATGTTGGTATGGGCGAGTGTAAAGGGCTCATAAGTGTTAAAAATAGAATTAATTACAGAACTGATGTGGCAAGTCCTGAAAATATGAAGGACGTGTCGTTTTCCTTGGAAGATATGTGGGTTTGCTAGTTTATTGTTGTTTTATTTTATACATGTATACTACAAGCCTGGTTTTGCCATTAAACATAGCTGCAGCATCAAATGCTGAAGCCTTGCATGCACATGTACTGTGTACATGTATGTGATGCTTCTGTCTTTGACATTGCGTGTTACATGATTTTTGAAATAGATGCTGGCCTCATGAAGGCACTTGCCCAGGAGACTACTGCTGATGACAGATTTCCATCTTGACATGGACATTGCCCCCCCTCCCCCCCCCCCCCCCCCCCACACACACACACATGAGTCTTGATTGATTTAGAAGAACTTGCAATCAAAATTAAGGTGTATGTGTGTGTATGTGTGTGTGTGTGTGTGGCATTTGCCCATTGCTACAGAAATGAGCACTGATTCACCCTACCAAACAAAGTCTATGTATCCACTACATGCAAAAAGTTTTGATTCCTGCACATGTTAGTGACCTCTGTTCTCTTTTCCAGACCTTACTCCAATATGGTTGATAGCCATGGCTCTGAACAGTATCAATCAAATGGCTCAGCACAGCAGGGGACTTTCATGATGATTCACACATGTGTGTAAGGCATGGCATGGGACATTGTCCTGTGACTACAAAATTGTCTACATGTGACAAATCAATTTGGGATCTGTTTCCACAACAGGACCACTGCTGATATTATGTGGTCATGAAACTAGTTACCTTATGAGCATGCAACATCTACACACACACATGCACATGCACACACACACACACACACACACACACACACACACACACACACACACACACACACACACACACAGTCTCACCATAGCTCACATCACCGCACAAACACACACATACCATACCCTGAATATACATCACTGCATGCATCAGGACTTCCTAAAATAAAGGTGTTTTTTTTTTTTTTTTTTAAGAACAGGCCTGCTATAGAGGTCCTCAACGTGTCGCCATCTTGACAGCGTATAATAAAACGGCAGCATCTTGTAAGAACTACGACAATTAATGCACGGATTCCCATGATCACGTATAATACCACCCATACAGTGATCATGAGTTCGATTCCATATCAATACTGCTTTCTTTTATTATATGATAGTCCGTCACCTGCGTTTTAACCTACATGTAGGCGTTGCAAATCGCTTTATTCCAAGCAATGTACAAACAGCCAACAATATAATAAAGAGGGCTGCTTGCAAGCTGGCGGCAGAAAACAACGCCAGCGTGCTGCTAGTGCTACCAGAGATAGTATACTATCTCCGGTGCTACGAACGCTCTGTTAGGGCACGCACCTCATTTAGCTGGCACAGCAAAAAAATGCAATTCTTGATTTTCAATTGATTTGTCACTTACATTCTGGTTTACATACCTGATTCAAACTGTTAACATTACATACCAGAATGTAAGTGACAAATCAATTGAAAATCAAGAATTGATTCGACGCTGTGTCGTTGTGGAGTTGTTCCGATTTGCGAAAAAAAAAACATACTAGAAGCATTCTTCGTTTTATAGGCAGCTATAATTTTAAGGTAACTCTTTTTTCCAAATACACTATTTCCAACTTTTATACTACTATCATCAAGATTGCAGGCAATTTTTGTACGCTCCTCCATCTCGATCGTGTATCTAAAGAGCCGATGGTTGGATGAGCTCCAATAAAAACGAAGCCCTATGCTTAAATTTACTTTATTCGAGCTCAAAGTTTTATACGGCATAGAATGCGATGACCATATGTTGCAATAGAACGCCTACACGTAGGCTAAAACAACACTTTTTGCCTACATGTAGGCGATCTATCATTAAAATAAAGGGTACTGTTGTTGAGGGTATACAAATATAACTTACACGCAGTCACATTCTCGTACTATTAAAATTAACAAGGCAAATGCTCTGCAGCGGCTGCTCAGGTTTATGACCGCCTTCGTCCTATGGCTAACCCATCGGCGATATTCAGCAGAACAGATTCCACCCTGGGATCGGTTTTCATCAGCTCGTTCACCTTCCTGATGGCGCCGGTTTCCGCATCTTGCACGCTAGGGTCGGCCACGCTTCCTCCCCACAAGGCGTTGTCTATTACTATCAGGCCGCCCGGCCGCAGAAGCTTCATCGCAAATTCAAAGTAGTTCGGATAGTTGTTCTTATCCGCGTCAATGAACATGAGGTCGAACGTGCCTCCTTCCCCAGCATCTAGCAACGCCTGCAGGGTCGATTCGGCAGGCTGAATTCGGAGGTCGATCTTGGGTGACACGCCACCTTCTTCCCAGTACGGCTGTCCCAAACTAGTATACTCTTCGCTGATATCACAAGCGATCACCTTGCAGTCGTCTGGTATCCCCAGCGCCAGGGCAAACGCGCTGCACCCCAGGAAAACTCCGACGTCGATCACTTTACGGGCGCCCACGGTGTTGGCAAGCAGCGTCAGCAGCTTCCCCACTTCCACGGGGGAAGTCATCATACCTCGCTGATGCTGCACCGAGAAATGTCTTAGCCTGGCGAGTGCAGGATTCTCTGGGTTGTGATCACGAACGTAGACTGTCAGGGGATCTGACAGTTTGTGGCTTTTCCCCAACTTCATCGTGGAAGGCTGAGTCGCCATCGTTGTGTAATTAATAGGTAATTATAATAGTATTCATTCATCGATGTTAATTGTACATCTATGTCCTGTGCCATTCACGACTGGTACAAGACATTAGACCATGTACTGAACTCATACCCTGGCCATAATTGCTTAAAAACAAGAACCAGGGGCAAGATACCCCCCCCCCCCCCCCCCGCCCCCATCCAATGCTAAAGGTGTTCAGCATTGCAGAACTGATAAATGCCTTAACACATTTTGTTGTGCTACTTTGCAGCACATACATGTAATTACATCACAATATCATTTTAATTGCTGTCTATTATGAACGACATGAAATACATCATCACTAAAATTGTTCAGGTGACAGCTGATCTCGATGCTGCCACTATAGCAGCATTGAGTTCTAAGCATCCTGTTGCGCATCCTGGGACTATGCTACCATCACCTTCCTGATCATGAAGGGAGTTCTATCCTGTACACATATTTGACATCAGACAAGCTATCCGTTTTCCCCAAATGCTCTGTTGGTGGTCCTGACTGCCTTCACCCCCAACACCCATTAGATCTAACCAGCTCCACAGCTGGTCCGGGTGGTGTGGCACTTCTCCACAGCCTTTCTGCATTTAAAAACCTTGTCCTTTCTGGAAACACTCCCATCCTTGTTTGTTCTCTACATCTTTGGTAACCCTGATGAAAAGAGACGGTGGATTGCCATCAATTGTAGTTGCAATTGGATGTACCTTTTGTTGTCTAGTTGCAGTTATAGAGTGATGGGTATTATGATTTCCCCAGGGAGCAGAAGCTGCTGCTCACTCTGCTAGACATCTCCACCTTGATCATGTCATCATCAAGCTAGACTTCAAGAATGTATTTCACAGCATGTATTTCACAGCATAAGGAGAGACAAAATGCTTGATGTTGCTAAGCTACATACCCCTGAGCTGTTCCCCTTTATCTATTTCTGTTATTCTATTTTATCATCAGCTCTGCTGAAGGTGGCTCTTTGTTGTTCTGCCCTGTTATCTTTCACACAGATATTCTACCTTGATGATGCAACCTTGGGTGCAGCTAGCCATTGGTCTGGAGCTTCACCATCACAAATCAGAAAACTCATCTGTGCAGATCAAGCTGGTCTTGCTCTTTTGCACCTGGCTCCTGACTTTTGTAGGGTCCGTCCCAATGCTACCTTGCTGGGCTCACCAGTTGGTTTGTCTGTTGTCATTGCTTGATAAAGTGGATGATCTCAGGAAAATGAAATTTCCCCTGAGTCTTCTGAGCAACCATGATTCTGCTCCACCACCCCTAAGATTCTGTACATCCTCAACAGCTCCTAGCTGCTCATCTCCTTGCTTGGTAGTTTAGGATGATGAATTGTGCAGAGATCTGAGTGAGGTTCTGAAAATTGATTTTTCTTGTGAGTCAGCTTGGTCCCAGGCCACTCTGCCCATCTGTATTGGTGGCATTGGGGTTTGTAGAGTATCTCAGCTTGTACCTTATGCCTCCTTGGCCTCAGCTGCTGGGTCCTACATGTCATATCCTCAACCAAATTTTGCCAGCCTGCTTGGTGTTCTGTTATTCAGTGGAGAAAGAGACTATTCACCTCCTGTCCCTCCACCTTACGGACAAAAGTTCCTGACATATGGTCAGCTCCTACAGGTGCCTCTAACTGCAGGTCTAATGCCAGGTTGCACGCAGCAGCCACTAAGGAGTCCGGGGCCTGTATGCATGCCTTTCCCTAGGCCTACGTATGGATGATCACACAACAAGGATAGCTGTTGGTCTCCATCTGGGTACACCACTCTGTCAATCCCACATCTGCCACCACTGTGGAGGTCACTTTGATGCCCTTGCTACTCACGGGCTCAGCTGTACAAAAAGTCTAGATCGTTTTCTGAGCCATGCTACAATCAATGCCATCATACCAAGGTCAGCTGCAGTCAATGCATCATCTAACCTTGAGCCCACTGGTTTATGCAGATCAGATGGTAAGTGGCCTGACAGTTGTTCAGTTGCCCCATGGAAGTCTTAATGCCAGTGTCTTGTTTTGGACTACATGTGTTGACATCTTCGCAGCCTCGTGCACATCTGATGCAATGAGGGAAGCCAGAGCTGTAGCCAGAAAAATGGAGAAGCATATGCTCATCTGTCAAGGCCTCAACATTTTGTCCCATTTGCAACTGAAACCTCTGGTCCCTTGGCCCTGATGCCCTCAGTTTCTTCTTTGATATTGGCAGGCATCTGCAGGCTATTACGCATACCACCATTCCCTCTCATTCATTCTCCAAAGAGTGTTCGTTGCACTCCAGCAGGGCAATGCTGCCTCTGTTTTGGACACCATAAGTAGTGTAAAATCTGCTGTGTATCTCCTTGTATTAATTGTATCTATTCTATAATTATAATTAAAAACAGAAAATGATAATCTCAATGAAAAGACAATTTGAAGTTTTGCTTGTATTTGTATCTAGAATGTTAGTTATTGCTTGAGCATGAACATTTGAGCCATAAATCAAATTATAACTGAAAACTGAGCCCACAGTTTGCCTCATGCGCATGTGACACACACATTTTTCACCCAGTCCATCATAACATACAGTATTAATAATACTTATAGTTAGCAACTTTCTAAATGGTTCAGACTAGCCTATCAAATATTAATGGTATAGCCACATTGGCATTATAAGATCTATACTGAGATACAATCGAATACAACTTTCAAAAACTTACCATCAACCAGCTACATTTTAACCTATCCCAGAACATGCAAATAATATTTATTAATTAAAACAAATCAAATTCCACAGACTAGCTGCAATGAAAATAAACATGCATTATACCCTAAAAGGTAAAATTACTTAGCAACCATGAGAGCTACATGTTAAATGTGTTCAGTGCACCATCATCTAAGCCTAATTATAAGCTGGATGATCCACCTAGACAGTAGTATAATGACAGGCTGCTGTTTTATAGTTGATTTCCTAATTTATTAATTGACCATGCAATGAACACAATTAATTCATCACCTGAAATCACAGTAGAATGAGCTTATGACTGGCAGCCATATCTGATTTGATATTAATGGCAGTCTGGATGATCATATGACTAATAAGTAATAGAGACTACGTATAGGAGTCTAATACTTAAAGCACATCTGTGGTTTGCTATAGGCCCTGTGATTTTAATGTATAGAGTGGATGCATATATATTTTGCTATTCTGGCAATGAACATAAAGCTCAAATAAAGGTCTCTACCGCTGTATAATTTGTACTGACAAAGTATGAAAGTGGTGAAATAAAAAGCTGAATTTATAATGTCGACACTTCACACTTTATATGCACCAAATACAATTGACATAGAAATTTTTTAAAAACACAAAAAATAAATATTTTGGGATACACATATTATTATATGGTGTGTAATTCAGAAACAAACACTTATACAGTGACGAAGGTGCTACTGAGGCAAGTTTCTCATCCAAACTCTCATACTGGTTGACTGGTGTTTGCTGGGGCATTATCATGAATTTTTGCATAATGACCCATCTCCATGCCACTACTCTACAAAGGAAAATACAAAGAAACAAGGTAAACTCTATGATCTCAGTACCATGGGTTTCCATACCTTCAGATTATCCTGTGAATTTGTTCCGTATATAGGATTGTCCAAATATGGATCAACTGAGGCAGAATTCTTCCTTAGTTGATAGTGCCTACAGATATTGAAATCGAATGTCATTAAAACATTAATTAGGTTACCATAATTATCTGTGAGGGATTGTTAGAGTAAACCGTACGTAATTGTATAACTTTATTAAATAAATCAGTGAAATGTGAAGACAAAGAACACCAAAAGGAACAGTTCTGCATCTTCCTCCACTTTGTGTTATGTTAGTTTCACGACAGCACATGTGCTGTGAACACGTGGAGGAAAATATTTCTATGTACCCTTAATTATTTGTGTCCAAACTTCATACAATTTAATAGGCAGCATTGCTGGCTAACAGATGTCTAGCCTAGTGTGGCTGGATTAATTGTGAGTAGCCCTTCAATCCAATTATTCATATTACAACATTGTGAAAGTTAAATTATTTTCCTCCACTTCATGTTTACCTGTACATCCCAAATATTATGGCTATAGAGAGTAAAATAAGCAAGGCTCCAACAACACCTCCAACTGCACCACCAATCGTTGATGCTGCAAGGCAAAGGAATAAAATTAATTTAGTCCTTTTAATATGCTGTGCATATTGTGGCATACAGTTTGAAACTTGAAAGTCGCTCACAGGACCATTAAAGAATTGGCATTGAGATCCAGAGGTGTCTGCAGAACACCTGAGTATCAAAATCAAATGGGCAGATATGGATAATATGTAGTGAAGTTATTTATTTTTCTTCTTGCATATATCCATGCACCTCATTACCTGCACTGTAGATTAACGCCAAGACTCACGCTGCAGGTCCCTCCATTTTGGCAGTATGTATTAGTACACACACCTATGGGGTGTAATTGTGCACAGTGTGAGAGTTAAATCAATAGACAGGTGGTGTTGATGGGCACACCACTGACCAAGAAATGCACAATGATGAATGCTAAATAGATGAGTCAATATTATGAAGATCTAAATAGTTACATTATTATAATGTATCTCACTAATTCTGCATGACATGTCTCATTTTGTTTTTAAACATAACCATACAGCATATCTTCTGCTATGGTAGCCTGAATTATTTTAGCTATTGCACAAGGCATAAAACAATCCCATTAGTTTCAATTTAGGAAATAAACAGTGCCGTCTAATTAATTCACCTCTAAATGATAATATAAAGTAATTAGCCTTTCATTTATCTGCATTGACTTTCGACAATTTAAAGATACCCTCCTTATTTAATGATATCTTGTGTATATTCATTCCAAATGGAGTTGTGGCACAGCTATTGATGATTGGGCTGGTTTGCCAATCCTTGCATACTAAGTTGTTCATATGAATGTGTGAGTGTATGTTTTTATGTAATTTATTATTTTCAGTATGAACGTACTGCCATTGAGATTTATGGCATTTCCTTATTTTTAAGGTAATATCATTTCCTGCATTATGTATTTCATTCCATTACGTTCCCCTTGTCCCAGAAACATACGTGTAGAGCAGTCAGAACCGCCATACGTTTCTGGACACTGACAATTGAAGCCACCAATTATATTCATACAGGTTCCACCATTTGTGCATGGTTGAGTGATGCAATAATTGATTATGGTAGTACAGTTGCGATCAGTATAACCAAGAGGGCAAGTACAAGTGTAGGTATTGATTCCATTCAAGCAAGTTCCTCCATATTTGCAGGGCTGGGGATTGCAGTTATTAAAGACAGCACTGCAGTTGCTGCCAATATAACCAGGAGGACAAGTACATGTGTAGGTATTGATTCCATTCAAGCAAGTTCCTCCATTTTGGCATGGCTGGGGATTGCAGTTATTAAAGACAGCACTACAGTTGCTGCCAATATAACCAGGAGGGCAAGTACATGTGTAAGTATTGATTCCATTCAAGCACGTTCCTCCATTTTTGCAGGGCTGGGGATTGCAGTTATTAAAGACAGCACTACAGTTGCTGCCAATATAACCAGGAGGGCAAGTACATGTGTAAGTATTGATTCCATTCAAGCACGTTCCTCCATTTTTGCAGGGCTGGGGATTGCAGTTATTAAAGACAGCACTACAGTTGCTGCCAATATAACCAGGAGGACAAGTACATGTGTAAGTATTGATTCCATTCACACAAGTTCCTCCATTTTTGCAGGGCTGGGGATTGCAGTTATCAAAGACAGCACTACAGTTGCTGCCAGTATAACCAGGAGGGCAGGTACATGTGTAGGTATTGATTCCATTCACACAAGTGCCTCCATTTTGGCATGACTGGAGATTGCAGTTATTAATCACAGTAGTACAATTGCTGTCGGTGTAGCCAGGAGGACAAATGCATACAGCTGTACTGTTCTGGCAAGTACCTCCATTTGCACATGTACAATTCTCTATCAGAAGAGAAAAACAAAATAAATACCCACAGTGTGCTTACCGACATAAGCTTAATTAACCTTCCTCCAAGATGGGGTTAGGGCGGGAGAGGAGGGGGGGGGGGGGGGGGCGGGGGAGGTTGGCAATATTTGCAGTGAGCCGGTGGGGGGAGAATGATATAAATGGACTCAGGCATAATGTTTTTGTAATCGTAATAATCCATATATGAATCAACGGACTTCGTATAATGCCAGGTGATTATGGCTTGCGATGTACCAATGGCCTATGTATAAGAATATAAACCCTACACATTACTCTCTCTCTCACTTACTCTCTCCCCCCCTCTCTCTTTCCCTCCCTCCCTCTCTCCCTTATTCCTCTCTCCTCCTCCCCCCCTCTCTCCAGAGTTTATGACTTCTTTGGTTTCTGCATAAGCATGCTGTAATGTACATCGTGGGTGTAAATGGTAACGTCGTTGCTGGTTTATTTATAACTTTCATATACATGTATGCTGATGAAGCCATATCATGTTGTGTAATTATCACAAAAGTTATCAACAATAATACTTCCCATATGCATATTTTGTTCATTAATGGACATGCATGGCAGACACTCGAGTGTCACAGGAGTTGTATCAAAGGTATGCAACACGGTACAGCCATGTACATGTATGGCATCTACACCTCTATACTTAGCCTTGTTAGCCCTGGATGTGCATAACTTTGTTAAATGGGGCGGGGAGCGGGGGGCTAACTGGCGCCGATGCGACTTGCATGCTTATTAATCGTATGCATAGCTTTAACTGAATAAACCAGGGTCAAGGGGCACAGGGCGCAATTGAGCCCGGTCCAGTATATGTATCCAGGTGCACGGCTAGAGACACGTACCACTAATATCGTGTACGCGGCTAGATGATATGACATCCGCACGCATTATAGTCGGCAGAGAGATACACATGCATATTGGCTCTGATTTGCGGCGCCCCTATGCGCGTGCCGCTAGCGCTGCGTCAGGTATTAATATAACATTATCGTGTAGCAGTGTTCTTCATAAATAAACACAACCCTAATGGAGAGGGCTACACGATGTAGTACGAAGGTGCTAAAACACTGCGCTCTGTACGACTACTTCGATACGCGGTATTTAAAGTACGGCAATAACGCCGCCGCCGCTTACGTGCTTGGATTGCAGGCAGTAGTAGTAGAACTGACAGGGCGACCGAACAAAACAAGAGTTCCTTTGTCATAATTCTGCGCTGGACAGCTGCCAACAAGTTATAAGATATAACTAGTATTCTTAATCAATATCAGGATTTATATAACATGCAATGGAACGCATCACTGACTATTGCGTAATGTCGTATATGGTTGTTGAATTCCGTGCGCTTTATGAACGTTACAGTGATCTCATTCCGGCCCTGAAATGGACAAAACCCATAAAATAGGTACTGCTATGTATTTTAATTACCACGGCTGCTGTCAGGCGCTATCCTGTGACAGTTGGCGCCCGAGCTGTTGTGCTGGGTAACGATGATACAAAGATAGAGCTGCAATATGTCTTTACGATCATATATATTATGCACGTTCTGGCCAGACAACATAAACTATAAGTGTTACAACCTCTCTAAGGAATCAGGATCTAAGTATAAATTAGCACGTACATCCGATCGCACCTGGCCGGTTGCTAATTAAATTACTTTCAGATGCCGGCGGATATGTGGCCCATTAGCAAGCCTTTACTTGTTACGTTTTTTTTTTTTAAAGTAACATGTAGTTGGGGGGAGCCACAGGAGCGGATCGGAGTATGGAGGCGAGGTCAATTAACTTCAATGTATACACGTAGTGCCAAGGCTATGTATAGTATTGTCTGTGTGCTGACGGCTATTTTTAGATACACTTCATTGCACAAACTTTAAACCATAGCGCAGCCTTGTAGGGTCAAAACGAATTTTAAACCCCATCACACACACACACACACACACACACACACACACACACACACACACACACACACACACACACGTTGAGGTTATCACTATAATTACACCTTGGCACAGTTAATATGTATTAGCTAACACAGACTTGACATGCGCAGGGGCTAGTACATGGAATGGTGAGTGAGGGGAAGGCATGGGGAGGAGAAGAGGGAGGGGAAGAGAGGGGTGGGAGGATCAAGAAATGGGGGAGGGACCAGAGGGGAGGGAGAGGGGGAATTTGACACAACCAGATGGCCCAGTGTTTTGTTACAAACTGAGTGTGTACATGTGGCAGGATAACACCAGTCAGCTCATGGTCAAAACATGCCCATATATGGCTATGCTTACATCACCTTGCACAGTGTAGGTGCACGTGAACCGTTGATCTGTTTGTGCCGTTCAAGTTGAATGCACAGCCATATGTATGTGCACACACACACACACACACATGTATTGAAATAAGAGGAATGTAACAATAATGCGGTACATGGGTACAATCTCTATCAGGCGTGGTAATTTAGTCCTATTTCTGCAGAACTGATTAGACTGGAATGTATGCATCCAATTGCAAAGCCATGCCATCTATGACCTGCTAGAGTACACCATCAACTAATACGTTAGCTACTAACACCCCATTATGGCAATAAGGAATCATCACACCCACACAAACTCACATACACACAAACCCATGTGCACTCACACACATGAACTACACATTCAAAATCCCACAATTTTGGCAAAACAACTATAAAGTCATATAGCAGTTGCAGTAGTGAAGCGTGAGTCACACACACAGCCAATCCATTCCCCTATGGACCTTACTTATATCCCCTCCATGTAGTACATACATTGTATAAAGAATATTGCGCACATCAGGTATAAAAAGTCAATGCAAGTACTATACGATAATAACAGACAAACACATCACATATAAATAAGCACGTGGTAATAAACGTCTCAGAACTTCAACTCCTTGCCAATAGCCTTGTACTCACTGTCTGCTCTACTTTCGACCTTAAGGGAAGGGGAAGGAGAATGGAAGGTGAATGGGAACAAGACAAGAGCAGAGACTGAATGACGTACTGACCTTTACATCTGCATCGTTTGGTAGAAGTCTGTCCTTCAGGTTATCAGTTTCACTTTTGAGATCATAGGCGTTGGATGCATCCTTTTCAATGTGTCGGCAAGCACACCTGTGATATGTTACAAGTGCAAGTGACTGTGTGTCCAACAACACAGTGACCATCTGCCTTTGCAGTACAATGTTAGTAATTATGAGCCTTCTAATGTCTGTTGCTTTGAATATCATCCCTGGGGTAAAATTGTACAACTCATCCTGGAGTAAAGTTGTACAATGTGTAGCTAAGAAATGTTTTGTTATTGGGATGTTTATGGAACTTAGTTACATTTAACTACATGTAGTACAAGCCCTTGCAGGATGGAAGTAAAGGTTTTAAAAATCCTTTTCATATGGAGCTACACATATCCATTAAACAAAACGTACTAATAGCTCACACATCCATCTTCCCAGCCAGCCGATGTCACAACTTAACTATGCGTACACATATTCAGGCTGCATGGTACACGTATGTAAACGGATAGTTAAAGTAATGTACATGTAGCAGGCAACACATGATCTCCACCCCCCCCCTCCCTCCCCCACATAGTCTTGCAGTTTTGTCGGAACCGATTCAATATGCCGGAAAAATAAGCACTGAAAGACACACTGATCACATGAAGGTATTCCACGCATGTCATTTGAGCAAGCAGGTCAACACTGCAAAGGGCTTAGCTAAATATAGCTGATGCCCACAGGGTCTTGGCCATAATGGCTCGCTACCAAGGAATAAAGATAATATACACGTAGAGGGTATGTTCAAGTAGGGGGAGCAGTCGCCATCCACACTTTTAATACCATATATGGACTGAAACAATTTGCAGCTTTCTGCAAGAGGTTAAAATTACGCAAGAAACTTTGAAAACAGGGGAGTAAGGAATACCGCTGACGTTATCATGCATGGCAATCACTACCTAAACGTAAATCACAAATGTTTTTCCCCCTGTAGTACGGGAGTACCCTTACATAGTCACAACTCACAAATGGCATCTCCTCCCCCCCCATACCACCCCACACTTATACCTGAACAGGATGTAACCTGCGATGCCAATGATCAGCGCAGCACAAAACGATGACCCAATGATCAGCCCTACACATAGGAGTTAGTGAGCATATGGTTTATACATGTAATTTATGCACACACACAAGCACACGCGCACACGAATATGTACGCGAACACATACACGTAACCACGTGCACATAAACATGTACACACACGCAAACATGCATACTAAATGTATTTCACTCCTTCTTACCAGTCCTTATTCCATCAGGTACCTCCATCTGGTTGACAGACTCACACTGGTCTCCAGCAGTGTTTGGGGGACAACTACACAACACACAGGACATGTGACATCATGTGACATCATGTGACTGCCCACTAACCTGCAGCGCATGAGGGTGGTGTTGTTCCCGGGTATACATGTCCCTCCATTTTTACAGTAGTCCACTGTGCAAACCCCTACACACCCACACACACACACACATGCACACACACATACACAGCCTGTATTAGAATTGTTTGATGAACCAAGTATACTTTAAGCATGCAGGTGGTGAGGTGGTGATGTACTGGTACATTACGATGACGGCACACACACATTGATGACCTGTTCCAGAAGAATGTGCTGTACCCCCGGGTGCTGTACTCCAATCTACCAATACTCCATTTACCAATGTGTCAGGCTTGCAAACAAACAGTGCACTACAAAGTGCTCTGTTGCCACCTCCCCCCCCACCACCTGCCATCCAGTGCCACACAAGGCACATGACATGAGAAGCACAAGGGGGAAACCATTTTAAAATGATATTTTTTAAAAATGGAGCCCCATGGAAGCCCCAAACTCACAAACATGCCACATCAAAGGTATGACCAAACAACCACAGCCAATCCCACAAAGAGGGCTCTGTTGTTTTTTGGGGTGGTTTTTAACTGACCATGCCCATCCACAAGTTTTGGTTTGGGTGTGGTTTTAGTAAGTCTTAACAGGAACATGGCTGGCCTACAATTTTTTTTTTTGCTGCATAAATGAAAGGTCTGGGGACTTGAATGCACCACATGGTCACCCACATGTACACCACACACACCACCCTACCCTTTGCACATGCCACCACCCTAAACTTTTAAAATGTCATTTCAACAAATAAATTGTTACTCCCTGATTTACAAACCATAAGGGCAGCAAGGTGGTGATGATAGGGGTGCATAATAAACCACCTGCTGTATACATGCATCCCATATATATCTTGTGCCTTGAGCTCTTCAGCTAAATGCCAAACCAACAGGTGTCATGAATGGAGAATTACTTCCATATAAAGACAACGGAAGTAAGTATAACAGGGGGACGGTGGAGTGGGGAGGAAAATATGGCTTTTCAAAACCCCAAGGTGAAGAGTTGCATATCCACATCTAAGCATGCACTATGTACTATAGAACCATACATGTACACGTACATGTATGTCTACCTCAAATAAACAGTGTGTGTATACAATGATCATGAAAGTACACACAAAGCCCAGGTGCACACTGGGGTGGTGGTCGCACCATCATTCGCTACTATTGGCAAGTCTGTGGTGTTACATGTCCATGTCAACAAAGCAAGCATACGCGGACCCAACTTCCAGATGGATTACATCGTCACGAGGTAGCGGGAGGCCACGTAGAGTAAAAGCACTAAAAACTAGCTTCCTGTGGTGACGCTAACTTTATGATGTTGTGCTTATTGCATAAATATTTACTTCCACTCAAAATGACTGTGGTCATTATCACCAGACACACTGTCCGCATACCAGTGATGTAATCCATCCACTGCTGTGGAAATCGGTAATTTATGGGAGTGACATCCAGTGGGCTTGTATCATGCAAGAACCAAATTAACTAATGCATTTGACTCACACCCATTAACCTTATCGGGCTTGTGCATGTGTGCACTTACTGATGTATCACACCTACCAACAGTCTGAATGACAAAGTCGGTCGCTTCTTGAACGAATTCGCACCTACTCCCCTGGATGTTAGTTGGGCACCTGGAAGAAACGGACCGATAGCTAACAGGTGGGGTGCCCATACCTTTGAGGTCGGCTAACGTACCTGCACAGTATGTTGGTGCCCAAACTTACCGAGCAGGTGCCTCCATTCAGGCAGTAGTCGGGCTCACACACACCTTGAAAAACGAAAAACATATCAAGCATGTAACGTAACAGTATAAGATTTAAAAAAGCCAGAAATAAGTAAGTATACCCACCTGCCCAAATCACCTAACTAATGCACACACATACACAAATGCACACAACACCCACACACACACACACATACTCAAAGTACAGTCACGGCCTCCATATGACCACGGACACAGGCAGGTGCCTTGAGTATTACAAGTCCCTCCATTCATGCAAGGTTGAGATGCGCAGCTAAAAACTGCAGAGCCACAGTTGCTGCCTGTGTAGCCAGGAGGGCAGGTACAAGTGTAGGTATTGATTCCATTCAAGCAGGTTCCTCCATTTTGGCATGGCTGGGGATTGCAGTTATCAATAATAGCACCACAGTTGCTGCCTGTGTAGCCAGGAGGGCAGGTACAAGTGTAGGTATTGATTCCATTCAAGCAGGTTCCTCCATTTTGACAGGGCTGGGGATTGCAGTTATCAATAATAGCACCACAGTTGCTGCCTGTGTAGCCAGGAGGGCAGGTACAAGTGTAGGTATTGATTCCATTCAAGCAGGTTCCTCCATTTTGACAGGGCTGGGGATTGCAGTTATCAATAATAGCACCACAGTTGCTGCCTGTGTAGCCAGGAGGGCAGGTACAAGTGTAGGTATTGATTCCATTCAAGCAGGTTCCTCCATTTTGACAGGGCTGGGGATTGCAGTTATCAATAATAGCACCACAGTTGCTGCCTGTGTAGCCAGGAGGGCAGGTACAAGTGTAGGTATTGATTCCATTCAAGCAGGTTCCTCCATTTTGACAGGGCTGGGGATTGCAGTTATCAATAATAGCACCACAGTTGCTGCCTGTGTAGCCAGGAGGGCAGGTACAAGTGTAGGTATTGATTCCATTCAAGCAGGTTCCTCCATTTTGACAGGGCTGGGGATTGCAGTTATCAATAATAGCACCACAGTTGCTGCCTGTGTAGCCAGGAGGGCAGGTACAAGTGTAGGTATTGATTCCATTCAAGCAGGTTCCTCCATTTTGACAGGGCTGGGGATTGCAGTTATCAATAATAGCACCACAGTTGCTGCCAATATAACCAGGAGGGCAGGTACATGTTCCATTCATGCAGGTCCCACCATTCACACAGAACGTGTCATTATTATTGCAGGCAACTCTGTACGTGCAGTTGTCTCCAGTGTACTCCTGGGTACACACACATAAGTTGGTCCCATTCTGATTCACACAGGACCCGCCATTTTCACACGGACAGGACTCTAAAAAAAAAACAAATTGTAAAAGCAATTTCAGAATTTCAGAATTAAACCAAAGAGTTAATTAAGAATCGAAGATACTAGTAAATGACAATTACTAGGCGCTAGGCCGATCCATGCTAGGCCTATAGTCACACTAACATACTTACTCTGATATCCTAATTTCTGGTCTTTATCACTATGCGGACACACCATGTAGGTCTACGACTCATTGCTTGTTTATTTTACCAAAGATTATAATTATTAGCAATATTAACGTACAAGTTAATAATCCTTCGTTTTACAAACTCGCGCCGAACCTTAGCCCGGCGTCATTCTAATCAGCCAGCGAACATGTGCCACGCCCCTCCACTACCACACACACATCGCACACAAACACAAATAAAATATACGTACACTATACGCACACGCACACACACACAAACGCGCGCGCGCACTCACAAACACACAAACGTGCACACACAACACACCAATACACACACACACCCAATACACACACACACACACACACACACACACACACACACACACACACACACACGCACGCACACACAAACACACCGATGAAACGCATACCTGTTTGGATTTGAGGAAGAAGAACGACGAAAAAACAAAGCAAATAAGCCTTCATCTTTTCTGCACTATCAGATCAAGGATCGATCAGTATAGCTGAACAGACACTATCCAAATAGAGGTACATATAACCAAGCACACGTGCACGCTGTTGCAACGCAATGAATACCCGGAACCTTATAACGTATACATGAGGCCTCGTGTAATAATAGCTTAGTAATAGTTCCTATTCACCTGGCCTGCGTCGTGAAATATCATGAGATGCATTGAAATCCTTCATTGTACTCAAGTCTGCAGTAATCAGATAACAAGTATGATGCAACAGGAGACTACTAACAATGATTTCAAATTTCCCAATTTTTTTACTTGGAGGTGGGGTTGATCCTAGTTGCAACTAGGTTTTGTGCCCCCACCACTCCCCGTCCCACACTCACCACACATTGGTTACCCAAACTCTTCATTATCTCCGTGGTTACTGACTCACACAGAGGTGGAGGTTTAAACATCCTGGTACACAGAGGATGCTATCACACCCACTAGCCACACAACTAGGCTTACAGAGGGATCACAGAGCTTCAACAGGTTGAGACCCTTGCCACATGTTAGAATGGGTCCAGCCAAGTGTGCTAGGAAGTGAAGAGTGCAGCTGTTCTCGGGGACACACCTGTACCCATCAGTCCAGAATGAGTGGTCTTTAATATGAAGAGGGTGCTAAAATACTTGTGTCTGTTGAAAGGAGAAAACTGACTACCTCTTCTATGGAGGTATTCTGGCTGTGCTTCTATACTGTTGTTGCCAAACTGGTGAAACACACACACATGCACACACACACACACACATATTTACTATTAACCTATTGTGGTGCAAATGTGTTAGTAAATATGGTATATGTGACATCAACACAATAGTATAAATATAAAGGATTCATTTAGTATAGTGGAAATGTCACACATACAATATTTATCTACATAGACATTTGTACCATACTTGAATAATAGTAAATACAATGTAAATCCAAATTATTATGCAGTGACACACACTCACACATATAAACACACAGATAGCATACATAGATTTATAAGACAGGAAGGAGTACATAAAAGAGTTGATTTAGACCTCTTGGAAAAATTAACCACATGAGGAAAAACCCTGTGTACGAACATACCCCATCTACACAAAACACTGCCGCCCGCACAGACATTACGCTTGCCTCAGGGAAAATTATAGCAGATTAAGGGGGTGTGCTGGTCACATCGAAGGCTGCATGCATTCCACTGTCCTAAGTATATCAGCTATGGGGCAAGTGTGAGATCACTGCCTTTCTCTATTCTCGCCAGCTGGTAGGCATGGCTGCAGAATTCCAGGCTCCCTGCTATTAATTGACAGCATGATTTCCAAGCCCATTTCAATCAAGTGCTGTATCTGAGTATCTCTGCATGGAGCTGTCTGCAACTTATTGGAGCCTTACAATTTGATTTATTTAAATTAATTAATTAAAAAATAAATAAATAAATAAATAAATAAATAAATTAATGTAACAATTAATGATATAATAACATTGTACAACATGCCTGGAAACTGGAATTAAGGGTACAGTAGATTTGATTTATTGTGATGAACTGCCTTAGTCTAGTGATCAGTTATTCTGGAAGTCTAGGGAGACTTTATTAAGCTTCTGGTTCCCAACATTCAAACACTAGACTACCAGAAGAATGCAGACCGACTTCCTTCTCATCATTGCTGAGGTGCTTCCTCTTGTCGGCCAGCATTGCTGGGATCCTGCCATTACACGCGCTACTTAAAGTTAGCGGGGATGTGATGTAGAGATCAACTGCTGCGGGTTTGCCCCGCTCTCATGCAGTTAAGGATATCAGCAGGACCACGCTCCATGACCTAAGCTGTGCCACCCAACATTCACAATGACAAAAATCAAAGACGATACATATCCCAGTATTAATTTACACATCAATACGATGGAGTACAAACGTTAACAAAATGTGCAGTTAACACGGGATGCACCTGGTGGTGACAGCTGTACTGTGTGATGGCTCTCGCAAGGTTGAGGTGGCCTGCTGTAGATGTCAGAGTGGACTACTCGTCTTGGGCCTGAGCGAGCCGAGAGGTTAACTGCATAAAGGCTTTGCAGAATTTCTCTTCCCAATGCACCTATGACCCAGGGAATACACAACCATGCAGTCAAGGCCATTCAATCTGGCAAAATCAGTCCTTTGTTTTCTGTCGTCAGTGGTTAGGGCAGCTGAACCTGAAAACACTCCCCACTTTCATCATCATTATTTAAACACCGTCATAGCAGTTGACCTGTCCATGCTCTCATCCAGACTAGAACCCATGCAGCCTAGAGGGAATTGTCCTGATGGCACCATGGAAACCTTTTGGTATGGGATGTGACCCTATACTCCAACAATTTACTTTTCCGTTTCACCCATGCCTTAATCATTGTGAGGCTGAAGACACAAGCTTGAATCACACATCTGCTGTCTATAAGGTCTCTTAGTTTGGAGCTCACCTAGCTGGCACAGTCCACTATGGCAGCAGGTGCTGTCTGTGGTCAGGTGGAGGACCTGAAAAGGATCAAGTACTCTTATTTAGAGGTACTCTTATTTGGAGGGAGAGATTTAGGATGGATATTGCATAGTCTCTTTGTACAGCCACTGTAGTGCAGGAGATGAGAGCCTGCAACCTAGCTCCCTCAAGAAGGTCAGGGAAAGATGACCAAGTACTCCTCATGTTTCAAAGACAACATGGATCTTCTAGTGTGTTTTATAGGGGACTTTGTTTGCATAGAGGTAGTGCATTAATGCATTATGTTTACAAGTTAAAAAGTTGTTATAACAATTAATTTAGATATGCCTGACTTGCTATTATTGTAATAACTTGTTGCAAGTAAGTCTCACCAAAACCAGCAAATCTCTGAGTCTGGTTATGAAAACAGGAAGGCTTAGTTCATAAACCATATATGGTTGGTTTAGTAACTGAATCAAGTGATGCCCTTATATGGGAAGTTCACATGATATAATGAGCATGATAGAACATATTGCACTACTGTAATTGCCATGTTCAGTAACGTGTGAATTTCCCATATAAGGGCATCACTTGGTTCATGTACTATACCAATCTTTATATAGTTTTGTTTATATAAATTAGGACCTTTGTTGGGTATACTATTAAAGTTTTCATCAATTCAGATTCAGATATTTCCTAACGCTGTTGGGATATGAAAATGAATTATGAATATGTTCATGCAGGAGCCCCCTCAGGTTATGGATATCCTGCTGTTTCCTGCATGGTGCGTTAAGCATTAGGTGCTTGTAATTGAAGACTTGCTAGCTCAGGCACTTGGAGTCATTGGCTCTGTGCTTCTCACATGCATGAAATATGTAAGTTCAAAAATTTCCAGCCGTACTCATGATTTTCAAATGTTGCACCCATTGAAAGGACAAAATACCACCAGACCAGACATCCACATAACAAGGCAAAAAAAGTTTGCAGTGGGGGAAAGCGGCTGAGACAGGATGGGGCAGGGTTGCCGAAAATCAGGCCGGGGTCCGGCCTGCCAGGTCGGATAAATTGATGTTATAAAACAATTTATTAAAAATTCATGGCTAACCACAAAACATTATGATAATTTATTGTAAATTCATGTTAACTACAAACGTCGCCAGTCGGGAGTATGATGCATGGCTGCTTGTTCCTGAGGCCCGAGTCATAGATGCAAATTCAACCTCTAGCGTGGTGGAAAATGCACGATGGGCAATTCCCCACAATTGCAAAGCTTGCCATGCCAGGAAGTATTTAGCTATTCGTGCTTCTTCAGCTCCATCCGAGCGGGTGTTTTCGCGAGCTAAGCTGATTCAACAGCGCCAGAGGTGGAACCTTCTCCCTCAACATTTGGAGGCGTGTGTCATGCTGAAGCACAATGCATGCATGTTAATTACAAATATTTAGATAGCAAGCGCGCTGTTTGCATCACTGCATGTTATGTATCTCAGACTCAGTTTCTGTATCTGTAATTATAACCATTACCAGCTGATTGTAATAACTATATTACTATATATAGCTGTAGACATCGCAAAATGAATTAATAATTTATAATAATAAGTAGGTGGATCCCGGCCTGCCGGCCTGTCAGGTCACGGTCCGGCCTGCCAGGCCAAGCTAAATGTCCGGCCTGGCAGGCCGACCTGGCCTTCGGCAACCCTGGGATGGGGCCACCATCCCTTCCTCCATTGTGTCCTGGTTCCGAACTAACCACCACCTAATCCTACAACTGTACAGCCTGACCTGCCGCCAGCCTCAGACCAGGTGTGCATGCATGAAAGCTAGGGTGGGTCCACTTGCTGTGGAGGCATATTGTAGACTTTGGAGCAGAAGCCAGGAAAAACCAAGCACCCTTCATGGTTGAAGTGAAGGTACTGCATGCATACGGTGGAGGGGGGGGGGGGGGGGGGGATATACGTGTACAAGAGTAATCTAGGGGTACATGGTCGCTTTGGACAAGAACGCTCGACTCGAGTACATCAGCTGTGGTATTCACCCTAGTTATTAAGATGACTGACAGTTTTATGTAACCTGCAGTTGAACCAGTTTGCCAGAGGGGTTTAGGAAGGGAGGGAATACTCTTCTAATCCTGTTCTTAAAAAAGGTATAATGTTGCTGGGGAAAGGAAGCTCACGCCTCCTCCTCTCAACTCATATCCTCCATCTCCCCCCACCATAAGAGCAAGTGTTAAAAATAAAAAACTTCCACCCATGTCCAAGCCATTACCAGGGCTGTTATGGGTATGTGTTTACCCACCAAAGAGAAATTTTTAATTGTATTATGGATGTGAACAATATTAATGGGCAATGCAGCCTCCAACTGAGGAACACTTTGTTATTCTAGTGACTTTTTTGTTTATAATTTTAAAAAATACATGTAACGGAAATTACAAAAAATAAATGGTGAAATTAACTGTGAATATAAACGCCGTAACTTACAAGTACAGATTGGGTGCAAGCCTACAAGCCATCCAACCTCTAGCTTGACCACCACGTGATGAAGAAGAAACAAACGCAGAAAGTACCTTATATATATATATATGGCACAGTGCTAGTGCCATTTGACGAGCTATTTGATAATAAGATGCATCAACGCATGCGCAGCAATTGACTATTATTACGTTCTTTATAACGCGCATCAGCATGAGCGGGAAGGCACATCCTCCAGAGCTAAAGAAGTGAGTACGTTTTTGATCGGTAAAATGTGTTTATCGTTGTCTCGCATAGGTACATGGACAAACGGCTGCAATGTAAGTGGGGGAATAACTGCTGTGCAACGAATTAAGCCTCGTCCCCAATGTGCACGCATAACTGTCTAATGCAGTAAAGGGTCAACCCACCAGTAAAGCTTGCACTTAATATTTACTTAGTCTCTGTGTGTGTTTTTGTGTGTGTTTGCGTCTGTATGCGTGTGCATATGTGTGTGTGTGTGTGTGTGTGTGTGTGTGTGTGTGTGTGCTTACGCCCCGTGCGCGTAGTGAAACTGAATGCAGGAAGGACGGTATCAGGCATCCTACGTGGCTTCGACCCATACATGAATATTGTACTGGACGACACTGTGGAGGAGCGATCAAGCAACCAGAAGTTCAACATAGGCATGGTGGTAAGTGAAGGAGGTATAGTGGGTGGGTGTGCACATGTGTGGGTGTTGTGGGCACATGTCTGCCAAATTAACTTGCGTCTCTGTTTCTGTATAAGGTGGAAACCGAGGTAGTTGAGTATAAAACTTCTCCCCTGCTCTTCAATGTTTGAAATTAGTTTTATCAATAATGGAATGAATTCTATTAATGCAGTTTTGTTGGCAAACTATTTTTCAACAAGACTTTCAATTTGAAGCGTAAATAGAAACCTAGAAGTCATATTTCAATTCCAGAGTCTTGTTGAAAACTAAAAGAAACTGCATAAATAGAATTTCGTCAACTCATTCCATTATTGATAAAACTAATTCCAAACGGTAGAAGTTTTATACTCGAATACCACCGTTTCTCTATCTTATTTAACCTCTAGCTACATTTAAGTGCTTTGGAGCTATGCAATGCCAGCATACACCAGTTTTTAAAAATGCAAGTTAAAGTGTTGGCTACAATGTTAGTTGGCTATCAAAACCCACTAAAGCCAACAAAGTAATGAAATTGCATGGTGGGGCAGGCCATGTACCAAAGCGATCAAAGGCTGCCACGTTGTCCTGGTAACCAAGCTCTGTAGCTGTCTCTTATTCTCAAACTCCCTGTATGTAAATTAGTCGAATGGCCGGTAATTGTAGTGTGCCATAGAGTTCCAACTGTGTAGGCAATGTTTGATACTTGCAACTCATTTTTTTTTTTGTTTTTAAGTTACGAAAGTGGTCTCCAAAAATGATACACCTTTTGCCCTGAATTCAAGAACAGTATATATGATATGCTCGAGTAAATATAGTTAAGTTATAGCGTTTTTGTGCACCCAGCATAAAATTGGCAAGATGGCAAGATTTTAAAGGCATAATCTTAATACAAGTAATAATGAAACCAAAACATCTGTGTAGTTGAGATTTATACACAATCAAGGCATCCATTTTAGCTGTCGGTGGTATAAATGTCATCTCCAAACTCACCTCCTCAGAGATAGGGAGTTGTTTTACAAGTCATAACTAATAGCAGAAATGCATGTGTTGATGAAATTAATTCCTCATAGCTAAAATGGGCATCTTAAATTATATATAATTCTCAACTGTACACGGGAGTCTTGATTTCAGTTTTATCAGTATCCAATATTATGGTTCCCATAAACATGCCGTCGTGGAAGATTTGCTTATTTTTTGGCTGGTGTATTTATCAAATACTCCCTAGGCACCTTCAACCTGCTCTTTACACTGTCCTTCACATAGCCATTCTTGGCTGACTCATTTAAAGGGCTGCAGCCACGTTCCCCTACTGTGCATGCCGATGTGTACAGGGCTCCCACCCAAGTTGCATCTATCCAGTGTATGATAACCACTCCCCCAACATGCAGGCGTTCACCTGTTTACATGTACATGTGCACTATTGGTCATAACCTAGCTTCTTGTGTCTTATTTTCTGCCATCTCTATACCTAAGCACCAAAAAACTGCCTGGTGCAGCCACGATAGGGCGTGTACATTCATCTCTACCGCTGATATTGTTCCCGACTCACTTCAATATTGAATTCACCGTGAACCTCCCAGGACACCTTGCCTAGCTTTTGTCCACTTCTTCCATTACTGAAATGCTCCTGGATGTTTCTTTGTTGTACTGTCACCACTTTAGGCTGTGTAGAAGGCTTAGTACCACTGCAGGGTCATTCCATACTTAATTGAGCCACCCTAGTCTTAAGCAGAAGTAACATTTTCCATATATTATCTACCCCAAGAAATATACAAAATATATGTACATGTATATAATCTTAAGTTATTCGGTTTATTAAATATAACTGTGTGAATAATTTGGGGTTTGGACCACATGTAGGAGATTGCTTTAACCTTGTTATGGCTATGATAGGGAATCATACATGTACTGAAGGGTACAATGTGGGTGTACTCATTAGTAATGCAATTTGTTACATAAGTTACAAGGTGTTATTGATATCATGAATATTAAATGAGATTTTAAAGTACATACGAATTCATTTAACCAAATTGCACCAAATTTTTTGGGGTGATGACTGCTAAGGCCAATAAGGGTTCAAATTTTTTGGGAAACAAATACACTGGGCTGGGATACCCTATTTAAAAGCTGGCAGCCATTTTTGTGTCCACACTTAAAGTTGTTATGGGTTTACATAGTACTCTTAGCGTAAATGCAAATGTTATTACAGACAATCCACAAAGTTTACAATACGAGTTTGAAGTACTGTATTGCAAATTTTGTGGATTGTCTGTAATAACGTTGGCATTTACACTAAGACTATATGTAAACCCACCTGATCATAACAACTTTAAGGGGTGGACACAAAAATGGCTGCCAGCTTTTAAATAGGGTATCCCAGCCCAGTGTATTTGTTTCCCAAAATATTATTACAAGCTTGAACCCTTATTGGCCTTAGCAGGTGCAATTTGGTTAAATGAGTTCTTATGTACTTTAAAATCTCATTTAATATTCATGATATCAATAACACCTTGTAACTTATGTAACAAATTGCATTACTAATGAGTACACCCACATTGTACCCTTCAGTACATGTATGATTCCCTATCATAGCCATAACAAGGTTAAAGCAATCTCCTACATGTGGTCCAAACCTCAAACAGTTATATTTAATAAACAAAATAACTTAAGATTATATAATGTACATGAAGGAGCTTGTACACTAAAGAACCTTCTTATGTCATCTTTTATGCAGTGAAGAATAGCAATCAATTCATCCTCAACACTTCCTGCATCAGTTCCACCCATAAAAGTTGACTATACATAAAACGTTTCCGCTGGCTCTCTGCAATATAATGTGTAAAATCTTTTGCATTTTTCCTGCTTGACCAAGATCAACACCGTGGTGGCACTCCAATTCATGCAGTGCTTCATACGTTGTGAAGGGGATTGACTCTTGCTATCACAAATGATATTTCAAATTTTCCCAAATACTTTCGCGAGGTGTCATCTATTGTGCATAGGGACTGAATAGATGGTGAAAAAGCAGTTAGGGGTACAGCATTGGCTCTTGCTTGCTTCAACCAAAAGTGGTTCATTGCAGCTTTACGTTGGGAACTAGTGGCATGATTCACAATACAGATAGTCTTGTGGTTGTCGTATATCATGCTTGCTTCACCCAACCCATATAATTGGTGTTGCATCTGCTGTGCACGCCACTGCCATGACCAACTAGAATAATCACATGTACAAACCATCACATGTCATCATCCCCATGCTAGAACCTACAGAGCAGGGACCAGCTACATGTACCTATAGTTTTTTGCCTACTTTATTTAGAGGTGGCTGGCCCACACCACCTCCGGGGAAAAAACGTCACTGTGTGAGGAAAAAACCATGCTCTGTATAAACACAACACTTTCAGCCAAAACTATGTAGCATAACTTATGATAAAATTCATGATGCTTACAGATCTGTTGCCGCTGGCCTGCTTCTTCTCCAGATTTCTGGAAGCCTGTGTAAATGGTATAACACCACTTGGGGTTGAGGGGAGGGGGGAAGTCTAGTATAGTGACCGTGCACACAACCCACTCACCACATCCGTAGCATGGACCAATCTTCCGCGACACGCTTCTGCCAGCGTCCAATGTGATGTGCGGCACCGATGCTCTTAGGGATGATGGATCCCTTGCATGCTTTTGTCCATCTGCCTCTCTCTTTTTTAGCCACTTTCTTTCCGCTTCCTTTTCTGCTCTGCCTATCTTCTTCTCGTCGTCCGAATCCAGGGCCAACTTGTCTGTTTCATATTCTGCAACTACTGTCCAATTGTCATTGGACCAATCCACTAATCTGATTCGCCTCTAACTGAAATCAAAGTGACCCCGGCCTACTGTCGCTCCCGCTTATTCCTCGCCATCATTTCTACAATCTCATCATCTCGTGTGACGATGGCATTCTTAAGGCCCGTAACTTCGGACATCATCAGCACAATCTGCTCTCCGGTAAGCCCAGTAGTGTCGTATCATCGCCATCTTCCAACGTCAGAGTTGGCATTGCTACTACTGAGGAAGTCTAGTATAGTGACCGTGCACACAACCCCTAGAATGCCCACATACCATCTCATACTACCAGACCACATGGTGACTATGCACACGCATACTAATTTTCATCAACAGCCTGACACGAGGCCGTGACATTGCATCCAGCATATCAACGCCCAGACACCCAGTTCTTGACATTCCCACATGGACACCTATACCCTAGAATATAATCTGTAGGCTACACTCGAACCACAATCATATAAGAGCATATTTTCTTAATTTGTTCCTCAACCGACAGAAAAGTGTATTTCTACTTGCATGTTGTATGATAACCAATATTTATAGGTGAATCCTACAAAATTTTGAAGTACATCTATAGAATTGCTGCTCAGACTTTTGGATAAATAATCTCTGAGATGTGTTGCCATCCATACTGAATTTTGGGCAGCACAAATAAAAGAAAAGGTTGATTGATCAAAGTTGGGATCTTCATGACTGCTTGCATTCATTTAGTGTCACATGCACTACTGTTAACTATCATGAATAGTAATGTTGTTAGTAAGTATTCAACTCACTGATCATGAATGCTTTTTGGTTAAACAAATTGATCTACTCACATTGTGCTTACTATCAAGACCCCAGAGACACCTTCTTTAATGCTATTTTTTTTTTTTTCTGGATGCTGTCAGGTACTTTAAACCCACAAAGAGATTAATTCTACCACGTCCATTACTACGCATCATGTCTTTGAATTTCGAGCCTGCTTTTTCCACTCAGCATTCACTGAGGTTTGAGAGTCACAATGAGTTTTAGTTTATCCAACTTGTTTCTTATGCCCTGTTGGAGGGGTAGGGAGTGGGATGTCGCCATGTTTCGAGTTGCGGCCCGTTGGGTAAACAGTGTTGAAGAGGTCAATCAATCTCGTTTCTTCGAATGTTAAGTGGGTTGGGTCAGTTTGAAGAATAGGGGTAACTTTGAAATGAGGCCAACCATGTTTATCAAAATGCTTGAATAGAAGTGGTCTAAACGTTTGTGTACCGAAGAACTTATTTCTGTGATGTAAGATTCTATTTCTGAGAGTACAGGTGGTCTTGCCAATGTTGAATCTTCTTGAACGACAGCCGTGCCTTGCACGGGGGTGGGTTGGGGTAGTTGGTAACCATGCGTTGGTTTGCAGAAATTCCGTTGGGAGACTATGGAGAGGTGGAGTGGCTTCTGCGGAAGGTTGGGTTGTTTTTATGGGAGCGACGGACCTCTGAAGAGGTGCATGTGGTCGGATCAAAGGCCCTGTGTTCTTTACAGTATATTTTGTATATGAGTATAGCCATGTCTAGTCAAACAAAAAAAAGTATGACCTTCTCTAATGTAGTTCAAACTTTACCCAACTACTGACCTCATATACCTATACATATAGTTCAATTATTTCGTCCCCAGGCCAAACCACTTTTGAATTACGCGGATTTAAAGTTTCGATGTTTTGTAATAACAATACTTGTTCACGGGGGCGTTCCCATCCATAACTCTCGTAGCCGTTGCAGTTTTGCAGTAGTATGTTAACCCGCACATGTGGACCACAATTGGACCACATGCGCGTATACAAGTTGAGCGCTTGACGGTTCATGCGGTGGTTACAGCTAAAACAAGGTAAATATCTTTGATTCAAGATTGCCAAAAAGTATATTTGTAGAATAAAGCGATATTGCACAGCAAGCATCTGCGATAGTTGTTAAACAGCGCGCAGCACAATGCCAGAGTGGCAATCTACATTTTAAAGAGTTATTAATCAAAATAGTAGGTAAACACCAAATTGACCAATGCTATTTGAATTGCCCTTCTCCGCATAATCATTCATCGTCTTGTGGCTTACATAACCGCACGTTGTGTAAACCAACGTGGTACGTTATGTAAACCACAAGGCAATGTATATATGATGCGGAAAAGGGCTATTCAAATAGCATTGGTCAATTTGGTGTTTACTTACTATTTTTATTAATAACTCTTTAAAATATCATGATTGTGCATGCTAATAGCAATAAGGTCAAGGCACCATACATGCTGTGGACAGGTCATTCATACGACCTTTGGATAAAGCAGCACACGTCTCAGTAATCACATTCCTTTCCACTTCCTTATGGTACACTAACTACTTGTGCAGCCTCAACAGCATGAGTGAGCCCAGCAACCAGCAGTTACTGATGAGGACAGGCCATTCTATACTTCCTTAAATAATGCACAGGCATCGCCTATATGACAGCAGATCCCACAGGTAGCTGAGCAGTTATGCTTGCAATACCTCGTACATGTACTTTCCCACTGCGTCAACTAGTTTTGCAAGAAGCTTTCTAACCAGCTTTCAATGAATCTATGATACCTTTGTCTAAAGGCTGATAGACTGAGGTTAACATTGGGTGGAAATTTGAAAATTTTGACCTGCTGAATAGAATCCGAGCAATTATCATCATGTACTGAAAAACCATCAATCAGCAGTGCGACTGATTCATTGATCCACTAGCAAACAGATGGCAAAAATAGTCGACCAGCCACTTTTCATAATTTACTTCTATCGTTCCACGCATTTCTTTTGGCTGAAATTAATATCTTTGACCACTGGGTCAACTTTAAGTGTTTCAGTGGCATTTACTCAATTGTTTTCATGGTTTTAGAGCCAGCTGCTTATCCCCTTCATCTGCCATAAGGTAAAAGCAATTTGGAATTACTCTGAAAATAGGTCCATTTTGTCCATGCTATAAACCCTTAAGTTCACCACGAAGGTGAACAGACTTCTCTATCATATACCACCACCCATTGGAAGCTCTGAACTGCGCAAACCTGTAGTCGGGCTTGTAATGAGCACCTGCATTAATCAAGGGTTTGATAAACTGGCAGGTGTTTCTTAGTACCTCTAAATGTTCTCACGTAACACAATTCTAATACTCTTTGATCTATGTCAGGGTATTTAGATTTGATTTTCCGTACTTTTGAACATGGCCCATGTATGTAAACCGCATGGATAGGAAGAATTTAGGGGACCACAATTCATTACATCACTACATATGTGTATACCTGAGAAATGTCATATTCATAACAAACATGTGCTAGCAGAAACCTGGCATGTGAATTGTCCTGGATTGTGAACATGAAATACACATGCCCACTGGCCCTTTGTGACTCCACAACATTGTTTAGTTGCAGCATGAGATCATTGGACACAGCAGCTGTAATTTCAATTTACTTGTATTGCGTATTCAACGCATGTAAAAGGTTTTTTTTGTCATAAACAGTGCCTTTATGTTTTCTCCCACATGTTGCTGGATACATGGGTTGTAGAATTGATCACGTGCATAGTGGTTTTATGTATTACATACATGTACATGCAGGAACACTTATATACATTTACCTCTATCTTTAAAGTTCATCGATCGTACACTATGCAACACGTTCCCTTTCAGCTTGTCTGTTAGTTCCCTCATGCTGAACGTGCTGTGCAGCACTACATACATATACCAGTTTCAGTACCCCACGAAATATTTTCCCCACAAGGCATGCCTATACTCTTTGCACTATGAAAATGCTCATCTAAGGCCTTGCTTGATCTATAACCAGTACCCAAATCTATATCATTTCCTGGCCACTGAACGTCATGAAAAGGTTTCCAAGAAGATTTTGCATGGCACAATGTATATTTCTTGTACTAAATTAATTACTAGCCATCTATGTTTGTCTCCAAAGACTACATTATCATTCAATGGCTTTTTGTACCCTTGTTATCTATGGGGCTTACTCGTGACCAATTGGTAGACATGTAATAATTGTTTCCCAAGCAAATCGTCTTATAGCTAATACTCAAGGAGCCCATTCTTAGCAAAGGCCCACCTTAACACTCCACCTGGCTGATAATACCATTGCATTCTGCCCGCATCCCAGTCAATGCTTCCATGCAGATGATGCTCAACTACCTCTAATCTCTCAGGACTAGAGGCTATGGCTCTGCAATGCTTCTTTTCCTTGCAAGCATGAATTATTAATGTTCGGTTACTTCTGTAACACCAAATAAAGAGAATAATTTGCTTGTTAAGGATTACCAATGCCACACACCCTTAGTTGTCTGCAAACCCCGCAGCTGTGAATATCCAGTTATTGTTATCTTGTGTTTGCAGGTCATCCGTGGGAACAGTGTCTCACTGATTGAGGCTCTGGAGAGAATCAATGCATAAGCCATTCTATCACCAATATTGGTTACCATGCCTACTCACACTTCCTTGACTCTTTGCTCCATCATTTGATGTTCGTACTTTTGTACAGTGCATTGAATTGCTCTCATATTATACATCTAATTTAAAATTCTCATGTTATGTACATGTATGTTTGTGTAGTACTGTGTTGAATTGCGGAGGATTCTTTTTGAGTGTATTGGGTCGCCTGTATGTGGTAGAAAGAGACAGATGAGTTCAAATCTGTGAGAATAGCAGGAAAACTAATGATTCTCGTGAAATAAATGTAAATGGGTTCCATCACGTTCGTCTTACTCTACTGCCTACTTGGCAGTTGCAAATTAAAAGGACTTGCCGAACCATAGCATGCCGTTTATGATGTACACAGGTGCATAATATATACGCACGGAGCAACTCGCGTGATACAACAATGGGGTTTGCATTTGGCGGTGGAGTATGTACACAGATCAGCTGGTCATATCGTAGTCCCCATGACTGAGGAGTTGTTTTGGCGGTAAGTTGGCCTAAAATCACTCGTGCACATAGCGCATAGTGTGTGCAGGATATTTTGACCAAGCTATAGTATCCATGCATTTTGCACTTTGACAAATTTAGTGCCCAAGTACCAAGACTGGCGTATTGCAGACCGGAGAAAGGTCCCCTGATTAAGGAAACGTAGGAGCAGCAGAGCAAGCATGTGCGTAGCGCTTTATTCACGTGCAACGTTTTTCCAGACTCGGCAAATTCAAACAGAACTATGTAGAGAGTTCGCCGTGTTTGTCTATCATAAAGGCGCCCGAACCGTTCATTGCAGCAGCTCAAAGTACCGCGATGGACCTGCTGAAACGGCCCCATGTCAACGTGTCACGTATGTCAATTCTTTAAGAGATTGTAGAGTTGAGCGTCGATATTTATAGGGCACAGAGCGTATGATCTACGTGATTAAGTTTATGATGTTTGCAGTACATTCTGTATTAGTGTAGTAGCATTTCTATACAACTACTTATTATTATATGATCTGCTATTTCTTGATAATCACATGTATAGGTTTAAACAAATGCATTTCTAATTCTACCGGAAGTAAGGCTGGATTGGAAGGTGAGGATGATTGGTGTATATATTAAATTTTTACTGTGTTGTTTTTAGTCTAATCTAGTATTGCATTATAAAAGATTTTTGTTTTTGTATGATTATATATTTCATTTTGCACACTAAATAATAACTACTTATGTATAATAAACACAAATCAGTTATGCTGCCTCTATGTATATAAATCTATTATACTTGCTGTTGCATATGTTTTTAATTAATTTAAATAATAATTTTAAAACTTTACATAGAAGTCCACCTGGTACACCCCCAGTGTATTTATGCATGAACAAGGGGGGTGGGTGGGTGGGGGGTGGCTTTTAAGAACACAGCTAAAGAAATAGATTAGAACACGGAGCAGTAGGCTCCCAACTCCTTTTACTCTCCGCAATTTGGAGATCCTGTTGATGGCTGCTTTGTTAGGGGGGTATTCTAGGTGGGCGCCTTTGTAATTTGGCAACACCCACTTAACCTCCTGTGTAACTGCTTTGAAAAGCACTGCTCAATCATGACAACATTCCGAAAGGTGGCTACAATGTTCATTTTGTATTTGACGTTAGCCCCACCAATGATATTTACATGAGCACCCACACAATCTGTCATTATAATCACTGGCTCCTTCGCAAGGGGAATGCACGTGTACAGTGTAACTCATACATGCAGATTACACGAGTGCACAATATTCAGAATACCTCTGCTGTAGCCATATTATTATGGCTATGCAAGATACAACCTCACACCCAACTCGTTTAGAACTTGGAATCAGTTAAGTGTGGACATACATGTAATCACACCCCACATTATATCTGCACATCGTTGCAAAGAGTGTAGAACAGTATATTCCCTGATAAAAATATTTTGACTGTGTGACCCTTGTTAATGTTCACCATGGCATCTGTATTTGATGAAATTGTTTGGGCTTCATGTGGTCCAAGTATCTACCAAAGATTTATTCTTTTTATTCTTTGGCAGGACATTTGGCTTTTCCAGATGATTTAAACTACTCATTTAACAAAGGTCTTCTACATACAGTTGAAAAATCTAAGACAGATGACACCAAAACATCCCTTTCTACATGTATATTCATTGAAGATAGCCATCACAAGATGAGATCCCTTGTTGAAGAATGAATTGTGTCATATAGATCTCACACCATAAATTGATCTTCACAATTATCATTACTTACATTGACTGAATTATATTTTATTATCATAAAACATCATATTTTTTAGTGTTCCCCCACATAAGCATGTCAAAGGTAGGGTTTTTCCCCCAAAACTGTAATAATTGGTATTGCGTTCAACTGGCAAACTTGATAACAGAAATGCATATGGCAATTAATAACATCAGATTGTGCAGACATCTGTTCAGCACAACACTCTGTACCAGGTTGTTAAGATTAGCGCCTTTGTCAGTCGGCAACTAAATTGATTTTTATAAAAGTTAATGATGATGATGATGATGATGATGATGATGATGATGATGATGATGATGGGGCTTGTTATGCAGCTCAGAGCAACAGAAATTATCTACTGCTTCTGGTGTCTGACACCAAATTCCTAAACCGAGATGCTGGATACCAGTGTTTTGATACATATAAATCGTGGTTAGGAATGTATGGAGAGGCTAAAATTTATTATTCACATGTGCAATGTAATGGTAATCAATGTGCAAGTACATGTACACTTGTTATCATTTGTGAATAGTCTACTTGATTAACGGAAAAACATAAGAACAGTGTATTAATAGTTTGAACTTCAAGGGAATATTTAATTTAAAATTGCTTGGGTGGATAAAATCATTACAACTGTGACAAGAAACTCAAAATTTTAATACAAAATTTTAATACCGTTCATCAGTAATATATGTTTGGGACAAAGACAATGAGCTGTTAGTATTTTCATCCGGGCTTTGTAGTGACCATCCACATTTGGAGATCTTAGTTGCAAGTAGATTACGTTTATTCAGAAGTATAAAACCCTGCCTATGAATTTTAATGAGTTTTGATGAACAGTTTATGGTGACATAATGCTTACCTCAGCTTAAGACACACCCACATAACCCCACCTAGAACTGTGATGACCAAAGGAATGTAGTAGAAAGGTGTTACTGCAGCTACTACTGGGGAAATTCCTTGGATATCATTGATTCCTGTGCAATTATAGTTCGTTGATACAGTGTTATTTGGCTGTGGTGTTTGAATAGTACTAGGTATCTGATTGGAGTTCTTCAATGCCAGGAGAATGAGGACATCAATAGCCAACACAACTTCCAACACATTGGAGACCAGACTTTTGTATGGTTGAATGTAACCATATATGAAAAGTATTAATGTAATGAAGAATATGGATGAATACTTGCAGGATGAAGGTGGAAGAGCAAATAATAATTGCTATTTAGTTGAATCCAAAACACGTGCATACCTCATTGCGTGGCAGTGCTACTATAAAGAGGATGGTAACCATTCTCCTTAGCAGATCTACCGAGCAAAACCACTGAACGTCATCTTTAATGCCATCAGTAAGAGCCGGGGCAAGGTTACGAATGCAATGTTGTATTGGACTTGGACAATTCCAATTCTGTATTCAGATAATACAATGACTTGCTGTTTCATGTAGTGCACAAAATTTACTCACCTTTTTGTTGCTCATAATTATCACAAATGTTATAGGTATGGCCGATGCACATATTAATAGGCTCACTATGGCTAGCATAGCTAGAGGTATATGCCAGCCTGAAAAGCACTCTATATTTCCATTGATGTACCAAATCTGCGCAGTAATGTGTGGATATAGCTCAAGTAGAAAAGCCTTTTAAATGATACTCACATTTGAAAATTCTTCACCCTGTTTTTGAAAACGTGGACAGTTGAGTATAGATGCAGAGGTGTATACTGTGTGGGTGTACATGAGGAGTGCAATCCACCAAACTCCATGCCATTGGGAGCGATGGGAATTTTTGAACTTGTACCACCTAGATAACAGCAAAGTATATGCCATCAAACTGAGTTCAGGTATTTATATCCCATACCTTATGACTAGAATTATTGGGCAAACAATGATGGCTGTAAAGAGTGGAAGAAATCGAATGAAGTAGGAGACCAGGGCGCTCATATTTGGGTAAAGGCAAAAGTCATATACAAAGTAGAAGCTGAGAGCACTGGACACGTAGTAGAGCTTGAAATTGATAGAATGAAAAGTTAGAATTGGCATCAATAGAACAATGACTTACATAAGGATGGATGGTAGTGAATGTAACAGGAAAATGTTCAGTTAATATTGGTAGTAGCTGAAAGGAATAATTAAATTTATTAATTGCCAATGACCTTCATACTCGATCAAGACATACCTGAATATAAAACAAGCAGGAATAGAGCCAACTTGGAAAGGCAAATGGAAACAGCAGAAGAAGAATAAAGATCACAGCATCGATAATCACTTGAAGTGTTATGAGGAAAGAGCATAATAAATAGTTTGTTGGCAATCCACTGGTAAAATTTTGTCTATATGGTGTTCACACTATCATGACAGTACTGTCCAGAACCATTCTTTGGCATTGTATGGTATAAAGAACAGTTCTGGAACTGTTCTGTATCATGATATTGTAATGAATAACAGGTCCAAAACCAATATACCTAAGGCTCCGATGATCAGACCATTTTCTGCACTGCAGCTGACACACTGATGTAAAAGAGCACTTACACCGAGGCTGTTGATACAGTCACCACAGAGTACGCCTGTTTTGTGTTTAATATAAAATGTTATAATGTTACGATTCAACTTACCAGTCCGTAAACAGTTGCATTGGTTGTCATTGTTTATGAAGTCTGTACTTGTCTCACAAATGCCATTATTTAATGTGCATCGACAGTAACCAATGGGACAAGGTAAAATTATGACATAATCACTGAACTCTCCAGGTTCATCTATTCTTGAAGCCCAGAATCCATCCTTTTAACAAAAGCATTAAACAGTTATGTACACAAACAATAGCATACATGTGCTGTCATTTTATTTATAAAGTGGTGACATTGGCGTCAACTTACAGTGAATATAATATTGAGCCCTCTGCACTCAGTGATGTATGTGTTATTGTAATTGCACACACAGCTTCTGAAGGGGTCTGGTGACCCAAGAACAGTTCCACTAGGGCAGTTGGCGGCTGCAATATAGAATTTTGCAGTATACTCGTGCTAAGGTCCACATGGAGAAAATACATGCATGAATGAAGCATCACAGCCCTTTATCGAAAGCTTACAGGTGTAAAGATAGTTATAGCTTCAACAGTACTATTTATAATTCTTGCATCCGCACCGTTGGAAAAAGATGTTTGAAATGTGGCCATTGATAAGTCTTTATATATTGATGCTGCATTCTTTGAAAAAGTTAACGGAACCTGTTGCTAATGGAATGAGCTTGTATCATTAAATTTGAGTAAATATTCAATGTCAGCATTACTTTGCTATCACTTGTGTTATTTGAATTCAGTAACCGAATAACAGAAATTGTTGGATTGCCAAACTCGTCAATGGGAATGAATTTCAGCACAAAACTTTCACCAGGATAAGCTGAAATCTATAGTTGGAAAAGGATGTTGTAAATTTTATATACAACTGCAAAGAAATGTATTGAAATCTATATATATGCATGACATGCTTGCATATAACTTACTAACTGATTCTGAATAATCAGTGTTACGGGGGGAGTTTGGATATCCCAAAGGGAATCATAATCATTTGGAGCATGTCCAGTATTTTGATTATTCCTATACCAATTGCAAGATGGGAGAATATTGTAAGCACAATTCACAGTAGATCACATGCCTATATGTCATAGCTGATGTCCTGAAGTACAGAGTGCTATTAAAGTATGGCTCTTGCAATTGAATCCATGAACACAAAGCAGCGTTATCACCATATATGGCTGCACCAACTACTGCAATATTGTTTTCGTAAATTATTGATATCTGCAATCGGGGATGACAAATGCATTATATTTCATAATCATGACAACACGTACGTTATCATTTTCCCAGGTAATAGGTGATTTGTTAGATTCTATGTGCCGCATAAAGCAAAGTGGGTTGTAGATTTGTTGGTAGTATGACTCTGGAAGAAATCTCAAGCTTTCCTTGTTGATAGCTGCACCAAATCTGTATGGATGGTGCAGCAGGAAGGGAAGAATTTCAGTTACTTTAATAAACATCACTATTTACCTTCCGATGTTTCCTATAAATTTAACGAGAACATTATCATACAATACTATCTGGCCGAGTGACTCCAGATTGAAGGCACTTCCATCTTCATGATTTGTGTTGTTAATGACTTGAATGTGGGACCCTTCTATAATGTAGACCACAGTTCCAACAACCTGTGATTAGAATGTTGACAATGAGAAAAATGCTCATTTAGAGTCATGGTAAGATGTTAATGTGTATTTGCTTAATGAACCTCTTGTAATACAAATGGTATCTATAATCCATGAATAGTTTTCTCTATGACTGGACGGCTGCATGCATATTATGCCCCAATAACTGACCGTCAGAGCAGAACCACTGTTTAGGATGAAAAGTATTGATCCTTGCATTGTGAGTGGAAAATATGACACTCCAACTACTCCAGCTTTGTTTGAAGCTGTGTTTAAAGTGAACGTACTGTAAGAGGAAAATATCAATTATTAGAAATCAAATGCATTATGCAATTTTTCTAACACTTTGTTTAGATACCTAATACCTGGAAGATTGCTTGAGATTTAAAATAGCATGGCAGTATCAAGTACATGTGATTAGCTACTATCCCTCCCCATTGCAATTGGAAATTCACATAATCACTTGCCAGTTAATTATATCAAAGGCTGTTATTCGTTCTTGTGTATTGTAGAGATTGTGTGAAGTAACTGCTACTGCCGCCCCATAGTTTGCTGCAGTGTTTTTCAGAAATGTACAGTTCTCAAGTAGTCCATGGTTACCCACTTCTCCAGCAATTTGGATGTAATCTGTGCAAATGAAATATTTTTACATTGGCGCCTGATGGTTCTCTTCACTCACTTGTGTGCAAAAAATTTGCCCCACCCCCATGTGAGGCATAATTTGCTGTGAATTCAGTATTGTAAATGAGAATAGAAATGGCTCTATTCAGAGTTCCTGGAATGAGGAAACCCATGTGTATTCCACCACCATTAGGGCTTCTGTTGTTTATGAATTTTGTGTTGTTTATCACACAAGTGTGATTTGTCTGCCCACTAGGTACAATGTACAATCCTCCTCCATAACCTTGTGCACTGTTGTCTTTGAAGTAGCACCATTCTATAGTGGCATATATTGCATTGAGAGAATTTGCAATGATCGATGCTCCACCGCCACGCCCTGGAAATAATCGATTTCGAATAGCGGCTTCATCATAGTCAATGATTCCTGTCATTACACTGTTATTAATGAATGCACTGTTGGAGATATGAACAATAGGGTTGAAATCATTTTCACTGTCGTAATTGTAACCGATCGATAGTCCTCCAGATTGCCCAAGGTATTTCTGACTTTTAATGATATTAGCAGGACCATTATTCTCAAACAGGCAGTCTTGAATCAATATATTAGCACAGTTGTAAATCTCCACTGCTCCTTGGATAAAACAGCTGGAAATGAGATAACACAGTTACTTAAAAACATGTGCATTGTTCAGAATGTTATGTGCCGCCTTTTAAATTTTTGTTAATAGATGAAATTGTAAACCCGCATGTATGGCAAAATGCAAAATGTTCAGCTATCCGGACCTATGGAACTGAGCAACTTAGTGAACAAGCCCTAGGCATAGAACAAGCCATGCTTGTCGAGCTATCATTACATACATAGCTGCTCTAGCAGTTAACAAAACATGTGAGTGGATAGCAGTGTATAAAGTTTGTTCACATATCAACCGATCCAAATGGGGCTTACAAGTACTATTATATGCCAGTATCATTAAATGTAACTCTTATGTAGGTCTCTTCAATGAGACACAAACAATGTTTGCTCTACACACAGGTGTATACAATTGTACCCCTACAGGTAAGATCATGGCAGGATGTTATATACAAAAGAAAATTAAGTTATGCGCCAATAATGTTTTCGAAGCCTGGTCATTATATCGGACAAGGTGTTTCACTAGTTTAAAAAACATGGGCTACCTCTCATACAAGAACATGCACTTCTTAAAGGTGTATGTATACGTTAATGTACTACTAAATGTGTATTATAAGTAATAGGACTGCTGTCTGCTGTATACACTGTATGCACAGCTATCAAGCTATCGCGTACCTAAATGAGCAGTTTGTAGTTGTAACATAAGTCACGTTTTCAAATCCAAGGATTCCAGGGCTATTTGAGAAATTAATGCCGTTCATTGTGAGGGAGCCGATATTTGCGAACAGTAGGACGTACAGTGGTTCGCTGGACTGATTGACAGGGATTTCAAAAGTCACTTGAATACGGCTGGAGTTTGCAGAAGCGGCGCTCAAAATAAGGTTTACACGGATGTGTAAGGCAGAAGTAATAACGTAGTCACCGGGCATAATATTTATCTCAATACAGTCTTCAATGGGTTGAAGCATTGTCCCTAGGGATGCCACATAATTTAGAACGGTGTTTAAATCCCTGCAAACGCTCTGGTTGGCAGCTACGGTCAAATCCGATGTACAGTCAACACCAATCGATGGATCGACAGTGACCATTACGGAGCAGCAATCCACCATTCCGCAGACAAAGATTAATGCCGCTACGACTTTGTAGTAAAGCATCTTCATCCTCCTAGCTGCCGTTCTTCCTTACTACCGGCATATACAATTCCTGCAAGCCCTGCAGCCAAAGCACGAAGGCGGGGTTGTCCCGCAGATAAAACAATATTCATGGTTGCCGGCCGGGGAGGGGTTGATCACCTACACAGTAAGTCAGGCATGATACCGTAAGTGCAGTTTTAAATCATCACTCGTCAAGGAAAAAATAGAAATATTTAGTGTGGCAATTAACATGTATGATGCCATTCGACGTCTTGAAGAGTACCTTTAAAAAATAAAGGAGCCTATCTTTACCATGCACCAGACTCAAGCAAATTGAAAATAAAGTTATACTCTTCTTATGGGAAGTGGTCAGCTGAGCTTAAAAGAGCAGAAGGCTCAAGATGTCAAGGAGTGTTGGCAATGTGAGGGCCCTGGTGGACGATGTCATTGATTCATGATGTTGGTGCAAACTGGTCAACCTCTGCCCCAGGAAAGGTGTAAAGTCCAATTACAATTTCAATGGTTGTGTTGTCAATGCAAAGGCCCTAGTTATCAAGTGTGCAGATTCCTTGGCACGGCTGCCTCCTTTAGCCTAGGCATCTGGTACCATAGCTTTGGACGTAGCACTTTAACCCGGGGGAGTTTGGTGGATAGAATACTTATTACCAATTGGGGAGAATAGCTGTGACCTTGTGAGAACAGAGAGAGAGAGCATCATCCCAATTAATTGGTAACACCGTGAATGCACTATGCTCATGTAAATGAGAGCCACAGGGTGGACCCATAAAAGTAACTGGGGCTAGGTTCAAAAGCTCAGACCACCACGACAAACTAGCTTGGACCTAATTTAGATCACTGTGAACATTCACAATGCCATCATAAGGAAACATGGGGATGCTCGTAGCATATAAAACTACTTAGGAGTGATTCCAAAGTATCAGAGACCATAAGAGAAGAGATGCCTCAAACTATCATCCCTGGTGTTCAGTAGGTTCGCCTTCTCCAGGGAGCAGCAGAAAGTGATTAACCGCAACAATTGGGCAAGTTGCCAACCTCACCCATAAGTCGGCAATAACAGGGTCGAATATCTAATGAGATCAGTTGTAACACAACAAGGTTTAGCACCAGACCTAACTCAACATCTCCTTATTGAATGGTTTGAAAATTACTTTCTGTGATGTCCTCTACACTTACTCAAAGTGTGATGTCACCCAGATAGCCTATACCAAGTTTTGAGTGGGTATTACTAACAAGATGAAGAGTGGAAATAATGCACCTTAACATTCTGCTTCACAGGGTAGAACACACCCTTGAAATTCAATATGTTTCCGTGTTTTATAAGACATGTACTATATATGCATTCAACCAACAACATATTAACACGAAGTGTCTAGAATACCTTGCTGAACAAACAACGTGATTTTTGACCTGCATCCATCATAGCAGTGCGCTGTCTGTCATTCTTAATTTTAATATCAATGCCCGACTGGGACAGAAGCACTCTCACACAGTTTGAGTGATCTTTTCTGGCAGCCAGATGTAGAGCTGTTCCATTCTGGTGGTTGAGTGGTAATTAAGTGGATTGATGAGTAAGAAGTTCACAATGGGCAACACAGAGTGTTTTAAGAACATATTTGAAAGGCTATATTAGTTAGTACCATTGTGTATGAAATGTATGTGTATTGGTTGTACTTTTGCCTACAAGTACTTTATTACAGGATAAGGTGAAAAACCTGCAAGTTGCTAAACAGTATTAATGGCTACCAAACAGTGAGATTTACAGCAGCATGAGAGGAAGGCAGCTATCCAGTCATATCAGTGCTTAATGTGATCAAACATACTCCACCTACCTTTTCAATATAGATATTATGCATATGTCAATGGTTTGCATCAGTATATATATTGTAATCCCTAATGCCATAGTTAACCATGCTTCTTCGTGAAAGGTAACCACACATGATAATCCTCACTACATGAAAAATTACCAATATGAATTCAAACAACACACATTGCCAGCAAGCTTCATATGCATTCTGAAAAGACCAATTACTTTTGTGATGAATCCATATCACATGCAAAAAAAGCTCACCAATATCTGATGATTCACCTTGGCTCCTCTGTTCAGCAACAACTGCACACACTCCACATGTCCTTGTACTGATGCATGAGTGAGTGAGGTTTGTCTATCCTGCAGGGAGGGGCTCCATCAATTTATTACTAGTACCACACAATACTACTTATAAGCCACCTCCACTTTTAAAAATGGTTCCTGTTTACATTAATCTATCTCCATACAATTGTCACAGCTTCTGTTGTCTTCCTTACCAGAACAATGATACTCCAATATGATTAATAAAAAGGCAACACAGTAACATTCGTGATTGTGGCGATGTGCACGCATAAACACAAGCTATTTATTTGCAGAGTGGATTAACACGGTACTTCATGGTACCAAGCACATGCATGATATTTAATCACACATGATGTGGATGGAATTCAGCAATAAATGGGACATTTAGTAGTGAGCATCTCGAGGAACATTTGCTTGGTTGATTATGATGAGTACCTGGAATTAACAGAGCATATGTACTGCAATCTTGGTCCATTGTGAATGATGTATCAGTTCTTTTGTTTGTGTGCATCATGAATTGAGTTTAGGACCTACTAAGATCAATACATCTAGTACTCACATCACGGCCACAATATGCAGCAAGAGAACTTAAGGCTGAACACTCACCAGGTGCTCATGGTTTATCTGGGCACCCCTATCCAACAGCAATTTAACACACTCCACATAGCCTCCTATTGATGCTAACAGCAGTGGTGTCCACCCTATCTGCAAATGTAAGCATACATGATTTGGAATGCTCTAAATTCAAGTTGCACACATGCAATGTCTACACATGCCATGTGGACACTGATCAACAGCAGAAATAATCAATATCAATATCCTATTGAAAATAGGCATACAGTCTAATTTCATCTGTTCATATATGCTTGAGCACTGGTGATAGAGTTTTAAAAAATTGTTTCAAAAGACAATCCATGTCATGCATGCTGACTTTTGATTACTTGGCATACCACCAAACATCTAAGCCTATAACAGAAAGAGTCAAGAAACCTTATATACATGCTCATACAAACCTTCACTCAAAACAGCTAAAATGTTACAAACATGAATTGAATCACTTGATATGCATGAATGAGTCGCAGTGAGAGGAATATTATTTGGAACTGAGAACTTACCATATCAGTTGCATCAACATTAGCACCCTGATCAAGAAGTTGAGCGATATCTCCTACCACGCCATCTGATGCAGCGTTAATAAGCATTTTTTCACGTTCCTGCAAAATAACCCAAAGAAGGAAAACAAAAACATGCATGCCATCTTGCAAAGAATCATGCTAAATCTTGCCATGCAACGTCATACGCATCACAACTGAAAGATTACGGCCGGATAGAGTACGGATTGGTTCGAAAAACATGCATGATCATGATTTTTTTTCCTCTGGAAAAGTGATGGAATGTTATAAGAGGTTCGTTGAAATTGGACGCCGGCGCCATTCAATCTGAAAGCCACCGCACCTTATTAGGCCAACATATTGCCATCGATCGGCGCTCCTTACCTTTAGCGACGCCATCTTCGAAGTCGATAAACACCGGACCATCATAATAGCATTCATGTTGTTTACGCTTACATGCAACTCATGATCTATATAGAACATCAGTAATTATAATTATTACATGCAAACAAACCTCTCATATATCCCAAGGAAAAAAATCTTGCAAGTTCTGGCATGATTCATGCATGTTTTTCAAACCAATCCGTACTCTCCCCATAATCTTTCATGTGCGATGCAAGACGTTGCGTGATCATGCATGAGTGTCCGAAAATCATGCGCGATCCTTGCAAGATTTAGCATGATTCTTTGCAAGATGCATGGCATGCATGATTTTTTTCCCTTGAGATAACAAGTGATAAAAACTGTCTCTATACATAAAAGTTGGTGGTACATTGTATATTACTATATCGGAAAGAAAGGCTATAGTGGTATAAGAAGCAAAACAAGGTGAACTGACTGGGAAGGGAAAATAAAATAGACCTACATTAGGCCACGACGAATCGATAAGGCGTCAGGTGTGCGGCGGCGGCAAAATAAAATAAAAAAGTGAATATAAATCTGCGGCGGGCTGATAACAAACTCAATTCCGAGATCCCCCTATGCAAAGAGGATGTATACCGCAAACTTTCAAGTTTATTGTTGAATAGTATTTTAAAGCGCCAGCAGCGTTTATACTGCTACGTCAACGATGTGAACAGGATGTAGGCCTATAAAAAGATCTGAGACAGAAATTTCTGTCTTCACGACAGTCATAATCGATCGTGACACTGCCATAAAGCGATCAAATTGGTTTCCGAACGTCTCCTCCGATTCGCATTTAACTATACGTCGAGGGAATAGAACTTCTCTTTTACTGGCACAAACTGCTACACAACTCAAGTATGCCATTCGTAACTTCCAGTCACGTGCTCAACGGCTTTGAATTGATTCTTTTAAGTTTTGGTCGGCGGAGTCCTTGAAACGAAAATCTAATTGGCACGTGCATGTCAATGTCATATTTTTAATTTAATTTAATAACTATAATTATGTGCTAATATATGTCAGTAGGAAAAGATGCGTTAGATGACAAGAGTCTCAGTGCAGTGGAGCACAAAGTAATCAGGAGTCTTTGCCAATGCTTGATGCAACAATGCTGCTGTAGACCATGTCCTGAGTTCATGGAGGCTGATCGTACATTACATTGTGATTGATATTGATTGAGATGCAAGTAGACTCGCACTTGGGCTAGTTCTCGAGTTCTTGCTGCATTTTTTGGCAAACCTAAAGGTCAGTACTACATTTACGTCAATATACAATGGCACTCATATATGTTTAGCTATAGGCTGGTCCATGACTTCACCTGTTGTTGTATGCTGTCATGCTAGTTTATCAACCTGTCTACCTTGCTGAGATGGGTGAGCACAGCAAAAAAAAAGACGCAAATCATATTTTGATTTCATATCTATACCAAAACTGTTATCATTTACAATATATGATTTGCGTCTTTTTTGCTGTGGACTCGAGGTGAAACAGCTCAAGTTGGTGCCTGTGATCAGTGAAATCTGAGATGTTCTATTGTCCATCTTCAGTGTATACAGAGAGGCATTAATTGTAAACGAGGAATCCATGAAGGCAGCTAGCTGAAGAACAAAAGAAGGCAATGCAACATGTGGCGAAGGTTAATTAATATTTATGAACGTAAACTTAAATATACAAAATGATACTATTTTCCCCGAATTAGTCACCGGACACCATGAATGCCTATCGCACCACATTTCCTTGTCTGTCTGGAAGGTTGGCACTACACTCCGATGCCTCTATGTATGCAAGCTGCATTAATTGTCCATTGCAATCGCTACAATTAGTAGACCAGAGCATAAAGAGAGAGGCAGAGTGCTGCTGCACAAATGTTATTGCCCGATCGTGGCCCGCATCCTGTGTACTACACATTCATTCCCTATCATGTCTGTGTATAAATATTAGAACACCGAGGTAGCCCATGACTAACAAAAGTAAGTAGGAATAGTCAATTTGCACTGTCATGCATGGCATGGTATATGGCATATCTCAACCGATGTAATGTGCATTAAATGTAATATTGTGCAGGGGCAAAGAATATACTTATAGCTAGGGAAATGAGGAAGTACTGTGCTGGTGCTGCCCGGCGTGTTAGGGACAAGACATTGTTCAGTGAACTGATTCTCATTATTTCTATGCCGTATCATATGAAATCATTTTTGTACGCGCGACCCGCGTATAACTCGAATACGGAGAAACAGATAGTTTAGCGCTTTGTTGCTATCGAACCAGAAGGGACGGCCATTTTATTGAAATCTTCAGACCGTTGCAAAAAAAAAAAAAAAAAAAAAAGTTGGTGCTGTTCTCGTTCCCAGACCAATTATTTTCTTCCGTTGTCGTCCATCATCGTATTCTTCTTCTCGTGAGATAGGAACGGGTTTAAAGATCGCCGATTATTACCAATGGCTTTAGAATGTCATGGAAGAACATCTCCAGGTGTCACACATATAACCACAGCAATGATTTTAAGACCAGGTGAGATAAAAGTATATCTCCTCACTACAGTACAATATAATAGTCACAAGAGATGCAATAAAACCTATGCTACTTTGTGATACCTACAAGTGATATCTGTGAAATAATGCATCTACTTAATATATTAATTTATTTATTTGACCATAATGTTCAGAAAGTAGGTAGATAAGGATGAAGAAGTGCCACATGGCTAGATATTGTACATTACGCTTGCAAGATTTACCTACATGATATGCATGAATGAAATTTCAGCAGGAATGTCATGTATTTTTGGAGTTTGAATTGTTCTTTATTCAGTACATTAGTCTAACCAAGATATATAGTTCTGAAACATACTGATTACAAATTAGTGGTCTATTTAATTACAACCCATTTGCTATATAAAAATCAGTCTGTTAATAATTTGACATGCTGGTTTGGATCTATGTAGTAAAAAGATTTTGGCTAGGAATCTTTAATTTAGGCCATTGCTGTTGTGTCAGCTTACATGTATTGTCCAAGTGTTATATATTCATAGGTAGGGAATATGTTCCATCAAGTGTAATCATTACTGATGCCTGCTGGCACATGATGGCAGTGCTTATATGTCCTTTTTAAACTCAGGAACAAGCTATTCACAGGCTGGGCCCTTTGAGCATTGCTACCTTACTGCTATTATATATGTAGCAGTATGTTACGATCAATGGTTCCATATGATCTGCTATGATTGCAACTGAAAATTTGCATACCGTCCGGTTGGCGGAAGGATTTTAGTGGGGGCACAATGCACGTTATAACATTAAAAATTTGCAAAGGAAATAAAATCGAGCTCATGCTGTTCTAAGTGGACTTATTTATACACACATCACACATTTTTCCTTTTGATATAAATACAAATAATTGCAGTCGTCAATTGATCTCTTTTATGCAATGTTGTATGCAAAGAAACAATCTAATAAACATTGGTTGGTTACTTTTCAAGCAATGGTTCCCTCAGATCACTCATATCATGTAAAGATACACTTTGTGAACTATTTAGTAGGCTGTAGCTTAGATTTGTAAAATCTCTTGTAGATAATTTGTCATTTGTAGATGCTGTCAGTTGGGAGCTTGCGTTATCTGACATTTTTGACACATCAGTATTTTCTCCATTATCCTTTGCATGTACTTTCAATGAGAGTGAAGATGTTTTTGCTGCAAACTTCATATCTCTGTAGCGATAATTGCTTCTGAAATGTAGAACAGTTACATTATTGTATGGATGTATAATTAATAGTGCAAATAGATAATCAAATTTACCGAATGTAAATGTAATGTCCAATTTTCCATACTGCATAAGCAAAAGGATATGAATATGGTAGTATCAAGAGAAATGTCTTGAATTCATTCCTTAGTGGACTAGTGAATGGATCCAAATAAGCAAAGGTTACCATTAACAAGTTGAGCAAAATGAGGGCCTCTATCAGATTGATTTGCCATTTCTTGTAGGGTTTTGTAAAGAGATGGAGGATGAGAACAGCAAGAGCTAGCAAGCTCATTAGTGACTGAAGGAACCATACAAAATTAGCAAATCAAGTCAAGATTTGAATGCAAATATTTGTCAATTGTGCCAAATACTTACTAATACAAGTGTTGGACTTTCAAAGACAATCAAGTATGCGACCAAGATGAATGGAAGCCTCCTTCCTATGTCCCAGCCACCCCACCAATGACATCTTGTACAGAGCCCTTCGGTTATGACATCCACATATTGATGGAATTGCTGCATTAATGAAACAATGAAGAACGTACATGGCATATTGTCAGACAATCACAAAGGGTAAATTGAAGGATTTGGAGCTGACCTTTGGCCTTTTGGTAATTATAAAGCAGACAATGAAAGGCACTGGGATAACAAAAAGAACAAGCAAGAGTCCGATCACGAAGAAGATGACAAATGGTACTTCATCGCAGTGTTGTGTGCCATCATACTGGAACACCTACAGGCAGCAACAATTAAAAATGTATTTGAACAGCTGCAGAAACATTGCTCACAAATCCATCCTTAGTGGTCTGGCAGCTAATTAGAAGGAAGCTAGCATCGGCTATGTACTTGTATACAAACAGGGATAGGAATGTGATTCCTTTCAATGCTGATCGATTGCTCAAAAACTTGATAAACCTTGCTCTGTGATTGGGAACACATTTTGCAAGAGAAAATGTATTGTTAAGCAAAGTGGAAATATAATGCATCACAGTAAATGAATGAATTTGAATTTAAAACACTAATCAGTGTGCATTTGCTGACTCTCATTATGCCATATACAATAACACCAATATTGCTGTAAACATATTCTAAGTGAAACGCTTATAGTGTTGTGGTTGGGTGCTCGATGATGTGGACGATTTTTCATGCACTTAGCAACAGTCATTATTGTTCATTTCTGATTGGGTATTAGCTCTATACCAATACAATCATGTGTACATGAATTATAACTGATAATTTGTATATGTGTGATTACAAATGCATCAATGTAATAACACTTACCCAATAACGTATCCAATAATGCATATAATTACCAATACTGGTGAAATATATCCAAATAATGCAACGTGATAAGCTGTAATTGAAGGGGATAAGCACAATGGTATGGGAAGGCTGAAACCCAGCAAGTTAACAAATACTCCTATGTCCTAAAGAAGAAAGAGTGCATTCATTACCACTTCTGCCATATGCGCATGAGAACTTACTTCAATTGTATTGTAGGTTGTTTGGGCAATAGAATATGGTCGGTAAACGAGGCCAATCACCTGGGCATAGAAGATGAACCCTTTCATTTCATTAGGAAGCTCAATATTGAAGAGAAGGATGAATAATGAGATGGAGACCACAACAATACCTAAAGAACCGACATGGAAGAGGAATGGATATTTCTCCCCATCAAATTTAGCTACACTGGTAGTTTTCCATACATCAGAAGCAAATCTTTACACAAAGGAGGATTTAGCCATGTGCAAGACCTAATTTTTTACGGTATCCAACTGTATCCAGAAGAAGATCAGTAAATTAAATCTGCCTCGTGTCTGTATCACCTCTTTTGGTAGTTTATCTGCTTCAGATGTGTGTAAAACTGGTAATTTACAGGGTACTTAAAATGGCTATGGCCTCTGAGAAAATTCATAAAGGAATTGTGCAAATATGATCTTGAAATGTAGAGATACATCATTAGCTTACATACAATCACCAGAAGAGCATCCCCTGCTGCACAGAATGCAACCTCTTGGCAATGCTGAAGGTCCATGGTAATGGCATATCCTGGTGCACATGTTTTGCACAAACTTCCATTTCGGTTATTTTGACATCGACTCTCAGGATTATCAAAATCAAATTTGCATCCTTTAAGCCTGCCCAAGCGGTCACAGTTGAGATATCCTTGAAAAACCCTTACTGTAGTTAGTGAATTATCATCAGTAACATCCCCTAGAAGTCCTTCCTTTTAATTTTCATGGACAAAAAGCACAATGTTATGACATGTGCATGTGAACAGATGATTTAGGACAAGAATAGCACTTACCCTAAGATATACGTAGCGATTCTCACTATCACAGTGAACAACATTTGGGTTTGCAGTATCACAAGCACATAACTCATTTTTCACAGTATATCCAGGGTGGCAACCATTGACAGCAAAGGTGATGTTTGAAGTAAGTCCCTATTTTTGAATGTGCATATTGCATATGGTTATAACAAAGTAGTTTCCAAATGCGCTAACACAAATACATCAAAAAAGTTCTTATTTCATTGATATAATTGTAGATGTATTGTAAATAGCAGTGCATTTCTTTTGTGCTAAACTGATCAATGTCAGCTGCACTGCACAATATGGTATGTATTGTTTACATCATTATAACATACATTGGTGTACTTACAATTGTCCTCAACAGAGTGAAGTTAAGTGTGAATTTGCCTTGATACCCATTTGCCAATTTTAATTCACTGAAAGGTGGTACTTTGAAAATATAGGTACCACCACTTGCTGAAAAGGCATCTAGATCCTGAAGTCACATTGTGAGCACATTAATCATGTTGCATGTAAATAGATGCATGCACTATTGTGTACACCTATGTGTTATATCATGTGTAGGCTCTGAAATGAATGAAGTAATAATAGTGTGCACAATATTTAATTCTATTTGTGGCTTACTGCAATTTGCTGGCCAGGGGCATCCACTGACCACACTCCCTCTTGATAGTTTCCAAACTGATCAATTGCATGTAGGTCAATTGTAACAGTTTCTCCTGGTTGAACCCTTATATCTCTGTTCTGAAGTGTGAATTGGTAGGACAATCATTGAATTCAACACTCAAAGCAAAATACTCACATCATTGTTGACCAAAGCTGTTATTATTAGTGGGTCCGTTCCTATATCGACATCTTTGAATGCATCATCCTGTACTTTAACCTCAACATCATTTGCTCTTTGAGAATCATATGTGACATAACACAGGTAATAGTGATAACAATTGAAGGTTACAATGTTCTTACTCAAAATGGAATGGGTTAAAGTTTTTAAGTTGCAATGGCAACTTGAATATGGTGGCATTATTTAAAGAGGTGCTGCTTGTAGAGTAGTTGGACAACCATGTGCAGAAGCGCATGTCAGAAGCAAATATGGCGCCTCCATTGAGCAGGGCGGTGTTTCTGATGAAGCTGATGCTTACATTCTTTGATAGTGAAAGAGGGAATATGTTACTCCTCTCTAAACTAATATTTCCATACCTTCCAATCCTGTGGGGCATAATCCTGCAATGAATTATTGCAGAGACATTGGTACTGTATGAAGCAAGCCCTGTTAGTAATAGCAATGAGGGAGTTGATTCGTGGAGACTCGACGTAAATGGCACCTCCTGATTCCGTTGCATAATTTCCCTCAAAGTGAATCACAATATTTGGTGTGACCTCGATCTTCAAAGGTGCACAATCACAATGAATCGCACAGCATATTATGGACTTCACTCACCAAGCATTGGTCATACAGAGAAATGCCCCCTCCAAATTTAGCTATGTTGTTTGAGAATTGAAGTTCACCTTCTGTTCTCATTCGTGTGCTAATGAGGGTGATGCCTCCTCCAACATTTCGAGTGAAGATATTTTTACCCCGAAAATAAATCGGGAATCGAAATGAAGTCAATGAGCTAGTGTCTTTTAAATCCTCGATTGAAAGGTTGCTGTCAAATATGCTGAATGCAATCATTGGATTGGGAGAGGTGAGACAGAAGGAATCAGTTCAATGAGGCATTTTCTATACAGGCATGAATTTAACCACTAGAATTCACTTGCCACATGCATTAACATTTATACAAGTGTGCAATACTGAATAACACATAGCTGCGATGTCCATTCAACCGTGCATGCCCATGTACATTCATACAAGTAAATAAAAACATTCTCTATGAGAAAGTTGGTGGCATATAGGATTTGAAGGCAATGGTGGTGTAAAAAGGAAGGAAACAAGGGTCTAGTAATAAGGAAAAATGGAATAGTCCTATATTTAGCACACGAACAACATACTATATCCTACATATAGAAATGTGCTAAATATAGGACTATTCCATTTTTCCTTATTACTAGACCCTTGTTTCCTTCCTTTTTACACCACCATTGCCTTCAAATCCTATATGCCACCAACTTTCTCATAGAGAATGTTTTTATTTACTTGTTTCATTGATTTTTATTCATACCCGATTATGAGCCGTATAGCATGTTAAGTAATCCATCTTGATATGAGAGGGAGGTTGTAAAGGTACGACATACCATTGAGTGACCTTAACTTTTTTCGCCGAGCGAGATGCACGTTCAGGACTATGGCAATATCGCTGTCTTTTTTCAGGATCTGCTCGATACCTTGCACGTCGAGAGGTCCGTTCCTTTTCAGGATCTGAGGGGGCTTTTAAGGGGCGGCCGAAATAGAAGAGAGGTTATTAATTGTCGCCCCAGCGCGATCGAACCCACAAACGCATTTTGTATCGGGCCAGAAGCAGACAGCACCCTCTCCCCCACTAATCGCATCTCGATACCTTGCGCGTCGAGAGATCCGTTTCTTTTCAGGCTCTGCTCGATAGTTTTCACGTTTGAGAGGCCCGCTTCTTTTCAGGCTCTGCTTTGTAGTTCCGCTCGGGCTGAATCTAATACGTCGTCTCTAGTTTTGAGGTACTATGCTCGTCGTTTGGCTTTCTCCTTATCCTGACGTGCATGAAGGCATTTTGAGAAAAAAAAACTTCACTAAGTTACAAAGAGCGTCAAACCTAAACGATAGAATGATTATAGTACGCACGTGCACGTTATTAAAAATACATAACCGCCAAAGTTAATTACCACTACGTGTAGTGCCCAGACCGTACACATTTGATGTATACTGCTAGTACTTCGTATAAAGAGCGACGTAGGACCTATCCGAGTCGTGTCAGTGCAGTAAGCTATACGTGATTTGCTAACACAACCACCGATAAATGTCATGTAGCCTCGAGACGTTTTGACCACAGAAGCGAAAATGCCAGTAAATTCTGAAGCCATTGGTGTGATTTTCATTTCTTAAAAGTGTTCCTATCCCGAGTTATGCGTGGTCAAGAACAAGAACAAGAAGAAGAAGAAGAAGAACGAGAAATACGTGGGACTGGGTACGAGTTTCAAAAATTGTTTTGTTCTCTACAACCACGCGGTTTTGTGACATCAAACAAACACGAAACTGCTTGTTGTTGCCTTCTTGTACGACGACGATAACAAGGTAAGCCATCCGCTCGTCGGGAGTCTTGTTAGAAGCGGGTCGCGTTTTTTTAATGACATTCATAATCGGGGTCAAATCCTATATGAGAGTTACTAACGTAACTCTCGATAACTGCAAGCTTGACTGACTTTATTGTACATGCAAGGATGCATGACTAGTGCTGATCATGGAACTGAATCACATCTACATGTAGATAGCATCTCGGTTGGCATTACAAAACTTGGCTGATAATTATAAATTTACGTAAGCACTCACCAATCTATGAAGCTCAGAGGAAACCCAATTTGATCAACACGAATTACTGAAAAGAGACCAACGGCAGTTCCTTCGTTAATAGCGGAATTACAGACGAATCTGCATTTGTAGAAGGTTACATTATCTGGAAACTGAGCGCTATTGTAGTTACTATCGTATTGGGCAATACCGAATGCGCCACCTGCGAATTAATGGACATCAGTGTATTAGGATAAGAACAGCAAAATAGTAATAATAATAATCCACAATTGTACAACCTGTTACTTCTGACTCACCACTATTGCCAGAATTGTTAATGAATAAGCAATCGTTAACCATTATAAAATTGTTGTAGGAAATGAAGTACGAAGCCAAATTGACAGCGCCACCAGAAGCGGCCATTACAGTGTTATTGGTAAATGAGTTGTTAGAAATGATAATCCTGTTAGCGGAAGCATTCTCAGACAGGGAGATGTATATGGCACCTCCATCTAACTCTGCGCTGTTGAGAGTAAACACACAATTCTCTATCACAACTGCAGAGTTCTGGGTACCCGCAAGTCGTATTAAAAGTGCTCCGCCGTGTCCGTTTTGCTTGAAGAGGACTGGTCTCGTGGTGTTGGGCAAGTTATAACCTGCTTGGTTGTTTATGAAGGTGCAATTGGAGATTAGAACGTTAGTGGAAACTGTTGAGGAGTATAAGGTGAGCCCGCCTCCTGTGGTGACTGTATTAATACTAGTAGTCAGTCCTTCGAGCGAAACCACGTTGTAGTCATAGCTAGCGGGGTACATGTTACGATTGTTAATGAACTGCGTATCCACTAAGGTGATGCTTGTTGTGAAGCGGACCTGCAGCGGAGGTCCGATGTTGTTCCTGCATGTAGAGAAGGACATAATCATTACCAAAGGCCAATCATAACTTTGATCGGCAGCATCTCGAACCTAAACACGCATTTGTCGAAGAGGATGTCGCTGGAACTGTTGATGAATACGTTGGAAGATGAGACTCCGCAATGCTCGAAGTTCAATCCTCGAAACGTCACCCCGGCCGCAGCATATAAGTACAAGTTTTCATACCTTCGGTTAACCGTTGTGTCGTTGTAGGGAAACGTTGCACACTGGATCGACGCTTGCCCGTTGTGGTCTGCAACTAGAGCCACGTTTCCGCTGTACGTGATGCAGATTTCCTTGGCGATGCTATGGATGCCATCCGCGAGGTGAACAGTAACGTCTTGCAGCGGGGTGGCTTCAGTGCAACTCGCGTAATTGGCGTTGCCGTGCAAAGCGTACTGAATAGTCTTGCAGCTGATGTTGGAATATGGCATGATGTAGTTCGGATACGGCGTACAAAGGCTGTCGTTGCCTTTAATTGAATCGACATAGAGATGGATATCCGCCCTAACCCGAGACGATGATACAAGTACTAACCCGATTAGTACCGCGGTAACAGCTTCTATAGCAGTAGCCATGATGGAGTCATATAAGGCACAAATTAATACTAACTTAAATGAACAAATGTATTCACTGTGGAACAATGCAAGCTCGCAGTGTGATTCACAATATGACGCAAGAGCCAGCGATGAATGAAAAAAAAAAAACTCTGCTCTGGACTCGGCCATCAATTTTTTATAATGTACCAGTATCGGGCGTGGTGTGGGTGTGGTTTATCGCTGCAGGATTGAAATTTTTTTCCATTCCTGCGACAACCATCGCGTCGCATCGCCGGCTCTTGCATCATATTGTGAACCAGGCTTTATAAGTCTTGTATCCAGACACGATATAACGTGGTTCTCTGCGCCGGAATTAATGTCGGCGCGTCCAATCAAAATCGAGAGCTCGGTGGCATGATTGATGTCACGCTAATTACATTACACCAATTATCTTCCATACAGAATTTTACTATTACTATAAGATTATGGGACAAGGTGTTTCATAAACTTGCAAGACCTTTATATTATCACATACAGAACAGAGCTAGCGAGGCACGGAGCGGTAAAACATGAAGGCAATCACATTATAGAGTTGTACTTTATTATTACGAAATAGAACTTTTGTGTTAAAGAACATATGCATCCTTCTATTTTTCATTTCCCTTCAATTTCTTTTCCAATATATTATGGATGTCAGTCAATTGTTTGAGCAACTGCATAAATCAGCGGCCCAAACTATGAGTAAATATAAGTGGAAGGTAGATCCTACTGAGGCCTGAGGTAAAGGGACGATGACGGTGAATGCCAACATATTCATCATACAGGCATCAAGGATGTGTACATTTATATCTGGAGAAGGCCTTTAAAGATCAAATGGTATTTACAGCGCGTTCTAAATCCAATCAATGTTCTTCATAGCACAATTTACAATGTACATTCTTGCCAATCCCTTCTTACAAATGAATGTTGTATTCACACAGCCAGCCAGTTTAAACCATTAATACACACTATGTGTTGCCATTGTACTCTACTGTATATCACTGCTGATATTGACCAAGTGTGCATTTTGAGGGGTCTCATACAAAAATAGTATGCACATATATGGCACAAGGAATATTGTGCTGCATTTTAATATGACCCTTTAATGGATTGAGAATAAATTTTCCTTACAAGGTGAGTGTAGTTCTAAAATGCATTGGGAATGTATCAAAGCTGGTTAATAATGATGACTTGTAGGATGCATAATGCAGAACTGAAAAATAACCATGCTATCATTGCACAGTCATGTCAGTCAAATAATATGAAGTACTATATAAGTTCATGTTTGCTATTGTTCTGTAATGGCAGCTCCTTTGTAGAGCTGCGAAATTTCTTGAAATGAAAAGTCCTTTATTCATGTGGGTAGTATTCTGCCTATATTACATCATATTATCCATGGCTTGCAACAATGATATGTTACTTACTTCAGGTTATGACACGCCCATGTAACTCCTCTCACACATGTGACAGCCAGTGGAATGTAGTAAAAAGGTGTCAGTACTGCTATAATGGTTTTTTTTTGGATATTGTTGAGATCTGTACAGTTAGCCGATGCAGTGTCATTTGGTTGTTCAGATAGAACAGTACTACAGATCTGATTAGAGTTTTTCAATGCCAGGAAAATAAGGATATCAGTAGCCAGAATAAGCCAGTACAACTTCCAACACATTGGAGATCATACGTTTCTATGGTTGAATGTAACCATGTTTGAAAAGTATTATTATAAGGATGAATACTGCAGAAAAGTAAATGTAACAGCATTGAACTTTGACAAACCACACATATTGAGGCATACCTCATTATTGCATGGCAGTGCTACTATAAAGAGGATGGTAACCATTCTCCTTAGCAGATCTCTGAGCAAAACCACTAAATATCATCTTTACCTCCATAAACCTTTGCTATGCTATCCTTGAAGTAACATTGTTCTATAATCACATTTAAAGCATTAAGAGCATTTACAATCATATATGCTCCACCACCACGTCCTGGAAATATTCGGTCTTGAATCACAATTTCATCAAGTTCAACATATTCTATTATTGCACTGTTGTTGATAAATACACTACTTGAAAGGCGCACAAATGCTTCATGCTTCATTTCATTTTCATAGTTGTATCCTATTGATAATCCTCCAGAATGCCATATGTGTTTCTGACTGTTCCATTAATATATGACAGAGCAGTGCCGGTAGAGATTATAATAAAAAGGAGGAAGGCAGGAGCGTAGGGGTGGGCCAATTACACGGATTAATGTAGGCATGTTTGCAAAAATTACCCCCTTGCACAGTACCTTTCTTAGTGACCCCAAAGAGCTGGTTGCATGGAGGAGTGTCCATTTAAAATTCACCCCCCCCCCCCCCCCCACCTCCCCCTCAAACACACATACTTTTTGGACACGTTCCTTGTTCTATTGCATCATGCAAATGAAAGTGCACGCATCAATTAATTTATCAGTGGTGCTATATGGACCAGGCAAGTAATTTAGTAATTACTGATTTCATGCACAAAATGCATAAGCTCGCTCTTTCTGGCCACAATAAATATCGATCGTGATCGATTACTTGAGAGCGGTAGTTGTACAATTAATTGACTAACCATGTAATGCATATGCATGGCGTACCTGAGTGAACCTGCAATCTATAACGGTAACATATGCTACGTTTTCAAAACCAAGTATTCCAGTACTCTTCATGAAATAAATGCCGTTAAAATAGTAACGTATTCGACATCATGAATCAGTAAGACATACAATGACTCGATGGATCGACTGATTTGAAATGACACTTGAACGCTTGAGTTAGTAATAGCGGAACTCAGAGCAAGGTTTCTAGTAATGCGCAATGTAGAAGAAATGATGGAGTCACCGGGCATGATATTGATCTGGATGCAATCATCACTAGATTGAAGCATTGTCCCTGCGATGCAGCTGCATTTAGTAGTAACGCGGTATTCAAAACTCTGCAAATAGTCTGGTTGCTGGCCGATTGCTACTGATGTACGATCAACACTAATCGATGAATCAACAGTGATCGTTACATAGCAGCTGTCTACTAGCACCCATGCAAACATCAGTGCAAATATTAATACTTTAGGCCGCAGCCATGCACTATTTAATGTACACTATGGATGCCGTCGAATGAGGATTGATTTGCTGTTCTTGTTGCACGTGACATTACATAATTGCTAGGTTTATGTTGAACGCATCTGTCTAGCATGCATAGCTTTTGAAGGGTCAGCAAATGAATATACGCGCGTGCGTGCGACATGTTTACATTTAATAATAGTAATTATTCATGCGTAGAGGTTCATCAATGACATCCATTGGGCCGAATGGGCAAAATCACGCTCCGGGTGGGATTTGAACGCGGGTTTGGATAGAGAGCCGAACGATTGACCCTAGAGATAATATATAAAGGGATTGGAAACGAGTCACATACGCCATAGACTAAGGGCAAGCGCAATTTTTACACGCGCGAAGCTCACAAGCGTAAAAAGGGGGTGGATTTTGTAGTATGAATACAAGTCTTGAATACTACAAGGTAACCAACTGCCCCTTTTCGATTTTATTACGGCAGAGATAATCTATATATTATCTCTGATTACGGGCAGATCATCAACATACTTTTTTATAAATGACATCACGGATCGAGAACAAAAAAAAAAATTCGACTATATAGTACACTGTAACTTGTGGGGGAAAATCCGCTGATCTAGACTCTATGGGAGGTGAACACCGCCATAATTATGCTCGTTTCGTTTTATAACAAATGGTCTTTTTTTTTTTCGCAAACGACGCTTAGGAGGAAAAAATTGTTCGTAATATATATATATATATAATTATATTTGTATTATATATATATATATAATTATATATATATATATATATTATGATTTACGGAGGTATACGGGAAGTGCTTTATAAATATAACTATGCTTAGCGGACAGGTAACTACAAAGTGTCTGTCAGTGTGCAGTACTTTGTAGCAATTTAGGAACTGCTGTAAAAGGTGCACACATTGCGTTCGCTTTGAGCTTCATATCAGAACACTTAAATCAGTTCACGATCGACGTATAGCGGTAGCAGTCGGAATTAAGCTGCTTGAATTGTTTTTTTTATTACACACCCATCGCCAACAATATGATGCGTACGAGGCCCTGGCTCTTTATATTTAAGAGCTGGTGGTCACTAAGCCTTTTAGAGCTTCATTACCAGGTGCAATTACCGGCGGTGTCAAAAACATTACTTCACTTTTTCCACACAAATAAAGTCACAAGGGCAGGAGAGCTCCCTTCCCAGGATGGCCCTGGCAATGGATCTGACCATTGGTGAGTAACTTGCAGGTCTCTGCTGTCATACATGTTGCACCATGCAGACATTCAACGTGCATGAAATCCTCAATATGGCTGGGCAGAGTGGTGATTTTACTGTGACATCAAAATGTTGCGGGCTTGCCCCAGCAACGAGCACATCTGCAGGTCTGGTGTGCTGTGACCATGGCCCTTCTCCATGCTCAAACTCAGATGAGCTCGACAAAAGATGTCCACAATGCCATCCCGCATGTGATTTTACCGTACCACCCATGCCCAGGTTACAGAGTGGTGACCCAGGGGATCAAGAGCAATATGCTGGCAATAAGGGCACACAGTCCCACCACCAACTCACTGAAGTAGAGTGGGAGAAGCTAGGGCAGATTCGCCATGATTGCGTGATGTGAGGGGCACCTTGGAGTTATAGGCAATGACTGCCTGCTGACTATTATGTACAGTTAAATTAATATAGTGAATTGTGCCCATTCGCATGACAGCAACTTGCAAGGATCTTGCAAGGATAGTTGTTGTGTTTGCTCTCACAAGTATAATGCTGTGCCTGTCGTATATATGTACATGTAGATCTCCCAACGCTATCTTCTGCAGTTGATAAGGTACGTCTTGTCAGTTCCTTCCCTTAATATGGCATCCTCGCTTTCTGTTGTGCCGTCTGAGTGCTTGGGGCTTCACAAGGATCCCACTGTTGATATCAAATGATGGCTTGGTCTTGATCCTTCTGAGGGCCGAGGGCTTGGTAGTGCTGCACTTCTGGCGAATTAAAGTAGTATAAAATTCAATGTATCTTCACGTAGTAGGGTAAAGCAGCATGGTGTATATTGAAACAGCCTGAAATTTACCAGCGAGGATCACCAGTATTCATACAAGGTAAGTCACCTAAACATTTTAAAAATCATACCTGAACAACAGACAGGACGAAGAAAATGTCTTCACGCATTTGTTCATTATTTCTTGGAGAGGCGGCGCGGGTCTGATTTAGACAATTAAGCAAAAGATGCTGTAAACTGCAACCCCGGTACTGAAATATAGATCTATATATATATGACCATCAGCTCTTAAATATAAAAGCCTCGTGCTCTTCTGATCATATTTTTTCCGACGCATTTGTAATGAACAAATGTAGTGCTATGGCTTATGAGACAAAGTACCTGTTCCAGATCTTGCATGATGAGTGTCAGTAACCCAGGGCCCGCGAAGCCGGGGGGGGGGCAGCTGCCCCCCCCCCCCCCCCCCCCCCCCCCACTTATTTGGCCGATAATTTTTAAATATAATATTAATTTATCGATGCAGTATACTTAATATGTATATAATACGTACATACAAGCATGCAGGTGTGCCAAGCGACCATCCTTTTGTTGCATCTACCTCAAGTTATGGTGATTTGATTGTTTGCTTGACGAAGGGCTAGGGACTCCTAAATATGTTTGCTTGTGTTAGATATCCTGCCAACCGATTGCATGGATTCGAACTCTAATTGCCGGGTCGGTCAGCTACATATGCAATGGGCGAATCTCCTTAAAAACTTAAAGCACTGATGAGTGTATATAGCATAGCTACCACAGCAAAAACTTAGAACGCGTCAAATCATTTATTGATTTCACAACGGATTTTAAATCAATTGTTAAATCAACACATGATTTAACAGTAAAATCAAGTGCGCTTGATTTGCGCTTGATTTTACTGTCAAATCAATTGTGAATCAATAATTGATTTGACGCGTTTTTTTCGCTGTGTACGCTCTTCCAAGTAATCCAACCATGCTTAAACATATACGCAGAATCCCCGGCTTTTGATAAAATTCGAGTAATGAAGCACGTGGTACTGCAGATATGCCAAATGCAAACGAAGATGATGACCGTGTATTGGATGGCAATACTTTACCAGACGACATACCCACCCTAGGACAGCCATACTTGCAATGTGAAAAGTACCTTGTTACGGAATTGTTACAGACTTTACTATATTTAAACTGATCGTGGTCAATCCAGCTAGTAGCTACTAAGGCAGTTTGTGAAAGATCTTTTTCGACCGCTCGTAGCTTGAAAACTTGGCTTCGTTCAAGCATGAATCAAGTTACTGCTCAGTTTATTTAAATATTCTATATCATTTTGCGCGACTTTCCAATCACCCTGTATAAATCGATATGCATGAGGTATTATTGTGCATTTTTGCTTATACTGTGTATTTATACGCGCGTGATAACTATGAAGAAAACCATCTGTGTTACAACTTAATTGCTAACATGGAGGAGTACTGAAATCTCCCTCAACCCCCCCCCCCCCCCCCCCCCCCCCTCATTTTATAATACCCTCCGCGGGCCCTGTAACCTATGACCACTGGGCCGATTGCATGCATACACTAATGGCTGATTTATGTGCACAAGCGAAGTTGGCTACACATTAAACTTATGCTGGAGTGAGATGTGCAGGAGGTGCATGAGGCTATGTGTGTGATGATTTAATAGCTAGTTTTTTCAGAAAGTTGAGTGTAGTCTGTACTTACAGTGTACATGTATATATACGTGACGTGTATCACAGATTGATTGTAGCTGGGTACAACTTTGTGCGTGCATGCGTGGGACACACACACACACACACACACACACACACACACACACACACACACCTACACACATGTGACACAACGTACTCACACAGATATAATTATGCTTAAGTCATACATGCAGTCTGTGCTTTCTCTTGGCTATACCATCTGGTTGTCCTTCTGGTTTATGTAGCCCTGTGCAGAGATGGAGACGGGAGATTAGTTCCAGCTGGGCTTCTACCTCCTCAATAGTGGTACTTGTAGTTGTGTACCAAGGTAAACATGTGTGCAAGCACTTTGAAGCATACAGATCCAATTGCTCTTCCAAGGTCCCAACATGAGGAAAGGTATAGTCTACCTCAACAATGCCTGGGGAACAGTCTGTGAACAGCAGCTGCGGGTGGTGTGCCAACAAACTTTCTCTGGCTCTAGTGAGACGTTACTCACGTTCATAAGCACCTAACGGACCAGATCGATTCATGCAGGATGGTATGTTCAAATTGGAAATAAATTTTCAAAATGTTGCAGCCAGCGTGAATCTTTGGAAACTGTGCATGAACTGAAGCTTGTTAATAACTGGTGTATGTTCTACTCATGCTACTTGAATTCCAATGTTATCTTCTATATGTTATACAAACATGATACCTTGCACCAGTGCATGGAGGAAGGGGTGCGCTCAGCCACCATATATCCCCAGGCTGGGCAGGAGGGGTACACCCTCCCGCACCCATCCCCTTGTGATCACTCCCGCCCCCAAGCGGCTGCACTGTTAATTTAGCTGATTGGTGATTAAATCTTAGGTCTCGATCACGTGATTTTGTTATTGATGGCTGCCGAGTGGATCACCGCTTTGTTGCATCGTGTAATTTCCACTCTTTCAAGTCTTCCAGACGGAAGAATTCTAATCTCTGATCAGTTGCACTACTGCGCCATGGTGGTAGAAATAGTGTATCGAGAACTACTAATAATAGAATCCACTGTTGGTGTGAACGCGCGAACCGAATGTACCAGCACTGAGTACCTCCGTGTAGCTTTAAGAAATATACGTCATCTTCTTCAAGACAGGGAACTGGAGAGCTTACGATATAGACCACCACTGGAGGAATCTAATGCTGTTGGACGCCCTAGATTCTTAATTCCTAGAGAACAGTTGGAGTATTTAGTTGAGAATCACTTTAGTGTCCCAAAAATGGCTGAAATCATTGGTGTATCACCACGCACTATTGAAAGACGCATGGCAGAATACGAAATCTCAATATCAAGCCAATATGCTGATATTACTGATGAGCAACTTGATGAGGTTGTCCAGGCCATGTATGATGTGGTGCCAGCTTGTGGGTATCGCCAAATGCAAGGATTGCTTTTGGGACGTGGACTTAGAGTACAGCAACATCGTGTCAGGGATGCAGTAAGAAGAGTGGATCCAATGGGAACTCTTCTTCGCCATCTATTTACGGTCAACAGACGTCAATATAGTGTCCCTGCTCCAAAATCATTGTATCACATAGATGGCAATCATAAGCTTATCAGGTACATCACTTTTGTTTCATGCTGTCTATGTTTGTGTTTGTTAATACTAGTGAATATATTTATGGTGCACATTGTTAATTGTAACATTTCAGTTGTATGTACACTTCTACAAAATATTGAAAATCATGCAACAACTGTTAATCATGTATACAATTGTATTCTAAATTTAGCAGTTTTTTGGTACCTGCTTGTTACCAAGCCAGCAAAATAGTTGTGGGCAAAGTGAATGTTGTGAGCAGGGCAAATATATATTTGAGGCAGTCAATAAATACTACAGACCTAGCAAATTATGTAATGGATAGATAAAATTTCTTAGTTTTTGTTCATAAAACCATGTATAATAATTAAACTTGTATTCATTAATTTTTCAAATAATTTGGTTTATATATAAGACTTTGTGATTTCAACAGCGGTTTCTTTTGTGAATTACACATTACAGGGTCATTTTTACATTAGTGCTATGATAATACTGCATAAAGGCTGAATTCAATGCACATGCAGGGTTATTACGGTTTGAATTGGTTACATCATATCTATGTGTGTAGGCTTTTGTATGGGGCACTCCTTTGGTTTTTATATCTACTCTTTATGCATTTCTTATTCCTACCCAATCCAGATGGCGCTTTGTGATCCATGGGTGCATTGATGGATACAGTCGAAGGATAATATACCTACATTGTTCTGACAACAATCGGGCAGACACAGTAAGAGATCTTTTTGTCGATGCTGTTAGAGAGTTAGGTCTCCCAAGTCGAGTACGTTCAGACAGAGGTGGAGAAAACAGAGAGGTGGCCAGACTCATGTTGGAACATCCATTACGAGGACATGGAAGAGGAAGCTTCATAACCGGTCGCAGTGTTCATAATCAACGCATTGAACGTCTATGGTTGGATGTCTTCAGCCAATGCACTGTTATGTATCATAACCTCTTCCATACCCTTGAAAATGAAGGTTTTTTGGATATGGATGATGAAATACATCTGTTTTGTTTGCATTATGTTTTCTTAAAGCGCATCAACAGGAGCCTTCAAGTCTTCAAAGAAGGATGGAATAATCATCCTCTTAGTTCTGAAAATAACCTTTCACCATTGCAATTATGGATTGGTGGCCTCACACGATCTTATCAGTTGGAGACATTACCGGAGGTACAGTTCAGATTACTAGCATGTCTTCATTTATATGTACTTGTTTCAGTGTGTATATACCTGAACAGAGGTGGAACTTAGTATTAGGAATTACAGGATGGTTTGAAAAATATCATGTGGTGCTATTGAGACAAATACATGTTTGTGTAGCGGGAACCCCAAACTATACCACTAGGGTGTTTTTGGTCCATTCAGATCATCATTTATATGAATTCCGTGCAACTCAATTTTGCTCGACATCGCTCTCGCACTCATTGAACGGTCAAGGATGCAATATCGGGTCACGCCTTTTGGCCCGATCAAACTACATTCATTCCCATGCTTAACCATACTTTTTATAGATTAGCACCATTTATCGCTGCTTCAAACTTTTTCAAAAACCAATCCATAACACCTAGAGAGCCACCATCTTTTACACACAAAATGGTTTATAAACTATACGTTATATATACCAGTAAAATTGTTAATGAATGCTTTACGCATGACTCGCAATAACTTTGCAACGATTCATGTTATCGATGTTCTATTATCAGTACTTCCCATCAGACTGTTTTCCTATCGTATAACATATATACTTGGATTTTGCACTAACCCCTTGCCATCATGCACTCTGAGGTCTGACACCAAATTGGATTCAAGCTGCCAAATCTTTTGATAGGAGCACACTAATCGCTTCAAATTAGGTTGGTACGTAGTAACTTCCTGCAGCTATTGAAATGTTGTGTTAGTAAAATTTTAATCGATCCGTTACAGATTTATAGATGAACGAACTATGTGCACATTTTCCCGCTTAATTTGTGGCAATATGATTGGGGGCGGTTCGCCTAGCTGTCATGGCGGAAATTTTCAAATATCATTCTTCAACCAATGCAGTCGGTTTTATTGTCACCTTTATGTAATTACAATGCTATTATACATGTTGATAATGACTATAAAGGAAGCCTCATAACATAGAAACAAGGTGACATTTCCCCTGCCATTTTTACCTGGTTCCACCTCTAGGAAGGTGTACCTCACTACGGCATTGATTGGACTGGACCACTCTCTGAAGATGGGGATGAAGACTGCATTGCTGTGCCTGTCACCAACTGTCCTTTGTCGAGCAGAGACTTTAATGAATTGCAGCAAATTGTCAATCCACTGGATTTAAGTTCTGATTGTGGTATTGACATTTATCTGGCAACTTTGGAATTTGTGAGGAATAATTTGTTGCTTGAATGAATCATACAACTATATTAATTTTCTTTTACATGATTTATCAAAAATACTCCTCGGCTGTATACATTGCTGGATGATAGCTATATAAGTGTTGTCTGTACATTAGAACGACTCGAATTACTTTGTACAAGTCTACCACTTGCATGAAGGCTTGTAATGCATGTCTGGCTGATCTGAAGCCAGTGAAAGTTATAATACAGCGACTTGCAATAGTCATCCTCTAACGAAAAAGATTAAGGAAATCATCGCAGCAGCAGGAATAATTTTCTGCATTCCGCAATGGGGATAGCTGGCTGTATTTTACATCTACAGATGGATTATATCACCTTATCGCTAGAAATTTAAAGAATCTAAATGAAGTAAGAATTATTATAAGGTAGTTAGTTTCCTCTGTAATAGATCGAACTAAATAGGTTATATTCACTCAAATACGTACAAACTGCGGTTTGTAATAAAGACTAAAACGCTACCGGCGCGGATAGGCGATAGAGCTACAATACATCGCATTCTCTGTAACGCGACGGCAAATCAAAAACCTTAAAAACACATTGAACTGCACATTTCGTAACGATTTGTACTTTAGCTCCTTGCCCACGAAGTCATTTATACCGTCTGGTAACCTAGCTATGCCTACCATACCATGGTCTTTATTAGGCCACACCAAACTATGCGGCATGTGCAACGCATCTAACATCACGGCCTATAATATAATGTACCCAGCACGGACAATGCTATGAAATAAATAAAAGGACAATGCTATGAAATAAATAAAATCCCATGCAGGGAAATTATATATACGTGCCTTATCTCCGTTCGGTATATCGTATATATCACTCTATACATCAGCCTTGCATGCCGTTGTCGGAGCAGATTCTGTCCCCCCGCAGATTTTCTCCCCCCGGACATAACCTGCTAGAGGAAATTGTCCCCCACGGACATAATCCTCTAGCAGATATTGCCCCCTTCCGCAGATATTGTTCCCCCTCCCCCGCACGGCGGCCTCCTTGGCCGTCCTGTTTTTTTTTTTTGTTGGTGTCCGTATAAGCCGAGCCCGCTTTTTGCATCGAGCCAGAAAGTTAAGTTTAGCACACACACACACACACGCACACACACACACGCACACACCCTCCCCCTCCCCCTTCAGTCCTACAGTGCTATCAATCTACCTTCCCGCCAGACATCCTGGCTGCGGCCCTGAATACAGGGTTGCCGAAGGCCAGCCCGGCCTGTCAGGCCGACCTTTCAGGCCGGACCTTCTGGCCTGACCTTCAGGCCGGACCCCGGCCTGAAGGTCGGGACACACCCTTTGATCGTTATTGTGCACTATACGTAAACCAAATTAAATGTTCTAGCATTGTGCGTTAATGTTAGGTCGTCGCCGGACCATAACATGTAGGCACTTTAACCTGCATGTAGGAGTTGCCAATCGCTTTATTCCAATTAAACAATTAACAAACAGCTAACGTTTGAAATAAGCATAGTCAATATATCATGAAGGCTACTTGCAAGGTGACAACGCCAGCTGCTATGTATGCTCTGATTGGGACATGCCCCTCGTTTACTCGAGTTGTTCCAATTTATGTTATAGAAGCTTTCTGCGTTTTAATTAAACAGATAGAGTTTCACTTCATATTGCCAAACACACACGATCGCGATTTCCAACTTCTATGCTCTCCGTCATCAAGATCGTGGGCAATTTTTATACGCTCCTCCATCTCGATTGGGTATCTACATGCAGAGTGATGGTTGAACGAAATATAAAATATGAAGCCTAATGCTTTAGAGTTACATTATTCAAGTCGAAAGATTTACACGCCATTGAATGCGAGGACCAGAGGTCGCCTATACATGTGGGTTAACCTACATGTAGACGTGCGGTCGATCTATCGTTAAGCATTATGCATGCCTCCAATCACTGAGGGAGAAGGACATTAAGCTTGGCTCTAGAAATACCCGTTCCAGCTGTTGCTGACGAGGCAAGGATAAGTAGTTTCTCGCAAGTTTATATTTTAGTCACGCTATTTCCACCGCGCAAGTTGAGGTAGCAGAAGGTTTAAATTCTCCTCAACAAAGGACTTATGGCAGTAATCACACCAAGCTTTTATCAGCTAACCTGTATATCCACTCTTTTCCATCGTTTCATGCACGTTGAAGAGTGATAGCATAAAGTGTTATAAACCCAGAGGTCTGGGCTTGTAGGAGACACAAGGGAAGTACCTAGAGAGGACCTGCATTCATACCAAATAACTGTGAATATTGTGTGAATGTATGTTTAAAGAATAAATAATTGCATAATTGAAGAACTAATAATAATTGTAACTTGAAATTAATAATTGCACATTGAATTTAATTATCAGGCCTCAGACCGGAGCCTGGCCTGACCTTCAGGTCACAGGCCAGAGCCCGGCCTGACTTTCGGCAACCCTGGGCCGGAGCCCTGGCCTGACCTTCAGGTCACAGGCCGAAGCCTGGCCTGACTTTCGGCAACCCTGCCTGAATATTGTCCCCTCCGCCCTTCTAAGTTGCAAGTGGTGCGCTTTGCAGCTGCTAGTAGTCAGTAGTCAGCTGCAGCATTATGGATGAAGAAGAGTACGATGCCATTTTCAGCTTTCTGGAGTATGGTACTTAGTTATATACCCTCTGCATGGCATCACAAGGACCTAAAGCGAGGCGGACCGGAGCTCAAGTGTGTGGACTATGCGGTCGATAGCGGCGCGTATAATATACCGCAAAATGGGATAAAGAAAGAGGGAAAATTGAATATCTTCAAATTCCTAGAGGCGTAGAAGAAATAGAACGAATCCTTCATTCATGCCATTCGTCCAAAGAAAGTGAGTATGACTGCAGTGCACGTATATACGTACGCATCTGGGCTCGGTTATCGAATTAGTACGTCATGATCGAAACCAACTATTTACAGCTTTTGCATTAGTCTTAATTGGTATTTGCGTGTACTAAACGGTTGGTATAGATCTACCAACGTCGATAACCAAGCGCCCGAAAAGTGTCCGAGGATTAACATTGACTCAAGCTAGGATCGATCCAATAATCATAATAGCGCTTTTTATATATAGGTGGACACCTGGGAAGGGATAAAACAAGAGAAAATTAAGGTTTCATCGAGGTTCTTCTGGAAGACGCAGATGAAAGATGTATATAGGTGCATGAGTTCGTTAAGACGTGCGATGTTTGCCACAGCTAAACTTGGCAATGGTGCCAAGTTTATGAAGACCGTAGCCCCTCTGCATCCCATATACCTATACAACCTAGTGTTTGGCATCAAGTTAGTTGCAATCAAGACTACCTTAAGTTAATGCATGCATGTATCAATTTAGGTTGGAATAGATCCTCTCCCAAAAACTGAACGAGGCAATTGTTACATCATCACCTTAGTTGATTGCTTTTCTAAGTGGCCTGAGGCTGAGCCTATAGTTGACAAGACTAGCTGCAAGAACAGCTAGTTGCTGAGTTTCTGTATAAGATTATATGCAAGCAAATGTATATGAATTATTAATTCAGTTTACATATAAGGCGATAAGCATATATAAGCATATCATAACATGTAACTTCTTTACAGGCATGGTTGCACCAATGTCACCATATCAGATCAAGGACGTGAATTTGTGAACAGAGTCAATGCAGTACTGTTTCAATTTACGGGAACTGAACACATGCAGGATAATCTACAGCATATACCATCCTCAAACTAATGGTTTGGTATAATCAAACACTGCAACGATCCCTAAGGATATTTATGTTTATTGTGCGTGTCTGATGCCTGACACCGCTTATACGGAGACTTGGTGCAATGTGACACCTGTCACAAATGGTTCATTATCAAATGTGTTGGTATTCTCACACTTCCCAACACTGCATGAGGACAAATGGTGTTGCTCTTCCTATGTGACTGAGATACATTACTGATTTATTGTTGGATTGAACCATTTCCATGCAGCTTGTCTTGCAAAATTAACATGTATCTGAGCGTTTGGCGACCATTTCACCATACGAAGCTGCATGCCTACATGCTCAGCTCGCTAATCAAACGCAATGTTGGCGGGGGGGTGTTAACTCTGGCCTCACTATGGCTCTGTTACCCCAGGCCTCACTATAGCTCTGTTACCCCAGGCCTCGCTATAGCTCTGTTACCCCAGGCCTCGCTATGGCTCTGTTACCCCGCAAGGCCTCACTATAGCTCTGTTACCCCAGGCCTCACTATAGCTCTGTTACCCCAGGCCTCGCTATGGTTCTGTTACCCCAGGCCTCGCTATGGCTCTGTTACCCCTGCATGGCCTCACTATAGCTCTGTTACCCCAGGCCTCACTACTCTTCCTGTGTGTGTGACTGAGATACTAATGTATTGTTTGATTGAACCATTAATTTCCAGCTTTTCTTGTATATAGTTAATATGTATCCGAGCGTTTGACGACCATTTCACCATACGAAGCTGCATGCCTACATGCTCGCTAATCAAACGCAATGGTTGGATGGGGTGTGTGTGGGGGGGGGGGGGGGGGGGGGGGAACACAGGAGACATCGGAGGCAAAACGTGTGCAACTACATGACGATCGGAATCAGAACTGAGTATAGTGCATGAAGGATCATCTGTGAGAATAGAACAAGGGAATATAATGATTGATTTCATTTGGGTATGCATTGCGCGCGCCCCATGGTTGATCTGGTGACGCAGTGAAATGGCTCGCTCGAGTTCGATGGTGCAAAACACTACTTTATCGATGCAACGGATTGCGCGCTTGAATGCAGTTGACGTTGCAACTTAGGTTTTCGATTCTTAGCTTTCGCTTTGTGTTCGACATTGTATTCGAAACCAACGATATATTTTGAATGATGTAATACGGGCGGTATTACTTCACACAGAGGCGCTTAATTAATCGTCGAGGATTGTGTGCGTGTGGGGGGCGCCATAAAACGGGGAGGAGGGGGCATCTGACCAAAATGCCCCCCCCCCCCATGTCTGCAATTAAACTTGATTTTTAATCAGCGCAGCATGACGAGATAATGAATTTCATTAATTTTGCGTCCTGAAGAAAATGAAATGTGGGTATTAGGGATATATTCTAAATTTTAATTTCTCCACGTGACATTATTGCAGTTGCATACGAGGGCTGGAAAATGGAAGCGGACAATCATATTGTGGCGACTACGTCGCAAATTTTGCAAAGGGCCTGCGATCAGGTTGTACGGGATTTGCAAAGAAATCGAGGTATGATTTCAGGCTCTTTTTACACCATACATATACTGCATGGTATATTTCATCATTTAGGTGTGACTGCAGCGGCAACTACTCCTAGTACTATCCTTCCTCCGTCACAAGGACTGGTCAGGAATCGTGATCCCATGACAACTCCTAGCAGCAGTGGATCCGTATCGAGAGCTCCAACGTCCACTTCTGATCAATTGCGGTCGCTGTTCGGCCCTCGTCTTTACGGGAAGCGGAAACGCGCCCTTGTAGATAGGCCTACCAAGAAAATGGATAAACAATGGACACACACATTTGTATGTATGGCTGATGCATCTGCTGATGAGGTGCCATCGATGAACATCAGGATGGAACTAAAGCTAGCTGGACTAGGAGAAAAGCGTTTTCCGGTCCACCTTTACGGAGACCCTGAAAGCTTGGATATAGCCCTGAAATCCCAATTCCCTCCACTGGCGGACACAGGGGGCTATGATCTTCTCATCACAGTCCGAGAAACTGGAAAAGGTCTCAATGTTATCCCATGCCCACCTGAAGGATATTGCGCGGAATATCTAAAAAGTGTAGTCGGAAACTCGAAGATATTCATTCGACCGCTGCAGAAGTCTCTACAAACCTCATGTCCGACCCCAATGGAGGAGGTATGTATTTATCGATGTTTATTATTGCATTTGCAATGCATTTCATATACATGTTATGCACTTGTAGATTGTAAGAAAGGAGAAGTGCTTATGCTGTCAGAAAATGATTCCAAGGCATACGTTGTCCGAACACCTGAAGTCATGCACCGCAATGTAAGTGTCCCAGCACAGTAAGAGTGTTAGGTCCGGCACACACGGGGGAATATCGCCGACAATATCGCTGGAGATTCCTGCATTTGGTCTGTAATTTGTTCGTAATGTAATAAGTTACGG